>WOVY01003725.1:0-295499 GCA_013436015.1 Rhipicephalus annulatus | reverse complement strand
CCAGGTGTGGCTGTTAACAGTGCACGTAGTTCTTTTAGGTGCAAAAAGGTTGGAAGGTGATATTATGCACCTACAAGCGTGAAATTGAGGTCTCTACGTTTAACTGTCCAGCAGACATACCGGTTGTCATCGTGAGGTGCTACTCGGTGCTCGATATAGGTAAGGTCGCATCTGATATATAAAATGACTTTACTCTGTTCGTTGCAGGTAGCGGACTTGAAGGCTTCGTACCTGGATAGTCGTATGCATTGTGTAGCCTTGGCTCACAGATAACAATAATTGTAAACTGGTTTTTAAACACAAATTGTCGGATATCAGAAATGCGTGGCTTGAGGCCTCGGGTATTCCATTGAAATATCGAAGCTCCTTTGACCTCTTTACGAAAGGCTTGCAGGGACGGAGCCATGGTGCCTTTCCAGGCTTGATAGCACCGGCTTCAGCGTATCCACCTTCTGAAGTGCACTCTTTGCACCCGGACTGTCAATGCTAGTGAGGAGCATACGAATGGTATTCATAAGGGCCTTTACCATGGCTACGATTTCTTTGTCGCGACTATCACCACATTCTCGTTCCGAAGTGATTGTAGACGAGCGATGCGGTGGCTCAAATGGGGGGTCTATTGTTGGCAGCGCTGGCCATGCTTCAGGCGAGCCGGTGATGCTCTTGTCTTGCTTGGAGGATTTGTTGTCGGCGTGTCTGGACGCTTGAGGTGGTATGCCGGCAATCGTTTGGTGAGGTTCAGTCCTTGCTTCAGCACTGGGTCTCTTCAGGGGCCTCCGGCGACGAGACAGCCGGCGTCGTACTTGGGCAGCGCCTCCCTGTGAGTTGAGCCATCACGGACCATTTGCCTCAACACTTGCATTTCCTTTTTCATGATTGGGCAAATTTCGACGATGCTTCGTGAGGGCCATGACAGTTTCAACATTTTCGAAGTTCTGCCTGGCAAGCGTCTGCGCTATGTGATTCTTAGCATAGCGAGCACAGAGCAGGTTTGTACAAACAGCACTGACATGTCCCAATCTATAACATTTTTGGCATTGAAGGGGATTCGGTACAAAGGGTCTCACTGTGTGTCAAAATGGCCGACCTTGACTTGCGATGGAAGGCTGTCACCCTTGAACACGAGCTTCACGCAGCGTGATTTGCTAAGGCGACGAGCTTGCAGTATAGTAAGTTCTGCAGACACCGGTTTGATGAGAGCAGCAAAGTCACTTTCACTGATGGAAATGTCGACGTCGTAAATGACGCCTGCCGTAGAGTCGTGGCCATCAGGTACATATGAGCGAACATTGATGTTATCCAACATCTTGACATTGCTCAGCACTTCCAATGTGCTTCGTTGAGTGACGTCTACGGTGAGGATATTCTTACAGCCGTTGATCCTTACGTTCGCGATCTCTCCCTGGGCGAGTCCTCAAGAAACCTAGACGTGACATGACGATTGAGCCGGTTGAGGACTCATGAGCCGCATCGACCGGCACAAACAGAATTGTGTATATCGTGGGCTCTCGCGTCGTCGTCACATTCTTACTTGTTGTTGGAGACGGCATCACTAGTCTTCTTTTTCGCTGCTGCCTTGTCACATGCACGAAGTCGCCTTTATCGGAGCTTTCGTCGCTGGCTGTAGAGTAAATCAGCGTGTCTTCGCTGTCGGCATCACTCGGGTGGCCCGTACGCTTTGTCGTGGTAGCTGCGGACGAAGTCGAAGGTTGCGGTGGAAGCCCTGGCGAATCCACATCCATCGCCACAGTCACTGGAACGGTGTCTTCCACAGACTCGCAGAAAAACTTTGAAAAATTACAGATAGTGACAGCAGTGTTCTACGCCAGAATCACTTCGTCGTCGTCTCTGACGGACACGTAAAGTATGTACCACACGGTATACGAGATGGCAGTACATGGAGTGTTCACTGGCCGAACGAACGCACGGATGCATGGACGGAAGGGAAGACAGACTAGCAAACGGGTAGACGGATAGACGGATGCATAAAGCGGGTATGTGCCACGGGTATGCGAAATGGTGGTACTGCGAGTGTTCACTATCTGGATGCATAGACGGACGCATGGACGGACAGACAGACTAGCAAACGGGCGGACGGATACACGGACCGTAAAGCGGGTATGTGCCGCAGGGCATACGAGATGCGAGATGGCGGTACTTGTATTGTTCACTGGATGGACGCACGGATGCACGAACGGACGTACAGACAGACAGACTAGCAGACGGATGGAGGGATGGAAGGACCCGTGAAGCCGGTACGTGCCACAGGGCATACGAGAGGCGAGATGGCAGAACTTGCAGTGTTCGCTGGATGGACGCACGGAGGGACGCATGGACGGACGGAGAGACAGACAGACAGATAGACAGACAGACAGACAGACAGACAGACAGACAGACAGACAGAGGGGCGGGCGGATAGACGGACCAGTAAAGGGGGTATTTTTAACAGGGTATGCGAGATTTGAGATGGTGGTACCCTGACTGTTGACTAGCTTTACGAACGCATGGACAGACAGACAGGTATAGCCGACGGATGGATGGATAGTCGGAAATGTAAGGCGGTTATGTGCCACAGGCTATGCGATATGACGGTACTTGGAGTGTTCAAAGGCTGGACGGACAGGCAGATTAGTAGATGCGCAGACAGATAGATGGACGCGAAAAGCGGGTATGTGTCACAGGGTATGTTAGAAGGCAGTACTTGGAGGGTCGCTAGATGGACGCATAGACGGACGCAATAATGGACAAACAGACTAGCAGACGCTCAGATGAACGCGTAAAGCGGGTTTGTGCCACAGGATATGCGAGTTGCGAGATGGCGGTACTTGGAGTGTTCACTAAATGGACGCACGAATGGACACATGGATGGACGGCCAGAACGACTAACAGACGAACGGACGGATAGACGAACCCATGAAGCTGGTACGTGCACAGGGTATACGAGATGCGAGAGGGCGGTACTTGTAGTGTTCAATAGATGGACGCACGGAGGGACCCTTGGATAAATGGACAAGCAGACTAGAAGATGAACGGACGGATAGACGGACGCGAAAAGTGGGTATGTGCCATAGGGCATGCGAGATTCGAGATAGCAGTACTTGCAGTGTTCGCTGGATGGACGCACGGACGGATGCATGGACGGACGGAGAGACAGACTAGAAGATGGACGGACGATAGACGGATGCGTAAAGCGGGTATGTGCCACAGGGTATGCGAGATGTGAGATGGCGGTGCTTGGAGTGTTCACTAGCTGGACGCACGAATGGACGCATGGATGGACAGACAGACATAACAGACAGATGGATGGCTAGACAGACACGGAAAGCGGGTATGCGCAACACCATATGCGAGATGATAGTTGTTGGAGTGTTCACTTGCTGGACGCACGAACGAACGCATGGACGGATGTGCAGACTAGGAGACGGACGGACGGATAGATGGACTCGTAAAGCGGGTATGTGCCACAAAGTTTGCGTGATGCCAGACAACAGTACTTGGAGTGTTCATCAGATGGCTACACGGACGTACGCATGGACGAACAGACAGACTAGCAAATGGACCGACGAATAGAAGGACCCGTAAAGTGGGTATTCGCCACACCGTATGCGAGATGGCAGTACTCGGAGTGTTCACTGGCTTGATGCATGGACGGACGCATGGACAGAATGGCAGACAGAGTAGCAGACGGACGGACGGATAGGCGGACTCGTTAAGCGGGTATGTGCCACAGGGTATGCGAGATGCGAGATGGCGGTACTTGGAGTGTTAGCTAGCTGGACGCCCGGACGGACGCATTGACGGACAGACAGACATATCAGACAGATGGATGGATAGACAGACCCCTAAAGTGGCTATGTGCCACAGGGTATGCGACATGGCGATACTTTCAGTGTCCACTAAATGGACGCACGGACGAACGCATGGACCGACAGACAGACAGACTAGCTGACGGATAGACGGATAGACGGCGCGTAAAGCGGGTATGTGCCCCAGGGTATCGGAAATGGTGGTATTGGGAGTTTTCACTATCTGGATGCACGGACGGACGCATGGACAGACAGGCAGACAGACTAGCAGACGGATAGACGGATGCGAAAAGCGGGTATGTGCCAGAGGGTATGCGAGATGCGAGACGGCGGTGGTTGGGGTGTTCACTAGATGTACTCATAGACGGACGCACGGGCGGACGAACACACAGTTAAGCAAACGGACGAACGAACATATATAGACGGACGCATAAAGCGGGTATGTGCCACAGGGCATGCGAGATGGTGGTACTTAGGGTGTTCAATAGCTGGACGCACGGACGGACGCATGGACGAACAGCCAGAGAGACTGGCAGACGGACACACGGATAGACGGACGCGTAAAGCCGATATGTGCCACAGGGGATCCGAGATGTGAGATGGCGATGCTTGGAGTGTTCACTAGATGGAAGCACGGACGGATGCATGGATGGACGCAAAGATAAACGCACGGACGGACGGACAGACAGAGTAGCAGACGCACGGACGGATAGATTGACGCGTAAAGCGGGTATGTGCCACAGGGTATGCGAGGTGTGAGATGGCGGTACTTGAACTGTGCACTAGATGGACGTACGGACGGACGCATGGATGGACAGACATAGCAGACAGATGGTTGGATAGACGGACACGTAAAGTGGGTATGTGAAGCCCGTAGCTTCATTTCGCTCTTTTATTTCAGTTATTATATTGAGTTCGGCATCTTTTAATGGTGTGTGTGGTGGGTGTAGTCTCCAGAGTGGCAGCTAAACATCGGTGAGTCGGAGTTTCACTACGCATCGCTATCAGAATTGCCCCTTAGCGGGCCCGTGCCTCATACCTGTCAAAGCCCGGGTATTGGGGACAACGAGATGCCGCTAGCGCCAAGCGGAGCACCACTTATCCACCCTGCTCGACTTCAAGTTGCTGCAGGCTCAGCAACAATATTGACGTCTCATACAGAGAACAGCGAGGCCTCGCAGTGTAAGAAGAGGCGTACAGAGGAGGAAGAAGAAGTTGACAACGATGATGCCACATCGACGTACTCCCTTAATGACATGACACAGATCGATACAGAAGCACCAAAGGAAGACGAGGGAGCTTACACGGTGGTCACCCATCACAAGAACCGAGCTACGGGGATACCGGTGGTGTTCAGACCAATCGCTGCCGAGGACTCCTTCTGGAAGGTGAATCCCAATCGCACGGCATCTGAGATAATCTCTGCTATCAATGAGAAAGTGACATCATCAAGAATCAACAGATATGGAAGTTTTTGTGTTGGAGTGTGGTCTTTGTACTCGGCAAACAAGTTGCTGCTGATCAAGAGTCTGGCTGGATTGCCTGTACATGTGAGGATACCTCCGTCTTACATGAAGACCCTAGCAAAGATAAGAGATGTTCCACTCGAATACAGTGATTATGACTTACTTGAATAACTTTATGATGCTGGAGTAATCTGAGTCACGTGATGGACGAATGTAGGTACTGTAAAGAAGCTTCTTAAGGGATGAAGGTGCTATGCAGAAGTTTCTACGAAAACACCCGAGTTTATGGTTAGCTTTGGCAATGATGTACTTCAGACGATGGTTCCATGTCAGGTTATTTGAAATATGAACACCTAGATATTTGTGAGATGAAACAGCCTTGAGGTAGGTATCGTTAAGATGATACCGTGAACAAACAAGTGAAGTGTGGCACACACGCATTGCTTTGCATTTAGAAATGTTCAGTTAAATGTTCCATAATTGGCACCAGGTAAATATGTTATTTAGATCCGCCTGAAGCGAGGTAACATCGTCTTCTTCACTTATTTTTCGATAAAATACGCAATCATCAGCGAATAAGCATACATTTGATGAGACGTTAGTTCGCAAGTCATTCATGAAAATTAAAAACAGCAAGGGTCCCAACACAGAGCCTTGAGGAACGCCCGAGAGCACTGGTTGGGCGGCGGAGCAAACATTGTTGGCAGAAACAAATTGCTTTCGGTTAGAAAGAAAGGCTAGAATGCAGTTATGCACGTTAGGATCTAGATTTAAATGTTTCAGCTTAAGAAGTAGTAGCTCATGACTAACCTTGTCAAACGCCTTCGAATAATCTAAAAAAATACAGTCAATTGTAAACCCAGAGTCGAGTAGGACATGCAGGTCGTTACTAAGGACTAAGAGCTGCGTGGCACAGGAGAAGTTTTTTACGGAAGCCATGTTTGGAGGGTGTCAAAAAGTGGTTAGTCTCGAGAAAGTTAACAAGCTGAGTGAAAATTATATGCTCAAGTATTTTGCACGGGACAGATGTGAGCGATATCGCACGGAAATTTAATGGATTGTGTGTCACCCCTTATTTGTGAACCGGCACTATCTTACCAACCAGCCAGTCTTCTGGAAGGCTAGAGTGCTGCAAGGACTGTGAAAAATTGCATGACAAGATAATAAAGCAGTATTCAACGGTGTTTTTAAGGAATTTATTATTGATTCCATCAACTCCACATGATGACGAGGTTTTAAGGTTTTTAATGACCGCGCGAATACCTTCGGGGGGTAACGAAGATAGCGTCCATGGGTAGGTAATGGGGCGAAGGCAAAGTGATTTGGTTGTTGATGGTCACCTGGTGTGAGAAAGCTTTTATGAATGTCTCGTTTGGTAGAGGTGCGCACTCAACGTCGGGCACGGGATGCCCATCAGCCGTCAGCAAAGCTATAGCGCGACTCTCCCTGCCGCGCACAAAATTCTCAAACTGTCTAGGGTTATTTTTCAGCATAGTTGGTAGAGTTTCACTTAAAAAAGGAAAACTTTGCATGTCTCAGTGCAAATAAATAGGTTGCAGCAGCAGATTTGTAAATTGACTAACGTTGATCAGACGGCGATTTGGTAGCAGCCCGATAAAACCTTTTCTTACGGTTAGAAAGACGGTTAACGTACCTGTTGTACAATGGAGCACCAGTATTGCAGAACACTGTTTTGATGGGGATATATTTACCAGTTAGCTAGGGTACTTTAGCCTTGAATAGGTCCCAGTTGCTTTGCACCGATCTGTCGGTGTAGTTGGGTAAGAACTTATCTAAAAAAGTGGCTAAATCAATGTTTATTGAGTCAAAATCAGCCTTTTTGTAATTGCGTATTGTCTTAAGCTGTTTACGCATGCGTTAGAATGGTAGTAAGATATGCGCTTGAATAATTTTGTGATCACTGATACCAGGAACATTGGACACAGAAGATACGATATCTGGTTCTAATGTCAAATTAAGGTCGAGAACGGATGATGTAGTACTCGTAACGCGAGTTGGAAAATTAACAAGTTGCTTAAGGCCAAACTCAGAACAGATGCGAATGAAATTCTGTGCTTCAGCTGATTTAGGCAACGAATATGAGTACGAATCAGACCGCACATTATTGACAAAACTGAAATCGCCGAGTAGAATCACAGCTGCACGGGGAAAGAAAACTTTAAGTGACTCAGACTATCATGCAAGTTGTCGCAAAAACTTGAACAACCGGAGGGTGGGCGGTAACATACGCCAATGACAACGTTTTTAAAAGCCACGCTGAGAACTCACCAAGTTGCCTCTAATACCGAATCCATTGCAACAGCGTAGCTTTCAATTCTCTCATTCACTGCAAGAATAACACCACCACCACATCTATCACGTCTGTCACAACAATATACTTTGTATTGTTTTCTTGCAACATAGCAATTCTTCGTTCCGAATTTTCTCAGAGAGCCTCGTTTCAGTTAACGCAATAATATCGGCGTCGAATAATTAATTGCTACACAACTTTTATTCTTCTTGGACAGGAGGCTGCGAACGTTGGTAGAAAGCATGACCAAATGTCTGAGGTTATCGCAGGTGCCCTCGCCCCCTGCTTTTTCCTGGCTCCCCGAGAAAGCAAATAATTGACGACCCGAACAAAGTTGCCGCGAAGAGAAGTTTGCGACACTAGCGGTATTAGTTACGGATCTCGATGGTCCGATTTCCTGCACATTACCTGTAATGTTATCATAGCTGTAGCATTTTTCGTTAGCAAGAAGTTTGTTGTAACGCAAGTGAAAAGGACAATAAAGCTCTTTGGCGAAGTTGGTCAGCTTCACTATGGCACGACGAGTATTGACAGAAAAATCTTCTCGCATAACCACTTTGCTTCTTTTGAGCTTGTGCGTTTTGAAAAGACCATTTCTTTCAATTTGCACGTAGAAAATTTGACTATAATCGGACGAACTTTATTAGCGGATAAACGGCCAATTCTATGTGCGCGCGCAATGTTATCATCAGACGAGGTTAGGTGCAGGGACTGGTGAAATAAGCGCAAGACTGCTTCCTCAGTCTTCTGCGTAGTTTCAGAGGCGTTTTCTGCAATACCAAAAAATAATAGATTGTCCCTTCGAGAACGATGCTCGGCCTCATCGAGATGCGCACGTAGCCCAAGCATGTCCTCTTGCACTTGCTTTGTAAGTTGGTTTGTTGATGTTATTTCCCGCTGGACGTTATCTATACTAGATGTCCGACTTTCGACTATTTCCAAACGTGCCGATATAATGGAAATTTCTATAGTAAGCGAAAGATGTTGTTTGAGCTCCTGGATGTCATCTGAGAAGACTGATTGCATGGTTTCAATGCGAATCGAGCTTTCATCCATATCTTTCATCAGTTTATGTATTTCAGTAAGTTGATCATCTTTGGGCCCCGGGTTCTGTTCGATACCACCACATATTAACAACAGTAGTTCACAAAAAAGCACTAAGAGAACTTCTGGGCATGAAAGCACCACAATACAAAGGTTATCAGATCGAAAGCTCCTACATTGTAGTCTGTTAAAATAGCTCACCTGAAAAACATAGGGAAGCACGAATGAGTACATGCCTCTGCCGATGCTTCCTTGCCCATTGCCGGAGGTATGCATGTGACACAGTTTTAAAGGAGGCACTGATGTCACTGATGTCACGGTCGATGTTGATCTTGCTGCGACACGTGAAAAATAATTTCTGTCGAATCGCCAGCTCCGATGAGATAAACTGCAGAGCATCGCGCGCTGGCTTCTATCCAGGTAGGTGCTGTTAGCAGCCACCGGAGAAGTCACGCTGGATTGTACGCTTAGAGGCAGCGATGCTCCGGCCTCGGCTGCACTCAGGCACTCAACGAGAAGCTGAAAAACACGGGGAAGCACGAATGAGTACATTCATTTGCCGATGCTTCCATTCCCAGAAACGGATGCAAGGAAGAATGCATGGACGGACAGACAGGTATAGCAAACGGATCGATGGGTAGACGGACTCGTAAGGAGGGTATGTGCCACAGGGTATGCGAGATGACGGTACTTGGAGTGTTCACAGGTAGGACGCACGGACGGACGCATCGACGGACGGACCGACAGACTAGCAGATGGGCGGACAGATAGACGGACGCGTAAAGCGGGCATGTGCCACAGGGTATGCGAGATGTGAGATGACAGTACTTTGTAGTGTACACAACCTGAACGCAAGACGGACGCATGGACGGACAGACAGGCATAACAAACAGCTGGATGAATAGACAGACACGTAAAGTGGGTATGTGTCACAGAGTATGCTATATGGCGTTACTTGGTGTGTCCACTAGATGAACGCATTGACGGATGCATGGACGGACAGACGGACAAACAGACTTGCAGACGGACGGACGGTTAGGCGGACACGTAAAGCTTGTGTGTGCCACATGGTATACCAGACGCGAGATCCCGGTACTAGTAGTGTTCACTAGATGGACGCACGGATGGACGCATGCACGGACGCATGGACGGACACATGGACGGACGCATGGACGGACAGGCAGAGAGACTACAGACGGATGGTCGGATAGATAAACGCGTAAAGCTTGTTTGCTACAGGTTATGCGAGATGGCAGTACTTTGAGTGTTTGGCTGGACGCACGTACGAATGCATGGATGGAAAGACAGAGAACTAGCAGAAGGACACACGTATAGACGGACGAGAAAATTGGGTATTGCCACAGGGTATGCCAGATGCCAGACGGTGGTGCTTCGAGTGTTCACTAGACGGACGCACAGACGGACGCACGGACGGACTGACAAAGAGATTAGCGAACGGACGGACAGATGGATTGATGGACGCATAAAGCGGATATGTGCCAAAAGGCATGCGAGATGGTGGTACTTGGATTGTTCACTAGCTGGACGTACAGACGGACGCATGGACGGACAGAGAAAGACACTGGCAGACGGACACACAGATAGACGGATGCGTAAAGCCAGTATGTACCACAGAGAATTCGAGATGCGAGATGGCGATGCTTGGAGTGTTCACTAGATGGACGCACGGACGGATACGTTGACGGAGGGACAGAAAGGCTAGCAGACAGACGGACGGATAGATGCACCCGTAAAGCGGGTATATGCCGCAGGGTATACGAGACGCGAGATGGCGGTACATTCAGTTTTCACTAGATGGACGCATGGACGGACGCATGGGCGGACGCATGGACGGACGCCCGGACGGACGGACAGACAGACTACCAGACGAGCGGACGGATAGATGGACGCGTGAAACGGGTATGTGCCACAGGGTATGCGAGATGTGAGATGGCGGTACTTGAACTGTTCACTACATGGACACACGGATGGACGCATGGATGGACAGACAGACATAGCAGAAAAAAGGTTCGATAGACTGACACGTAAAGTGGGTATGTGCCTCACAGTATACGAGATGGCAGTAGTTGGAGTGTTCACTGGCTGGACGAACGGACGAACGCATGGACGGACGGGCAGATAGACTGGCAGACAGAAGGGCGGATAGACGGACTCGTAAAGCGGGTATGTGCCACAGGGTATTCGAGATGCGAAATGGCAGCACTGGCTGGAAGCATGGACAAACGCATGGACAGATGGGCAGACAAACTAGCAGACGGTTGGACAGATAGACGGACTCGTAAAGCGGGTATGTGCCACTGGGTATGCGAGATGCAAAATGGCGGTGCTTAGAGTGTTCGATAGCTGGGCGCACGGACGGACGCATGGACGTACAGACAGACAGACAGACACACAAACAGACGCGTGAAGTGGGTATTTGCCACAGGGTATACGAGATTTGAGATGGGGGTACTCTGAGTGTTCACTAGCTGGACGCACGGACGAACGCATGGACGGAGAGACAGGTATAGCAGACGGATGGATGGATAGTCGGACATGTAAGGCGGGTATGTGCCACAGGGCATGCGATATGACGGATCTTGGAGTGTTCAAAGGCTGGACGGACCAGATAGGTGATCAGATAGATGGACGCGAAAAGCGGGTATGTGTAACAGGGTATGCTAGATGGCGGTACTTGTAGTGTCCACTAGATGGATGCATAGACGGACGCATTGACAGACAGACAGAGAGACAGACAGACAGACAGACAGACAGACTAGCAGATGGACAGATGGACGTGTAATGCGGGTTTGTGCCACAGGGCATGCGAGATGCGAGATGGTGGTACTTGGAGTGTTCACTAAATGGACGTACGAATGGACACATGGATGGACGGACAGAACGACTAACAGACGAACGGACAGATAGACGAACCCATAAAGCGGGTATGTGCACAGGGTATACGAAATGCGAGATGGCGGTACTTGTGGTGTTCACTAGATGGACGCACGGACGGATGCATGAACGGACAGACAGGCAGACAGACAGACTAGCAGACGCCCGGACGGATAGATGGAAGCGAAAAGCGGGTATGTGCCACAGTGGACGCAAGATGCGAGATGGCGGTACTTAGACTGTTCACTAGATGGATGCACGGACGGACGCCTGGATAGAAGGACAGACAAACTAGAAGACGAACGTACGGATAGACGGACGCGAAAAGTGGGTATGCGCCACAGGGCATGCGTGATTCGAGATGGCAGTACTTGCAGTGTTCACTAGCTGGACGCACAAATGGACGCATGGATGGACAGACAGACATAGCAGACAGATGGGTGGCTAGACGGACACGAAAAGCGGGTATGTGCAACACGGTATGCGAGATGGTAGTACTTGGAGTGTTCACTTGCAGGCCGCACGAACGAACGCATAGACGGATGTGCAGACTAGCAGACGGACAGATGGATAGATGGACCCGTAAAGCGGGTGTGTGCCACAAAGTATGCGTGACACCAGCTGGCAGTACTTGGAGTGTTCACTAGATGGATACACGGACGGGCGCATGGACGAACAGACAGACTAGCATATGGACCGACGAACAGAAGGACCAGTGAAGCAGGTATGTGCCACAGTGTATACGAGATGCGAGATGGCGGTACTTGTAGTGTTCTCTAGGAAGACGCAGGGACGGACGCATTGACGGACAGACAGACATAGCAGACAGATGGATGGATAGACAGACACATAAAGCGGGTATGTGCCCCACGGTATGCGAGATGGCAGAACTTGGAGTGTTCACTGGCTCGACGCATGGACGGACGCATGGACAGAAGGGCAGACAGACTAGCAGACGGACGGACGGATAGACGGACTTGTAAAGCGTGTATGTGCCACAGTGTATGCGAGATGTGAGATAGCGGTGCTTGGAGTGTTCACTAGCTAGACGCAAGGACGGACGCACTGACGGATGACGGACGGACAGACAGTTAAGCAAACGGACGAACGGACATATAAACGGACACATAAAGCGGGTATGTGCCACAGGGCATGCGAGATGGTGGTACTTGGAGTGTTCACTAGCTGGACGCACGGACGGACGCATGAACGGACAGACAGAGAGACTGGCAGACGGACACACGGATAGACGGACGCGTAAAGCGGGTATGTGCCACAGGGTATGCGAGATGTGAGATGGCGGTACTTGAACTGTTCACTAGAAGGACGCACGGACGGACGCATGGATGGACAGACAGACATAGCAGACAGATGGTTGGAGAGACGGACGCGTAAAGTGGGTATGTGAAGCCCATAGCTTCATTTCGCTCTCATAATTCAGTTATTATATTGAGTTCGGCATCTTTTTACGGTGTGTGCGGTGGGTGTACTGTCTCCAGAGTTGGCAGCTAAACATCGGTGAGTCGGAGTTTCACTAAGCATCGCGATCAGAATTGCCCCTTAGCTGGCCCGTGCCTCATACCTGGCAAAACCCGGGTATGGGGGACAACGAGATGCCGCTAGCGCCAAGCGGAGCACCACTTATCCGTCCCGCTCGACTTCAAGTTGCTGCAGGCTCAGCAACAATATCGACGTCTCATACAGAGAACAGCGAGGGCTCGCAGTGTAAGAAGAGACGTACAGAGGAGGAAGAAGAGGTTGACAACGATGACGCCACATCGACGTACTTCATTAATGACATGATACAGATGGATACAAAAGCACCCAAGGAAAACGAGGGAGCTTACACGGTGGTCACCCGTCACAAGAACTGGAGATACCGCTGGTGCTATGACAATCGCTGCCGAGGACTCCTTTTGGAAGGTGAATATGGCATCTGAGATAATCTCTGCTATCAATGAGAAAGTGACATCAAGAATCATCAAAGACGGAAGTTTTTGTGTTGGAATACAGTCTTTGTACTCGGCAAACAAGTTGCTGCTGATTAAGAGTCTGGCTGGATTGCCTGGACATGTGAGGATACATATGTCTTACATGAAGACCTTAGCAAAGATAAGAGATGTTCCGATGGAGGCGGAAATGTTGTAGGCCCGTGTGCTCAGATTTGGGTGCACGTTAAAAAACCCCAGGTGGTCGAAATTTCCGGAGCCCTCCACTACGGCGTCTCTCATAATCATATGGTGGTTTTGGCACGTTAAAACCCACATATCACAGATAAGAGATGTTCCACTCGAATACAGTGATTATGGCCTACTGGAATATCTTAAAGATGCTGGAGTATTCTGAGTCACGCGACAAAAGAGATGGGCAAGAATTGAAGATGGAAGTGCCAAAATGCAGCCCATATGTATTGTAATACTCCAGTTTAGACATGACATGCCATTGTTCAAAAGAGTTGCTCTCGGTTTTATGATTCACACTGTCGAGGAATACACTGAGCTGGCGATATGGTGTTACAACTGCCAGAAATACGGGTATAATGCTGTGGGCAACTGTGGGCACAGGTTAGCCAGATGAGGACAGAGGACGTTCGAGGACAACGAGAGACTTTTATATACACGACGACGGACAAATGAATGCACACAACATAAACTCACACATATATACACGTGTTCTCGGTCCTACGCGAAAGGGAGTTAATGTCTTTGTTCGTCCACTCCCATTCTACTCTTGGGGCGTGAACGTTGCGCTTGACCTTGAGCTCTCTGGTAGTCAGGAGGCGGTGTGCCTTGTGCTTGCGGAGTTCGTACCGAGGCGGGGCCCGGTCTAGAAGATAACCGCCAGGGGCATCCCAGTACGGTGGTCAATGCCTGGGCTTGCCTGTACACCACCGAGAACAGCGTACCGCCGACTGCCGCGAACAGACCTGGGACAGCGTCTTGCTCCGAGACCAGAACAGCAGCTGGCTGTGACGAACGTTGCTTCAGACCAACGTGCGGGTGAGGTGGGGCGACGCCCAGTCCAGAACACACCCGAGGACTTCAACGCCGAGACGAGGCCCGGACACGGAGGGTCAGAACGAGCAGCCGGGGCGTGGCCCGAACTTGTCCTTGCGCTCTGCTCTCTGGGGTGAGGTGGGGCGATGCCCAGTCCAGGGGGCACCCGAGGACTTCAACGCCGAGACGAGACCCGGACACGGAGGGTCAGAACGAGCAGCCGGGGCGTGGCCTGAACTTGTCCTTGCGCTCTGCTCTCTGGGGTGAGGTGGGGCGATGCCAAGTCCAGGGGGCACCCGAGGACTTCAACGCCGAGACGAGGCCCGGACAAGGAGGGTCAGAACGAGCAGCCGGGGCGTGGCCCGAACTTGTCCTGTGCTCTGCTCTCTGGGGTGAGGTGGGGCGATGCCCAGTCCAGGAGGCACCCGAGGACTTCAACGCCGAGACGAGGCCTGGACACGGAGGGTCAGAACGAGCAGCCGGGTCGTGGCCCGAACTTGTCCTCGCTCTCTGCTCTCTGGGGTCAGCCGAGCTGTCCCCGTGGCTCGGGAGCTTTTTCACGTGGTACGCGCACGAGCACGCGCATAGGCGCGCTCATAGTCCCACCGCCATCACCATCATGATGACCCCCGCGCACGCTGAAATACCAAATCGGCCCCGCACACCGATTTTCTACGTCAAAGCATGACGCACACTCTCCAGGGCAGCGTTTTTTTTACCACAAATGCTAAGACTTGCAGGGGAAATAAGAGATGCATGGTATGTGCGGGCACACATGATTACAAAGAATGCACCTCGAAGCGTCAACCTAAGTGTGCCAACTGTGCTGGATCACATCCGGTGTCGTTTTCAGGCTGCTCTCGAAACCGTTTGGCATCAGCGGCACAAAGAGAGAGAATTGTAAGAGGGTACCATAAGATACAAAGAGGTACAGGCCCAATGCGGATATAGTCGAAGATGTTCCTGCGGCACAAAAAAATGCAAAACAGAGGTGCCACAACTCTTACTCGGAAGTATTGAAGCGCTCAGCACCAAAACATCGCTTTGGCAAAGAAGTCCGGGCACAGGAACATCGTGAAGTGGAACTTTCTGCCGGGCCAGACACAGCCAAGGAGCCACTGACTACCAAAGGGAAGGGTCACAGCAGCTGGCTGAGGAAAAAATCTTCAAGAAATGCGATCTCGGCGGAGACAGCCGAAAACGAGCAAGTCATTTTGCCAATAATCTTTGCGGCAAAGCAATTCTATGATCCCTGCCACAAGCAGGTTCTTTACCAGAAGTGAAATTGCTGCTAGATGTTGAGCATCTTCTCTTGTCGCAATCATGGCTACCGGACTATCTAACTGGTACAAAAGAAGTGCAATATTTCCGGGGAACTGCAACAGTTTGCAGAATAAGTGTGGAAATTTTCGGAAATTCGTCGCTTAGCACGGGTTTCCGATTTTGTGTATTTCCGAAACAACAGTATCCACTAACTTTCGCTTGTCCAATTATGTGGTGTATCAAGCAGAACGTCTTGCTGCAAAAAGCAGAGTGATGTGTGTGAGACGCGATATTCCGTCGACACTTGTGGCTACTTCAAAATTAGATGCGCCGGAATTTGTTAGATGCAAGGTGAAGTTTGGTAATGTTACTGTAACTGTAGTTAGTGTTTACGTGCACCCTCAAGCAAACGTTTCATACGCTGAGTTGGCTGCAGTGTGTAGATCTGACCATGATCCCATAATTATATGTGGTGATTTTAACGCCCACCATGAATTGTGGGGTAGTGAGCGTTGTAGTGTAAGGGGATCTGTTATAGTAAAAATATGCGAAGACCATGGTTACACTATATTAAATGATGGTTCTCGGACGTTTCTACGGGGGCATAACTACTGCAGCGTACTAGACATCACTGTGTGCTCCTCTGATTTAGCAGCTGGAGCAGACTCGAGTGCAGACGCTGATACAAGAGGAAGTGACCACTTGCCAGAATTCATGTATCACCCAAAGTTGAAGAAAACGAGAAATAACCGAACAACAAAAATTACAAATTGGGCAATCTTTTGAGAACTATAGAGACAAAATCTTGAACCTTGTTCTGACGCAGAAACGTATGCATCGAAAATAAAAAAGCTTTCTGACAAAAGAATTTCGTGCAGTACTCATTCCAGATGGGTATTCGGATGTTGACGCTGAGTATGAGAGGCTTCGGGCAATATGTTGCCGATCTGAAAGAAGATATCGCAGGTCGGGTAATTTAGAAGATTTCAAGGTTGCACAGAAAGTACATTCTGCAATGCATAACCAACTGCAGAAGCTTTCTACCAAAAAGTGGCAAGATTTATGTGCCTCACTTTCTCCATTTACCTCGGCGCCTCAACTGTGGAACATGGTACGCGCCCTCCGACAGCCAGTAGTCCACTCGGGACCACTACAGGCGCTAGCGCTGTCTCGAGAAGTTTGCGAACGTGTGATTGCCGAAAAATTTTGCGTTCTTATACTGAGAAATAGAGAGACCTCTAAAACTAGCTAATATAAATCCTCAGCAGAATCAGCTTCGGTGGTTGTAACAAACTTTTCTGCGATCAGTTCATCAGATCTGGATGAGAGCTTCACACCAGAGGAGCTTCAATATGAGCTGTCTTCAGTAAAACGAACAAGTTCACCAGGGACAGATGGAGTTACATACGCTGCTCTTGCTAATTTGTGCAAGAAAGGAAAATTACACCTGTTGGACATCTATAATAAAAGTTGGCAAGAAGAAAAAGTTCCAGAAAGTTGGAAGATATCAAAAGTAGTGCCGTTGCTAAAGCCAGGGAAGAGCCCTATGCAGCTGGACTCGTTTAGGCCGGTTAGTTTGACAAATTGTTCATCAAAAGTGATGGAAAAATGATCAATGAACGTGTTTTATGGTGGCAAGACATGAAATAACTACTACCAGAAAGCATAGCCGGCTTCAGGAGAGGTAGATGCACAATGGACTGCATTCTGGATTTGGTCAAAGATGTGGAAAACCAACGAACGCAAGGAAAAATCACTGTCGCTGTCTTCCTTGATGTCCACCGAGCATACGACACAGTGAGTCACGTTCACGTTCTCGAAGGCCTGGCGTTACAGGGATTCAAAAGCAAGCTACTGCGTTGGATCGCTGACTTAATGAAGCACCGGAAATTTTTTTAGTTACACATGGGGGCCAACATCAGAACATGTCGTCATCCAAGGAGTGCCACAGGGCAGCGTGCTGAGCCCTACTCTCTTTAATGCAGTCAAGGGGCAGCTCTCGTATAATCTTCCACCTAACATCAGATGTTCAGTATAAGCTGATGATATAAGTATATGGATGTCTGGTTCATTGTTTTTGGATGTACAACAAACTCTACAAGAAGCATTGGATTATGTAGACCGTTTTCTAAAAAAAGAGGTACGGCACTGAGTCTGGCTAAAACAGCCATACTTCCGTTTACCTTAAAGGACCTGGAAATTTCTAGATTATTTTGCAAAATCAGCCTATTCAAATGGTTAAAACTCATAAGTTCTTCGGAGTTATTTCAGACCGGAGACTAACATGGTCGCCTCTTGTCCAGTCCCTGGAACAAAAAGTTAATCAGGCCATTCGAATCCTCCGGCATCTCTGCGGGGCCAAATGGGGTGGTACTACAGAGTCGTTATTAGCCCTACATGTTGCCTAAATACGCCCCATCGTAACTTACTCATTGCCTCTGCTGCACGGACTTCCAGCATCCACCGAAGGGAGACTTAACTTGTTATCGGCAAGGAGCTTGAGGGTATGTCTGGGTTTCCCCTGGTCAACTTCCAGTGCTTTAGTATATGCGGAGCTTCGAGAGCCACCTTTGTCAGTGCTTCAAACTAAAGAAACATCTCGAAATTTATTCAGAATTTTCACGCAACATGAAAGTCATTTTTTATCTGGTGCACTAACACAAAGGACGGCAACGAGACTACAGGATACTATATCATCATTTCAAGCAGTAGTACCAGAATTTAAACAATGGAAACCTTCAAAACCACCTTGGACGCTGCCACTTCTCAACGTTATCCGTGAAATAGACGGCATAGAGAAGAAAGCAGACATGGCACCTCTAGTAGCGACACAGTTGGTACTTCATAAGCTTCATGTTTTGCACAATGAAATAACGAAGATATAAACAGATGGATCATGCACAGAAGAAGCGTCAGCCTGTGCGGTCTTTATACCCGAAATTCAGAAAAAGAAGATGTACAAATTATCGCACAAATCTTCATCGACGACAGCAGAATTGGTGGCTATCTTTGAAGCAGTTAAGCTTATCTGCGAGAATCTTGAGCCACGAAAATGGGTGATATGCACTGATAGCAAACCTGCTCTTCAGCTAATCAGAAATATGAGATCACCTTACAAAAATGGTGAAATAGCACAATGTATCGCAGAAACTGTGGAATATGCCACATCGCAGGGTCACAACATCGTATTCCAATGAATACCCAGCCACATTGGAATGAATGGAAATGAAGATGCTGATAGCCTCGCGAAGAAGGCATTGAAGGAAGTACGGGATTGCGAAATCCCTATGTCTGGGGCGGATATTCGACATTTTATATCGCAAGGAGCTAACCATTGTTCGATGGAGAAGTGGTTTGAGAGCCTTAAATCAAAGGAAACAGTAGCTTATGAGGTTGATCCTTACAGAAAATTTTCCATAGCGACAGACCTCCCACGACACCTAGACACATTCATCCACGGACTTAGACTGGAAGTAGCATACACAAACAGCTTCCTGCACAAGATATATCGATCCAACTCACCGGAATGCCATTGTGGTCATACAGAAGAAAATGTTCGCCATATTTTTTTGGAGTGTGTTAAATACGCGAATGAAAGAGAAAAATTAAAGAACAAATGAGCAAGTTTGGACAGACGGCCCCTCAAAATAAAGAAACTACTTGGACCATGGCCTGAGATGCATCTCCAGAAAATGGCAATAATCTTCCTGACAGACTTTTTTTGTGGAGACCGGACTGGACAAGCGCCTATAAGAGACAGCCAGAGATGGGTATTATATAAAATGTGCTCATGTATATCCTGACATTAGATTAGTAAGGTGTGCGTGTAAGTAGTTTATGACTTTGTGAACTGCGCGAAGAAAACTGTGTATTGGCATGATATTTGAACTGGTTTCAGTGTGCTATTAGGATTTTTTTATTTTCCGTATTGTTAATTTTTGGGTACCGTTCTGTATTAATATTTTACTTTTCGCTGCAGAACTTTGTGTTATGGCGTAGCCGAGGCAATAGGCACCTCAACTTCTCTACAGCAAAACAGTTAAAACAGAACAGAACAAAACAGAACAGGGTATGTGCCACATGGAATGCGAGCTGGCAGTACTTGGAATGTTCACTGGATGGACGCAAGGACTGATGCATTAACAGACAGACAGACAGACAGACAGACAGACAGACAGACAGACAGACAGACAGACAGACAGACAGACAGACAGACAGACAGACAGACGACCGACAGACAGACAGACAGACAGACAAGCAGATGGACGGACTGATATACGGACACGTAAGGCGGGTATGTACCGCCGGGTTTGCGAGATGCCAGATGATGGTACTTGAACTGTTCACTAGATGGACGTACGGACGGATGCATGGATGGACAGACAGACATAGAAGACAGATGGTTGGATAGACGGACAAGTAAAGTGGGTATGTGCCACACGGTATGCGAAATAGGAGTACTTGGAGTGTTCACTGGCTGGACGCACGGACGGACGCATAGATGAGCGGATAGAACGACGAACAGACGAATAGACGGGTACGCGGACCCGAAAAGCGGGCATGTCCCACAGGGTATACGAGATGCGAGATGGCGGTACTTGTCGTGTTCACTAAATGGACGCCCGAATTGACGCATGGACAGACAGACGGACAGACTAGCAGACCGACGGACAAATAGATGGTCGCGTAAAGCGGGTATGTGTCACAGGGTATGCGAAATGGCGGTACTTGGAGTGTTCACTACCTGGAAGCACGAACGAACGCATGGACAGTGGGACAGACAGACTAGCAGACCAACGGACGGACAGATGGACGCGTAAAGTGGGTTTGTGCCACAGGGCATGCGAGATGTGAGATGGCGGTACTTGTAGTGTTCACTAAATGGACGCACGATGGACACATGGATGGACGGACAGAATGAATAACAGACGAACGGAAAGATAGACGGACCCGTAAAGCGGGTATTTGCACAGGGTACACGAGATGCGAGATGGCGGTACTTGTAGTGTTCACTAGATGGACGCATGGAAGGATGCATGGACAGACAGATAGACAGGCAGACAGACTAGAAGATGGGCGGACAGATAGATGGACGCGAAAAGCGGTTTTTTGCCACAGGGGATGCAAGATGCGAGATGGCGGTACTTGGACTGTTTCCTAAAGAGACACATGGACGGACACCTGAAGACATGGACATAATGACTAGCAGACGAACGGATGGATAGACGGACGTGTAAAGCGGGTATGTGCCACAGGGTATGCGAGATTGGATATGGCTGTGCCAATAGTTTTCACTGGATAGACGCACGGACGTACGCATGGACAGACAGACAGACACACTAGCAGATGGATGGACTGATAGACGGACGCGTAAAGCGGGTATGTGCCACAGGGTATGCGAGATGTGAGATGGCGGTACTTGCAATGTCCACTAAATGGACGCACAGACGGGCGCATGGACCGACAGACAGACTAGCAAACGGGCATACGGATAGACGGACGCATAAAGCGGGTATGTGCCACAGGGTATGCGAAATGGTGGTACTGCAAGTGTTCACTATCTGGATGCACGGACGGACGCATGGATGGACAGACAGACAGACAGACAGACAGACAGACAGACAGACCAGCAGACGGGCGGCGGATACACGGTCCCGTAAAGCGGGTATGTGCCACAGGGCATGCGAGGTGCGAGATGGCTGTACTTGTATTGTTCACTAGATGGACGCACGGACGGACGCATGGACGGACAGACAGACAGACAAGCAGACGAACGGAGGGATGGATGGACCCGTTAAGCCGGTATGTGCCACAGGGCATACGAGATGCGAGATGGCGGTACTTGTATTGTTGACTGGATGGACGCACGGACGGACGCACGGAAGTACAGACAGACAGACAAGCAAACAGACAGACAGACGGATGGATAGGCGGACACGTAAAGCGGTTATGTGCCACATGGTATACGAGATGCGAGATAGCGATACTTGTAGTGTTCACTAGATGGACGCACGGATGAACCCATGAACGGACGCATGGACGGACGCATGGACGGCAGGCAGACAGACCAGCAGAGCGAGGGTCGAATAGATAATTGCGTAAAGCGGGTATGTGCCACAGCGTATGCGAGATGGCGGTACTATGAGTGCCCACTGGCTGGATGCACGGACGGATGCATGGACGGACAGACAAACAGACTAGCATACGGACAGACGGATAGACGGATGCGAAAAGCCAGTATGTGCCACAGGGGATCCGAGATGCGAGATGGCAATGCTTGGAGAGTTCACTAGAAGGACGCACGGACGGAGTCATGGAACGACGCAAAGATAAACGCACGGACGGACGGACAGACAGACAGGCAGACGGACAGACGGATAGATGGACGCGTAAATTGGGTATGTGCCACAGGGTATACGAGATGTGAGATAGCGGTACTTGTAGTGTTCACTAGATGGACGCACAGACGAACGCACAGATGGACGCACAGACTGACGGACAGACAGACTAGCAGATGGCCATATGGATTGATGGATGCGTAAAGCGGGTATGCGCCAAGGGTATGTGAGGTGGTGGTACTTGGAGTATCCACTGGATGGAAAAACAGGTCACTGACCAATGTCAAACAAAACAATGACGTTTCGGGACCCGTACGGATCCCTTGTTCACAATGGAATGACGGCTGAGCAACAGGTTCTTATGTAACGTTGAGCGCATGACGCAAAGTCCGGGAGTACACGTGGTTTAGTGTGCCAGATGATCTATTGATTGTGTTACTTGTCGTCTGAATGATTAGTGATTCGAGGTTCAGTCTGGTTGTAAAATTCTTCTCCGTGGCCATGATGTGTGCGTTGTCCCAGCTTATCTCGTGGCCCGTCTTCTCGGCATGCTCTGCGAGTGCATTTGTCACTGTGTGGCCGTTGGCGACGTCATTCTTGTGTTGCATCAGACGTCTGCAGTAATTTCCACTCGTGCCAATGTACACCGATTCGCAATCGGCGCATGGTATCTTGTAGACCACACCAGGAAAGTGTTGCCGAGCGAGAGGATCCTTCACATTTAGCAACTCAGCCTTAAGCTTGCTTGCTGGAACATGCGCGATCTGCACACCACGTTTTCTGAAAAGACGGGCTAGGGCTTCGCTTACATTTCGAATTAAGGAATCGATGCACGCTTTTTCGTAGACGATGTGTTATGCATGGCTTGACTAGTTGATTGCAGTTTATGCATGGCGGATTTAGTTGTTTTCCTAATAAAAATCTTGGGGTATCCATTCCTGATCAGGTCATCTTCAATGGTCCGGAGCTCCTCCTGCAGGCTTCCTTCATCGGAACAAGTGCGAATCGCTCGTTGAACTAAAGACCGGATCACTGAGCGTTTGCGGGCTACCGGGTGGACTGAATCATAGTCGAGGTATCTACCGGAGTGCGTTGGCTTTCGGTACACAGCGAAGGCGAGGCCTGTGGGAGTACGTTTTACAACTACATCCAAGAAAGGGAGGCAACCGTCTTTTTCTTCTTCCACAGTAAACTTGATGGAAGTCTCGACACCATTAGGCAGTCAAGGAAAGCTTGGACGTCTTTCTTCTTTATTACGCAGAAGCAGTCGTCGACGTATCTTAGAAAAACCTTGGGTCTCGGCTGAAATGTTCGCAATGCTTTCTGCTCGATTGCTTCCATTGTGATATTCGCAGTTGTGACCGAAATCGACGCTCCCATTGCGGTACCGAAAACTTGCCTGTAGAATTCACCCTTGTAAGAGAAGTAAGTGTTGGATAGGCAAAACCGTAACAAGGTGCACAGCTCGGTGACGTCGAACGGTGAGCGATCGGCCAATGTCGTGTCCTTGTGAAGCAATTGTCTGGAAGTGTCTACAGCAAGGTCGACGGGAACACTTGTGAAGAGGGAGCAGACATCAAATGAAACCAGTACTTCGTCGACATCCACAGTGATACTCTTCATTTTGCTTATGAAGTCATTGGTGTTCCGGAGGTTAGTTTTAGTCTTTCCTGCAAGGGGAGCCAGGATGCCGTGAAGATACTTTGAGAGGCTGTACAGGGGTGACCTAGTGAAATCTACTATGGGTCTTAGAGGCGTTCCGCTTTTGTGAATCTTCGGTAAACCGTATATCGCTGGAGCAGAACCATTGGTGCACAGCAGCTGGAAGTATAACCTTTTTGCTGATGCAGGAAGCGTCTGAAAAATACTAGAGAGCATCTTTTGCAGGCCAGTTTGGACTTTCGAGGTAGGATCCTTGTTAATCTTGGCGTACGTTGTACAGTCCCCCACTATCTCCGTCATCTTCGACTCATACGTCGACCGGTCAAGCACAACCGTCATGTTGCCTTTGTCCGCAGGAAGTACGGCAATCTTCTTGTTTTTGTGCAATGCCTTAATCGCTTTTTCCTCGTCTTCCGAAAGGACTTGCTGGTAGCCAGACTTGCGAATCCTTGATAGTATACCTACTGCTCTCGTACGGACTTCGTCTCGTTCACTTTCTCCAATTAGACCAATAGCGTTTTCGACAGCACACACGACCTTGCGTGTGTCCGACTGCTTTGCATGGTTGAAGTTGAGACCACGGCTCAAAACTTGGCATTCCGCAGGAGTTAGCTCGTATGACGACAAGTTCCTGACCTCGAACATGGGTCCTCTGGTTTTCCTGCCTTTTTCTAGCAAAGAACTCAGTTTGCGCTCTTGTGACATTTCCTGCTTTTCTGTTCGTCGTCGCGATGCTTGGTTCGCAACGAGATGTATTTCAGGGAGTAATTCAGGCATGATGAATTCCAGCTGGCGTGTTGTGAAGAAAATGTCAGTCTCAAGGCGCTTCACAGTCTGCTTGCAGTCTTCTATTCGTGCTTGAAGAAGCTGCCGTTCCGCTTTCGAAATGACTTTATGACCGAATGCCGATTTCACGGAGAAGAATTTTACAACCAGACTGAACCTCGAATCACTAATCATTCAGACGACAAGTAACACAATCAATAGATCATCTGGCACACTAAACCACGTGTACTCCCGGACTTTGCATCATGTGCTCAACGTTACATAAGAACCTGTTGCTCAGCCGTCATTCCATTGTGAACAAGGGATCCGTACGCGTCCCGAAACGTCATTGTTTTGTTTGACATTGGTCAGTGACCTGTTTTTTCAACAATTCTTTTACCTGACCAGACGGCATTCCGTCGAACTCTCGACTTAGTGAGCATCCGCCACAAGTATGAACAATCGGCTATCACCAGGATTCGTCAGTTCTTGAGTGCATCTACACGACTGGCAGCCTTCAAGACGCACCTGCGTTTCAACGTAACCTGTAAGTCCAAGCAACTCATCCTAAAATCTTTGCAGTTAAAGCACCCTGTGAAATCGGCATTCGGTCATCAAGTCATTTCGAAAGCGGAACGGCAGCTTCTTCAAGCACAGATAGAAGACTGTAAGCAGACTGTGAAATGACTTAAGACTGACATTTTCTTCACAACACGCCAGCTGGAATTCATCATGCCTGAATTACTCCCTGAAATACATCTCGTTGCGAACCAAGCATCGCGACGACGAACAGAAAAGCAGGAAACGTCACAAGAGCGCAAACTGAGTGCTTTGCTAGAAAAAGGCAGGAAAACCAGAGGATCCATGTTCGTGGTCAGGAACTTGTCGTCATACGAGCTAACTCCTGCGGAATGCCAAGTTTTGAGCCGTGATCTCAACTTCAACCAAACAAAGCAGCCGGACACACGTAAGGTCGTTTGTGTTGTCGAAAACGCTATTGGTCTACTTGGAGAAAGTGAACGAGACGAAGTCCGTACGAGAGCAGTAGGTATACTATCGAGGATTCTCAAGTCTGGCTACCAGCAAGTCCTTTCGGAAGACGAGGAGAAAGCGATTAAGGCATTGCACAAAAACAAGAAGATTGCCGTACTTTCTGCGGACAAAGGCAACATGACGGTTGTGCTTGACCGGTCGACGTATGAGTCGAAGATGACGGAGATAGTGGGGGACTGTACAACGTACGCGAAGATTAACAAGGATCCTACCTCGAAAGTCCAAACTGGCCTGCAAAAGATGCTCTCTAGTATTTTTCAGACGCTTCCTGCATCAGCAAAAAGGTTATACTTCCAGCTGCTGTGCACCAATGGTTCTGCTCCAGCGATATACGGTTTACCGAAGATTCACAAAAGCGGAACGCCTTTAAGACCCATAGTAGATTTCACTAGGTCACCACTGTACAGTCTATCAAAGTATCTTCACGGCATCCTGGCTCCCCATGCACGCAAGACTGAAACTAACCTCCGGAACGCCAGTGACTTCATAAGCAAAATGAAGAGTATCACTGTGGATGTCGACGAAGTACTGGTTTCATTTGATGTCTGCTCCCTCTTCACAAGTGTTCCCGTCGACCTTGCTGTAGACACTTCCAGACAATTGCTTCACAAGGACACGACATTGGCCTATCGCACCCCGTTCGACGTCACCGAGCTGTGCACCTTGTTACGGTTTTGCCTATCCAACACTTACTTCTCGTACAAGGGTGAATTCAACAGGCAAGTTTTCGGTACCGCAATGAGAGCGTCGATTTCGGTCACAACTGCGAATATCACATTGGAAGCAATTGAGCAGAAAGCATTGCGAACATTTCAGCCGAGACCCAAGGTTTTTCTGAGATTCGTCGACGACTGCTTCTGCGTGATAAAGAAGAAAGACGTCCAAGCTTTCCTTGACTGCCTAAATGGTGTCGAGACTTCCATCAAGTTTACTGTGGAAGAAGAAAAAAGACGGTTGCCTCCCTTTCTTGGATGTAGTTGTAAAACGTACTCCCACAGGCCTCGCCTTCGCTGTGTACCGAACGCCAACGCACTCCGGTAGATACCTCGACTATGAGTCAGTCCACCCGGTAGCCCACAAACGCTCAGTGATCCGGCCTTTAGTTCAACGAGCGATTCGCAATTGTTCTGATGAAGGAAGCCTGCAGGAGGAGCTCCGGACCATTGAAGATGACCTGATCAGGAATGGATACCCCAAGATTTTTATTAGGAAAACAACTAAATTCTTCATGCATAAACTGCAATCAACTAGTCAAGCCATGCATAACACATCGTCTACGAAAAAGCGTGCATCGATTCCTTATATTCGAAATGTAAGCGAAGCCCTAGCCCGTCTTTTCAGAAAACGTGGTGTGCAGATCACGCATGTTCCAGCAAGCAAGCTTAAGGCTGAGTTGCTAAATGTGAAGGATCCTCTCGCTCGGCAACACTTTCCTGGTGTGGTCTACAAAATACCATGCGCCGATTGCGAATCGGTGTACATTGGCGCGAGTGGAAATTACTGCAGACGTCTGAAGCAACACAAGAATGACGTCGCCAAGGGCCACACAGTGACAAATGCACTCGCAGAGCATGCCGAGAAGACGGGCCACGAGATAAGCTGGGACAACGCACGCATCATGGCCACGGAGAAGAATTTTACAACCAGACTGAACCTCGAATCACTAATCATTCAGACGACAAGTAACACAATCAATAGATCATCTGGCACACTAAACCACGTGTACTCGCGGACTTTGCGTCATGCGCTCAACGTTACATAAGAACCTGTTGCTCAGCCGTCATTCCATTGTGAACAAGGGATCCTTAAGGGTCTAGAAACGTCATTGTTTTGTTTGACATTGGTCAGTGACCTGTTTTTTCAACAATGCCTTTACCTGACCAGACGGAATTCCGTCGAACTCTCGACTCCCACTGGATGGACGCACGGACGAACGCATGGGTAGACAATGACAGACTAGCGCACGAACAGATGTATAGACGGGCGCGTAAAACCAGTATGTGCCGCAGTGTATACGAGATGCGAGATGGCGGTACTTGTAGTGTTCACTAGATAGATGCAGCGACGGACGCAAGGACGGACAGACAGAATAGCAGACGGATGGACAAATAGACGGACGCGTAAAGCGGGTATGTGCCACCACGTACGCGAGATGTGATATGGTGGTACTTGGAGTGTTTACTAGCTGGACGCCCTGACCGACGCATGGACGGACAGACAGACATAGCAGACAGATGAATGAATAGACAGATATGTAAAGTGGGTATGTGCCACACGGTATGCCAGATGGCAGTACTTCCAGTGTTCACTGGCTGCACGCACGGACGGACGCATGGACGGAAGGGCAGACAGACTAGCAGACCGACGGATTGATAGATGGACGCGTAAAGCGCGTATGTGTCACAGGGTATGCTAGATGGCGGTACTTGGGGGTCCACTAGATGGACGCACGGACGGATGCATGGATGGACAGACAGACTAGCAGATGGACAGGCGGATAGACGGATGCGTAAAGCGGGTATGTGCCACTTGGTATACGCAGCGCGAGATCGCGGTACTTGTAGTGTTCACTAGATGGACGCACGGGTGGATGCATGAACGGATGCATGGACGGACGCTTGGGCGGACAGGCAGACAGACTTGTAGACCGACGGTCAAATAGATGGAAGCGTAAAGCAGGTATGTGCCACAGGGTACGCGAGGTGGCAGTACGTTGAGTGTTCACTGGCTGGACGAACGGACGGACGGATGAACAGAGAGACAGACTGGCAGACGGACGGGCGGATAGAGAGATGCGAAAAGCCGGTATGTGACACAGGGTATGCGAGATGCGAGACCGCAGTGCTTGGAGTGTTCACTAGGTTGACGCACAGACGGACGCACGGACGGACAGACACACAGTTTAACAAACGGACAAACGGACGGATAGACGGACGCATAAAGCGGCTATGTGCCCCAGGGCATGCAAGATGGTGCTACTTGGAGTGTTCACTAGCTGGACGCACGGGCGAACGCATAGACGGACAGAAAGAGAGACTGGCAGACGGACAAACGGATAGACGGACACGTAAAGCCGACATGTGTCACAGAGGATCCGAGATGCGAGATGGCAATGCTTGGAGTGTTCACTAGACGGACGCACGGACGGACGCATGGACGAACGCAAAGATAAACGCACGGATGGACGGACAGACAGACAGGCAGACGGACAGACGGATAAATGGACGCGTAAAGCGGGTATGTGCCACAGGGTATGCGAGATGTTAGATGGCGGTAGTTATAGTGTTCACTAGCTGGATGCACGGACAGACGCATGGATGAACAGATACTGACGTAGCAGACGACGATGTCTAGACGGACACGTAAAGTGGGTATGTGCCACACGGTATGCGAGATGGCAGTACATGAAGTGTTCACTGGCCGGACTAACGCACGGACGCATGGACGGAAGGGCAGGCAGACTAGCAGACGGGCAGACGGATAGACGGATGCATAAAGCGGGTATGTGCCACAGGGTATGCGAAATGGTGGTATTGCGAGTGTTCACTATCTTGATGCACGGACGGACGCATGCACGAACAGACAGACTAGCAGATGGGCGGATGGATACAAGGACCCGCAAAGCGGGTATGTGCCACAAGGCTAATGAGATGCGAGATGGCGGTACTTGTATTGTTCACTGGATGGACGCACGGATGGACGCACGGACGTACAGACAGAAAGACGGAAGGACGGATAGGCGTACACGTAAAGCGGTTATGTGCCACAGGGTATACGAGATGCGAGATAGCGGTACATGTATTGTTCACTGGATGGACGCACGGACGGACGCACGGATGTACAGACAGATAGACAGACAGACAGACAGACAGACAGACAGACAGACAGGCAGGGGGGCGGACGGATAGACAGACGCGTAAAGCGGGTATTTTTAACAGGGTATGCGAGATTTGAGATGGCAGTACCCTGAGTGTTCACTGTCTGGACGCACGGACGAACGCATGGACGGACCGACAGGTATAGCAGACGGATGGATGGATAGTCGGACATGTAAGGCGGGTATGTGCCACAAGGTATGCGATATGACGGTACTTGGAGTGTCCAAAGGCTGGACGGACAGACAGACTAGTAGATGGGTGGACAGATAGATGGACGCGAAAAGCGGGTATGTGTCACCGGGTATGCTAGATGGCGGTACTTGGGGTGTCCACTCGCTGGACACATAGAAGGGCGGATTGACAGACAGACAGACAGACAGACAGACAGACAGACAGACAGACAGACAGACAGACAGACAGACAGACAGACTAGCAGACGGACAGATGGACGCGTAATGCGGGTTTGTGCCACAGGGCATGCGAGATGCGAGATGGCGGTACTTGTAGTGTTCACTAGAAAGACGCATGGACGGACGCATGGACGGATGGACAGACAGACATAGCAGACAGATGGATGAATAGACAGACACGTAGAGTGGGTATGTGCCACACGGTATGCGAGATGGCAGTACTTGGAGTGTTCACTGGCTTGACGCACGTATGGACACATGGACGGAAGGGCAGACAGACTAGCAGACCGACGGATGGATAGATGGACGCGTAAAGCGGGTATGTGTCCTAGGGTATGCTAGATGGCGGTACTTGGGTGTCCACTAGATGGACGCATGGACGGACGCACAAACAGACAGACTAGCAGACAGAAGGGCGGATAGACGGATGCGTAAAGCAGGTATGTGCCACATGATATACGAGACGCGAGATCGCGGTACCTGTAGTGTTCACTAAATAGACGCAAGGATGGATGCATGAACGGATGGACAGACACACTAGCAGATGGACGGACTGATGGACGGACGCGTAAAGAGGGTATGTATCCCAGGGTATGCGAGATGTGAGATGGCAGTACTCGGAGTGTTCACTAGCTGGACGCACGGACGGACGCAATGACGGACAGACAGACATAGCAGACATGGATGAATAGAGAGACACATAAAGTGGGTATGTACCACACGGTATGCGAGATGGCAGTACTTCGAGTGTTCACTGGCTGGACGCATGGACGGACGCTTGGACAGAAGGGCAGACAGACTAGCAGACGGACGGACGAATAGACGGAATCGTAAAGCGGGTGTGTGCCACAGGGTATGCGAGATGTGAGGTGGCGGTGCTTGTAGTGTTCACTACTTGGACGCACGGACGGACGCACTGACGGACGGACAGACAGTTAAGCAAACGAACGAACGGACATATTGACGGACGCATAAAGCGGGTATGTGCCACAGGGCATGCGAGATGGTGGTACTTGGAGTGTTCACTAGATGGACGCACGGGCGAACGCATGGATGGACAGACAGAGTGACTGGCAGATGGACACACAGATATACGGACGCGTAAAGCGGGTATGTGCCACAGGGTATGCGAGATGTGAGATGGCGGTACTTGAACTGTTCAATAGATGGACGCACGGACGGACGCATGGATGGACAGACAGACATAGCAGACAGATGGTTGGATAGACGGACACGTAAAGTGGGTATGTGAAGCCCGTAGCTTCATTTTGCTCTTTTAATTCAGTTATTATATTGCGTTCGGCATCTTTTAATGTTGTGTGTGGTGGGTGTAGTCTCCAGAGTGGCAGCTAAACAACGGTGAGTCGGAGTTTCACTACGCATCGCGATCAGAATTGCCCCTTAGCGGGCCTGTGCCTCCTACCTGGCAAAGCCCGGGTATGGGGGACAACGAGATGCCGCTAGCGCCAAGCGGAGCACCACTTATCCATCCCGCTCGACTTCAAGTTGCTGCAGGCTCAGCAACAATATCGACGTCCCATACAGAGAACAGCCAAGCCTCGCAGTGTAAGAAGAGGCATACAGAGGAGGAAGAAGAGGTTGACAACGATGACGCCACACCAACGTACTTCCTTAATGACATGAATAGATGGATACAGAAGCACCCAAGGAAGACGAGGGAGCTTACACGGTGGTCACCAATCACAAGAACCGAGCTGCGGGGATACCGGTGGTGTTCAGACCAATCGCTGCCGAGGACTCCATGTGGAAGGTGAATCCCTATCGCATGGCATCTGAGGCAATTTCTGCTATCAATGAGAAAGTGACAACATCAAGAATCAACAGAGGGGGAAGTTTTTGTGTTGGTGTACAGTCTTTGTACTCGGCAAACAAGTTGCTGCTGATCAAGAGTCTGGCTGGATTGCCTGGACATGTGAGGATACCTCAGTCTTACATGAAGGCCCTAGCAAAGATAACAGATGTTCCACTCGAATACAGTGATTATGGCCTACTGCAATAACTTAAAGATGCTGGAGTATTCTGAGTCACACGACAAAAGAGATGGGTAAGAAATGCAGATGGAAGTGCCACAATGCAGCCCATATGTAATGTAATACTCCAGTTTAGACATGACATGCCTTTGCCAAAAAAAGTTGTTCTCGGCTTTAAGGTTCACACTGTCGAGGAATACATTGAGCTGGCGATAAGTTGTTACAACTGCCAGAGATATGGGCACAATGCTAAGACTTGCAGGGGAACCAAGAGATGCAAGGTATGTGCGGGCGCACATGATTACAAAGAATGCACCTCGAATCGTCAACCTAAGCGTGCCAACTGTGCTGGACCACATCCGGCGTCATTTTCAAGCTGCTCTCGCAACCGTGTGGCATCAGCGGCACAAAGAGAGAGAATTGTAAAAGGGTACCTTAAGATACAAAGAGGTCCAGACCCAATGCGGATATAGTCGAAGATGTTCCTGCGGCAAAGAAATGCAAAACAGGGGTGCCACGACTCTTACTCGGAAGTATTGAAGCGCTCAGCACCAAAACATCGCGTTGGCAAAGAAGTCCGGGCCCGGGAACATGGTGAATTGGAGCTCTCTGCCGGGCCAGACACATCCAAGGAGCCACTGACTACCAAAGGGAAGGGTCACAGCAGCTTGCTGAGGAAAAATTCTTCGAGAAATGCGATCTCGGTGGAGACAGCCGGAAACGAGCAAGTCATTATGCCAATAATCTTTGTGGCCCTTAAAGCAGTTCTACGATCCCTGCCACAAGCAGGTTCTTTACCAGAAGTGAAATTGCTGCTAGATGTTTAGCATCTTCTCTTGTCGTAACCATGGCTACCGGACTATCTAACTGGTACAAAAATGTACCATTCCCGTGGAACTGCAACGGTTTGCAGAATAAGAGCGGAGATTTCCGGAAATTCGTCGCTCAGTTTGGGTTTCCGATTTTGTGTGTTTCTGAAACAACAGTATCCACTAACTTCCGCTTGTCCAATTATGTGGTGTACCAAGCAGAACGTCCTGCTGCAAAAAGCAGAGTGATGTGTGTGAGACGCGATATTCCGTCGACACTTGTGGCTACTTCAAAAACAGATGCGCCGGAATTTGTTAGATGCAAGGTGAAGGTTGGTAATGTTACCGTAACTGTAGTTAGTGTTTACGTGCACCCTTAAGCAAACGTTTCATACGCAGAGTTGGCTGCAGTGTGTAGATCTGACCATGATCCCATAATTATATATGGTGATTTTATAGCACCATGAACTGTGGGGTAGTGAGTGTTGTAGTGTAAGGGGATCTGCTATAGTAAAAATATGCGAAAACCATAATTACACTACACTAAATGATGATTCTCCGACGTTTCTACGGGGGCATAACTACTGCAGCGTACTAGACATCACTGTTTGCTCCTCTGATTTAGCAGCTGGAGCAGACTGGAGTGCAGACGCTGATACAAGAGGAAGTGACCACTTGGCAGAATTCATATATCACCCAAAGTTTAAGAAAACGAGAAATAACCGCACAACAAAAATTACAAATTGGCCAATCTTTTGAGAACTATAGAGACAAAATCTTGAACCTTGTTCTGACGCAGAAACGTATACATCGAAGATAAAAAATTTTCTAACAAAAGAAACTCGTGCAGTACCCATTCCAGAGGGGTATTCGGGTGTTGACACTGAGTTTGAGAGGCTTCGGACAATACGACGCCGATCTGAAAGAAGATATCGCAGGTCGGGTAGTGTACAAGATTTCAAGGTTGCACAGAAAGTACATTCTGCAATGCATAACCAACTGCAGAAGCTTTTAACCAAAAGGTGGCAAGATTTATGTGCCTCACTTTCTCCATTTACCTCGGCGCCTCAACTGTGGAACATGGTACGCGCCCTCCGTCAGCCAGTAGTCCACTCGAGACCACTACAGGCTCTAGCGCTGTCTTGAGGTGTCAGCGAACGTGTGATTGCCGAAGAATTTTCCGTTCTTATACTAAGAAATAGAGAGACCGCCCAAACTAGCGAATATAAATCCTCAGCAGAATCAGCTTCGGTGGTTGTAACAAATTTCTCTGCGATCAGTTCATCAGATCTGGATGAGAGCTTCACACCAGAGGAGCTCCAACATGAGCTGTCTTCAGTAAAACGAACAAGTGAAGAACAAGTGAAAAAAAAAACGAACAAGGGAAGAGCCCTATGCAGTTGGACTCGTTTAGGACAATTAGTTTGACAAGTTGTTTTTCAAAAGTGATGGAAAAAATGATCAATGAACGAATTTTATGGTGGCAAGACATTAAAAAACTACTACCAGAAAGCATAGCCGGCTTCAGAAGAGGTAGATGCACATTGGACTGCATTCTGAATTTGGTCACAGATGTGGAAAACCAACGAACGCAAGGAAACATCACTGTCACTGTATTCCTTGATGTCCACCGAGCATACGACACAGTGGGTCACGTTCACGTTGTGGAAGGCCTGGCGTTACAGGGATCCAAGGGCAAGATACTGCGTTGGATCGCTGACTTCCTGAAGCACCGGAAATTTTTTTAGTTACGCATGGGGGCCAACGTCAGAACATGTGATCAACCAAGGAGTGCCACAGGGCAGCGTGCTAAGCCCTACTCTCTTTATTGCAGTCATGGCGCAGCTCCCATATAATCTTCCACCTAACATCAAATGTTCAGTATATGCTGATGATATAAGTATATGGACGTCTGGTCCATTGTTTTTGGATGTACAACAAACTCTACAAGAAGCATTGGATATGTAGACGTGTGGAAGCTTGGGCAAGTTGGTAGGACATAACTGAATGCAGGAACAGCGCAACCTACAAGTAGTTACTTCGTAACTACGGAAGCGAAAAAACAAGGACAGAAAAGAGCGCCGTAGTTACGAAGTAACTACTTGTAGGTTGCGCTGTTCCTGCATTCAGATATGTAGACGGTTTTCTGAAAAATGAGGTATGGCACTGAGTCTGGCTAAAACAGCCATACTTCCGTTTACCTTAAAAAGACCTGGAAACTTCTAGATTATTCTGCAAAAGCAGCCCTTTCAAATGGTTAAAACTCATAAATTCTTGGGAGTAAGTATAGACCGGAGAATAACATGGTCGCCTCATGTCCAGTCCCTGGAACAAAAAGTTAATCAGGCCGTTCGAATTCTGCGGCATCTCTGCGGGGCCAAATGTGGTAGTACTACAGAGTCATTATTAGCCCTACATGTTGCCTGGATACGCCCCATAGTAACTTACTCACTGCCTCTGCTGCACGGACTTCCTGCCTCCTCCGAAAGGAGACTTCACTTGTTATTGGCAAGGAGCTCTAGGGTATGTCTGGGTTTACTCTGGTCAACTTCCAGTGCTTTAGTATAAGCGGAGGTTCGAAAGCCACCTTCGGCAGTGCTCCGAACTAAAGAAACATCTCGAAATTTATTCAGAATTTTCACGCAACATGAAAGTCATTTTTTTACCGATGCGAGATTGCGGTACTTGGACTGTTCACTGGATGGACATACGGACGTACGCATGAACAGATGAACAGAAAGACTAGCAGGACGAACGGATGGATAGACACACGTGTAAAGTGAGTATGTGCCACACGCTATGCGAGATGGCAGTACTTGGAGTGTTCACTGGCTGGTAGCACGGGCGAACGCATGGACAGACGGGCAGACAGACTAGCAGACGGACGGACGGATAGACGGACTCGTAAAGCGGGTATGTGCCACAGGGTATGCGAGGTGCGAGATGGCAGTACTTGGAGTGTTCACTAGCTGGACGCACGGACGGATGCATTGACGGACAGACAGACATAGCAGACAAATGGATGGATAGAGACGCGTAAAGTGGGTATGTGCCACATGGTATGCGAGATCGCGGTACTTGTAGTGTTCACTAGATGGACGCACAGACGTACGTACGGACGGACGAACACACACAATAGCAAACGGATGGACGGACGGATAGACAAGCGCATAAAGCGGATATGTGCCACAGGGCATGCGAGATGGTGGTGTTCACTGGTTGGACGCACGGACGGACGCACAGACAAACGGACAGAGAGACTAGCAGATGGCCATACGGATAGATGGATGCGTAAAGCGAGTATTCGCCAAGGGTATGTGAGGTGGTGGTACTTGGAGTATCCACTGGATGGACGCACGGACGGACGCATGGGTAGACAATGACAGACTAGCACACGAACAGATGGATAGACGGGTGCGTAAAACCAGTATGTGCCACAGTGTATACGAGATGCGAGATGGCGGTACTTGTAGTGTTCACTATATAGACGCAGGGATGGACTCAAGGACAGACAGACAGACTAGGAGATGGATGGACAAATAGACGGATGCGTAAAGCGGGTATGTGCCACAGGGTACGCGAGATGTGATATGGTGATACTTGGAGTGTTCACTAGCTGGACGCCCGGACGGACGCATGGACGGACAGACAGACATTGCAGACGGATGGATAGACAGTCACGTAAAGCGTGTATGTGCCACTCGTCATGCGAGGTGGCTGTACTTGGAGAGTTCCCTGGCTGGACGCACGGACGGACTCATGGACGGCCGGGCAGACAGACTAGCAGACAGGCGCATGGAGAGACGAACTCGTAAAGCGGGTATGTGCTACAGGGTATCTGAGATGCGAGGTGGCGGTGCTTAGAGTGTTCACTAGCTGGACGCATGGATGGACGCACAGACGGACGGACAGACGGACTAGCAGACGAATGAACTGATAGATGAGTCCGTAAAACGGGTATTTGTCACAGGGTATGCTATATAGCGGTACTTGGAGCGTCAACTAGATGGACGACGGGACGGACGATTGGAGGGACAGACAGACTAGCAGACGGACGGGCGGATAGACGGACGCGTAAAGCGGGTATGTGCCACAGCGGGTGCGCGATACGAGATAGCGGTACTTGGACTGTTCACCAGTTGGCCGCATAGACGGACACATTAACAGACGGAAAGACAGACTAGAAGACCAACAGACAGATAGACGGACACGTAAAGCGGGTAAGTTCAACAGGGCATGCGATATGGCGGTACTCTGCGTGTTAGCCAGTTGGACGCACGAACGGATGCACAAACGGACGAACAGACAGACTAGCAGAAGGACATAAGGATAGATGGATGCGTAAAGCGGGTATGTACCACAGGGTATTCGAGATGGCAGTACTTGCAGTGTCTACTAGATGGACGCACGGACGGACGCTTGGACGGACAGACAGACACACTAGCAGATGGACAGACGGATAGACGGACGCGTAAAGCGGGTATAGCCACAGGGGAAGCAAGATGCGAGACGGCGGTACTTGGACTGTTCACTAGATGGACGCACGGACGGAGGCACGGATAGATGGACAGACAGACTAGAAGACGAACGGACGGATAGACAGACGCCTAAATCGGGTATGTGCCACAGGGGATGTCAGATTCGAGATGGCAGTAGTTGGAGTGTTAACTGGAAGGACGCAAGTACGGATGCATGGACAGACAGACAGAGATAGACAGACTAGCAAACGAATAAACAAATAGATGGTATGTGCCACGCGGTATACGATATGCGAGATGGCCGTACTTGTAGTGCTCACTAGATGGACTCACGGACGGACGCACGGACGCACAGACAGACAGACTAGCAGACCGATGGACGGATAGGGTGACTCGTAAAGCGGGTATGTGTCAACGGGTACGCTAGATGGCGGTAGAGTCTCCACTAGTCGGACGCACAGACGGATGCATGGACAGAGACAGGCAGTCTAGAAGACGGACGGGCGGATAGACGGATGCGTAAAGCGGGTATGTGCCACAGGCTATACGAGACCCGAGATTGCGGTACTGGATGGACGCAAGGACGGATGCATGAACAGACAGACAGACAAGAACAGACTAGCAGATGGCTGGAGTGATAGACGTACGCGTAAAGTGGGTATGTGCCGCAGGGTATGCGAGATGCCAGATGACTATACTTGGAGTGTTCACTAGATGGACGCACAGACGGACGCATGGCCGGACGGACAGACAGAATAGCAAACGGATGGCCGGATAGACGCACGTGTATGGCGGGTATGTGTCATAGGGTATGCGAGATTCGAGATGGCAGTACTAGGAGTGTTAACTGGATGGACGCAAGGACGGATGCATGAACAGACAGACAGACATGAATAGACTAGCAGACGGCTGGAGTGATAGACGGACGCGTAAAGCGGATATGTGCCGCATGGTATGCGAGATGCCAGATGAATATACTTGGAGTGTTCACTAGATGGACGCACAGACGGACGCACGGCCGGAGGGACAGACAGACTAGCAACGGATGGCCGGATAGACGGACGTGTATGGCGGGTATGTGCCACAGGGTATGCTAGATGGTGGTACTTGGAGTGTCCACGTATGGAGGCATAGACGGACGCATTGACAGACTAGAAGACGGACGGGCGGATAGACGGACGCGTAAGCGGGTATGCTCCACATGGTATACGAGACGCGAGATAGCGGTACTTGTGGTGTTCACTAAATGCATGCACTGAGTGACGCATGGACGGACAGACTGAGTAGCAGGCGGGTGGACGGATTGTTGGACGCGTAAAGCGGGTATATGCCACAGGGTATGCGAGATGTGAGATCGCGTTACATGGAGTGTTAACTAGCTAGTCGACGGACGGACACATGGACGGACAGACAGTCATAGCAGACGGATAGATGGATAGAGAGACACGTAAAGCGGGTATGCGCCACACGGTATGCGAGATGGCAGTACTTGGAGTGTTCACTGGCTGCACGCACGGATGGACGCACGGACGGACGGGTAGACAGATTAGCAGATGACCGAACGGATAGATGGACGCGTAAAGCGGGTATGTGTCACAGGGTATGCTAGATGGCGGTACTTTAGTGTCCTTTAGATGGACGCACGGACAGACGCACGGACGGACAGACAGACAAACTAGCAGACGAACGGGCGAATAGACGGACGTATAAAGCGGGTATGTGCCACATGGTATACGAGACGCGAGATCGCGGTACTTGTAGTGTTCACTAGATAGACGCACATACGGACGCATGGACGGACAGGCAGACAGACTAGCAGACGGATGGACGGATAGACGGATGCAAAAAGCGGGTATGTGCCACAGCGTATGCGAGAAGCCAGACGGCCGTGCTTGGAGTGTTCAGTAGCTGGACACAAGGACAAACGCGCAGACGGACGGACAGAGTAGCAACGAATGGATGGATAGATGGACGTGTAAAGCGGGTATGTGCCACAGGGTATGCGAGATTGGATATGGCAGTATTGTAGTTGTCACTGGATAGACGCACGGATGGACGCATGGACAGACAAACAGACAGACAGACTAGCAGATGGACGGACTGATAGACGGACGCGTAAACCGGGTATGTGTCACAGGGTATTTTAGATAGCGGTACTTGGAGTGTCCGCTAGATGGACGACGGGACGGACGCATGGATGAACAGACAGACTAGCAGATAGACGGGCGGATAGACGGACGCGTAAAGCGTGTATATGCCACAGGGGGTGCGAGAAACGAGATGGCGGTAATTGGAGTGTTCACTAGAAGGACTCACGTATGGACACATGGACAGATGGACAGAAAGACCAACAGACGAACGGACGGATAGACGGACCCCTAAAGCGGGTATACACAGGGTATACGAGATGCGAGATGGCGGTACTTGGAGTGTTGACTAGATAGACTCACGGAAGGACACATGTACGGGCGGACAAAAGACTAGGAGGTCGGACGGACGTATACACGGACGTGCAAAGCGGATATGTGCCATAGGGTATGCGATATGCGAGATGGCGGTTCTGGACTTCTCACTAGATGCTCGCACGGATGGACGCATAGATAGACGGACTGGCAGACTGACAGACGGATAGACGGACGCGTAAAGTGGATATGCACCAAAAGGCATGCGAGATGGCGGTACTTGGAGTGTACACTAGTTTGACGCACCGACGGACGCACAGACGGACGGACAGACAGACTAGCAGACGGACAGATGGATAGACGGGCGCGTAAAACCAGGATGTGCCGCAGTGCATACGAGATGCGAGATGGCGGTACTTGTCGTGTTCACTTAAATTCCCTCAACAAATTCAAAATACAGTGTACTAGAACTGTAACCGGTCCTAAGGGTCACTCTCTCCACTCGCTTCACTGCCCTTTCTAGTACACTGTATCCTGGATTAGGGAGCCTACATGAACGGCCGTTTTTAGGGTGATGTCAGCCTTTGACCCACTACATGCCGTCAACGCACCGCCGCCCGCCAATACACAGTGTTGCCAGACAGCAACGCCACGCTGTCGCCCCATCTTTGTTCCCGCACTGCGTCTGCGCCCGGTTGCGTTTAGTTCTCAATAATACGGCGTCGAACGTTGCGGTAGCGTGTTAAATGCTGCCGGTGAAGCCTTAGAATGCCTGGATGCTGCGTACCGCTCTGCACTAACCACAACAGAAAGGGGGTGCGATTGTTCCGCTTCCCAGCGAGCCCTGGCCGACGACAACTATGGCTGGCTCAAGTGAAGCGAGACGGCTGGGAGCCCACCAGTGCGTCTCGTATTTGCTCTGTGAGTACTGCGTATTTCGTTCACTGTTTTTTCCTGCGGCACACGTATATGTGTTTCGCGGTCTTCGCGAATGAGTAGATAACCGAAGTTGTCGTTGCTGCGTCCACGCATTGCGAGTAGGAAGCCCACAAACGGGACGCGTCCGCGCGTTCGTACGGAGACGCGCTCGCTAGTCTGAGCTGTTGCCACGCTTGCGTTCGTGTCAGCGTAACCTCAGTATTATGTCGCAAGTGTTTGTGTGTGGGCTGCGAATTTCTTCGTGCGCTCACTTTGAGAACTAGGTCGCTTACACGAACCTGAGAACCGCCGCTGTCAAAAGCCCAGGTGTTGTGTGTTGTTACAAGGGCTGGGCACCGACGCCGTACGTAGGTATACATGCTCGGTCGCCTCCCTACAATAATGCTGAATAGTCCAGCTGAATTAAATTCTAGCTGTTTGTCGCAAATGCATCTGCAGTCAGATGCCAGATGAGTGGTCGACACGATGTTGACGTGCTGAAGGGAACGGCGGCTGGCTCCGAAATGGCGGCGCACAGAAAACTATGCTGAATTTGGTGGAAGCTGGCAACAGCGTGCCCCGTTGCCCGCTGGTTTTGGCTGAGTTTCTTGAAGGCACTCAAAAAGATGTCTCCACCCTAAAAACGGCCGTTCATGTAGGCTCCCTATCCTGGATGTCAGAGCGGCGCCCCCTGACATCCTCACATGTCATTCCGAAAACGAAAACCTAGAACACAACATTAAAAACTTCTGCTCTAGGCTCGTCTCATTTCTTAGGGAGTTTAGATGGTTCCAGAATTTCGCAGCTGCCTTTCTATCTTTTTTATGTACTTCTGCCAGCCACGGGGCTCCCTTTCTTCTAATCTTATCATTGATCAGAAGGGATGCATCCCTTCTACAGCTTAGAAATATTTCCCATTTTCTTTCAACATCATCTGTCGGTTCACCCGGCTGCTTAGAATGTCTGTGTTCCCTAGAGGCTTCCTGACGTTTTGCTATGGCTCTCTTAACTTCCTCATCCCACCGACTTTTAGGTTTGTGTCTTCTTTTCCGGGGTGACTTGTCACGTGCCTTAGTAAGCTCTGGCTCAAACAGTCTCATTAGATTCGTGTATGTCCACACTGTTTCATTGTCCTCAGTGAATACTTTCTCAATTTGTTTGGTGCCTATTTCAATTTGCCTTTCCGAATGAACATTTTCCTTTAGTTGCTCATCTTGTCTCCTTCCCACTTTCACTGCTCTTACAAAACTGAGCTTGATAGGCTTGTGATCACTACCCAGACTTCTGGAGCCACCTTCATCTATGTGCATTCCCCTGAGCTTATCATACATCGTATGTGACATCAGTGCGTAATCTATCACCGACTGCAGCTTTCCTACCTCCCATGTTATTTGCCCTTCGCACTTCTCAGTACTGTTTAAAATGATCAAATCAACCCTTTCACACATGTCCATGATCATTTAGCCTGTCGGGTTGGTATATCCATCTATATCTTCTATGTGTGCATTCATATCTCTTAGTATAATTATCTCGCACTCTCCTCCTAACTCCTGAATGTCCTTTGATATACACTCTACCATTGCCTGGTTTTCCTCTCTGGCCTTTGCTCCCGTCCACAAGTACACGAAACCAAGGAGTGTCATTTGCCCTGCCACTTTCCCTTTTAGCCATAAATGTTCCTTGCACTTCTGCTTGACCCTTTGTCAGTCTGTACTTTTATGAATGAATGCCCCAATACCACCCCCCTCTCTGCTGCCTTCTGTTTTATTACAATATTCCCGCGCGTAGTCCGGATTGTTAGGAGGTTGTTCCATGTCCCTAAAGTGTGTTTCGACAAAACCGTATACCGTCGGCCTCTCTCCCCTTAGCTGTTCTTCTCTTCCCACTTCAGCCTGTTCCTACCACCCTGCATGTTATATACCCTATGTCTGAATTGGCTCGGCGCTCGTGGCTACTTTTATTTCTGCCCCGGACAGTACCTATCTTAGATACTGGTGTTACTTTGGAATCGTATCTGTCTATACCGCCTGTCACAGAGTCTCCCTGGTTGTTTTCCTCGTTACTAGCTATCCTGCACCCCGACGGGCCCGCTTGCCCCCGAAAAAAGCTACTGCGCGTCCTGCAAGTCGCCAACCCACCCCATGACCTAGCCGCCCATCGAAGTGAATTCTGTCTCGTTGAAAACCACCCCACCTATGCACCTCTCTGTTTATTTCCACCACCTCAAAGGCTTTCTCTCGACTCGACCACGATGGATGGATGGATATGGCATGGGTGTGGCACGATAGCGCCGCGTCTCGGAAGTTCACCGAAAAGTGTCCCGACTCCTCCCATTTACTACAGTGTACATGTACTTGCGCGGCACTCTGGACACTCCCCCATATTTAGAAGCATATTTAGAAGCGTGCTCCGAGGCGGTTTCGACCAACGGCGGCAGCTTCGTCGGCGCACGCCGGGCAAAATGATCGGCGGCGGCGCACAGCCACTTTCGTCGACGGCGCCGTGGACACCAAAACTACGATTTCAAAAAAAACGACTTTACTGCGTTTTCTCTGCTAATTTATCTGAAATTCAGTACTATTTTAACAGTAATGCCCGAGAGAACAGCATGGAGATGTAAGAGAACTGGCAAACGCTCCGTAAATTTGTTTTTCAGCATACATATTGAATATAAGTTCTCTCAGTGCGCCTTGTTTGTTCACTTAGTATCACAAGATATTTCATTTCTTTTTATTCTCACAGCGATGTTGGTATATCTAGGTATTATTCCCTATTAACTTACACTTTGTATTGTTTTCACTTTCAAGTACCCGCTATTATTTCATTTATTGTCAAAAACACCACTTGTCTCTGGAATGCCTTCCGGCTTCGAGGCTACTAATAAATGAATAATGGAGGTGCCTCCTTTCAGCCGGTAAGTACGGGCAAGTGGAGCTCACAGTCTTCGTGCGTAATCTACTGCTTTTGTTTTTTTAGTAGCGGACAGGTGGGCAATCTGTGTAGGTCACAATGGCATGTAGCGATTCATGAAACACACGAGAAAAGCACTAATTCGTCTCCCATAAGGAGACTCTGCTCAGCGACTTATGATGCAAATGCTACAACGCAACGAATACAAAAAAAGCGAAATTAGTGTAGGACTACATGTGCTTTTTTCGTTGTTTCCAATTTCAGAGACTTCATTCTTGTACGGCGCAAGGAGGTGCGGGTGGGGGGTTGGCCCGTGGAGAGCAGTGCTTGAGCATAGCCTCCTTTATTTTCTGTGCCTGCGCTTTGCCGCCGGGATCAAAGGGAGCCGACCATCAGGCTGAGTTCCCGCAATCACCACCAGGCGGCGCTGCCTTTCCAGAACCGACAGAGCCTGTTCACTGACTCCGGTGCTACCGCCGGCACTGACGGGTGGGTCCTTCGTTGCGAGTTTGTAAGCGCGACAAGCTTAAAAAACAAAAGTGTGATACCACTCCCGTGTGCCACCTAAATATTTAGGAGAGAACATATGCAAGAGAGAAAGAATAAGTACGCAAGATAGCACATTGAACAGAACACCATACCTTCAAGGAAACGGTAGAGAAACTTGTTTATTGCGTATTAATTCATTCGCAACCTGTGGAAACGAACAAGAGGGCGTCGATCGAAACGTTCCTCACACACACACACAGTCTGACGAGCTTTAGTCTGACGAGCTTTGACTTCATTCGCTCGACGGAAGGGACAAATGTAGGTACTGATACTTGTACAGCTCGATCGCTTTGTTGCCTCGTAGCAGGGATGCCGTCCTCACAGATGATACTGCATGCCGGTGGTGACATATCGCGCCCGTCGCCATTGGTAGGGATATCATCACCATTCCACGGAGGGCAGTCGGACTTGCTACGACGCACGGTTCGCCTTTTCGTTGCTGTGGGACATTCTGACACAATGGCTCTTTTTCTGATCGCCGCGTCACTTCTCGGGGCTTTTGTCGAAGGCTGCGAGTAGCGCGGATATTCTTCGAATACACTAGGCACCACACCTTTCATAAGCCTTCGTGTTTTACATCCTTGCTTAAAATCAGAAGCAGCGAAATGACGACTGCACACGGTTGAGTAGCAGGAAGTGGTGTTCAACGTCCAATTGTCTCGTGAAATGACTTTTATCCACTTTTGCCGCAACTCCTCGTCGCTTGTAATTTCGTGGAATGAAATTCCTACTTCCTTCTTTTTGCTTGAACACTTGCAACCGGGCACGCAACAGTACGCCATCGCACCTGACGCGGGTCATCACAGCCGAATGAACCACGCAGACTTGTGTGCGTAGGTCGCTGCACGAGATAGAATGGAGAGAAACCGTAAACATTCCTGATTACTTAGCGAAATTCGCTGATAGGTGCGCGGAAAAGCCTCACGAGAAAGAAGCGCGAAAAATGATAGCAAAGCATGAAACCGGCCCTGCAAACACGAGGTGCAAACGACGTTGTTTGTTTACACGCACTCACTTATTGCCGCGTGTCATCTGTTCACGCAACACAATGAAGCAACAGTTAAATATATACTTGCTGAAAGTACTACGCTGCGAAGATAGGTGCGCGGAAAAGTATTGCCAGAAAGAAGCGCGAAAAATGATAGCCGCGCTTGACAACGGCCGTGCAAACGCGGGGTTCAAACTTCATAGACGCTTATTCAAACTTCATAGACGCTTACAGTCACCGCCAATATTGGGTCACTTGAACGAAAGCACCGAAACTGAGGTCCGAACAGATGCAAGCGGCGTCGGACTTGGCGCAGTATTGATCCAGAAGAAGCACAACCTCGAGCGAGTAATCATTTACGCGAGTCAGTCCCTGTCGAAAGCGGAGTTGAACTATTCAACGACAGAAAAAGAATGCCTCGCTGTCGTTTGGACAGTCTCGAAGTTTCGACCATACCTTTAGGGAGGCCCTTCAAGCTTGTTACTGACCACCACGCCCTGTGCTGGCTTGCCAGCCTAAGGGACCCTTAAGGTCGTCTTGTTCGTTGGAGCCTGCGGCTGCAGGAGTACGACGTCACCGTCGCCTATAAGTCAGGCCGAAAGCACACAGACACCGATTGCCTTTCAAGAGCCCCCGTTAATACCTTCGTGCCATGCGATGACGACGATGATGATGCATTCCTCAGTCCCGTTAGTTCTGATACCTTTGCAAATGATCAACGCGCCGATCCTGATCTTCCCGGTGCGCTGGAATACCTCGAAGGCAAGACCAATATACCGCCAAAAGCATTCAGGCGGGCGATTTCGTCGCTGTGCCTGCGAAGTGACGTGCTTGTGAAGAAAAATTTTGCGCCGCAGAAAAAACACACCTACTTGTGGTTCAGTCAAGAAGTTTTAGAGGCGTGTCACAACGAGCCGACAGCAGGACACATGGGGTTAACGCGAACAATGTGACGAATCCAAGGGAAATACTATTGGCCCGTCATGTGCGCGAACGTCGCACGCTACGTCAAAACCTGCCGAGATTGCCAGCGTCGGAAAACACCGCCGACGAGGACTGCCGGCCTCCTGCAACCAATCGAACCACTGGAAAAACCATTCCAGCAAATTGGGATAGATCTGCTAGGTCCCTTTTCGAATTCGACTAACGGGAACAAGTGGATAGTTGTAGCAACAGACTACCAGAAACTCTACGCTGAGACAGCCTCACTACCATTCGGCACTGCAATCGAAGTCGCTATTTTTTTTGAAGAGAATAGTCCTCCGGCACGGCGCACCACTGGTCCTTAACACCGACAGAGGTACGGCATTCACCGCTGAACTCACGCAGCAAATCCTACGCTTGAGCCACACTTTCCATCGCAAAACCACAGTTTATCACCAGTAGACAAACGGCCTGACGGAGCGCTTGAACAAGACCCTCGCCGACATGCTCGCCCTGTACGTTAACGCCGGGCGCAAGATTTGAGATGAAGTCCTCCCTTACGTCACCTTTGCGTACAACACCGCAACACAAGAGACAACGCAGATGACACCCTTCGAACTTGTCTTCGCCCGCCCAGCCAGTACCATGCTGGATGCAATGTTGCCCCACGTCGACGACGGGAGCGCCCATGGGTACGTGGCCGATTTCCTTCAGCGTGCCGAGGAAGCCCGCCAGCTCGCCCGAATGCGTATCAAAGAGCAGCAACACACGGACAGCCGAATCAACAACCTCAACCTACGACGGCGCGACCAGCAGTACGCACCCGGTGCCCGCGTTACGGTGTGGACACCGATTCGCCGCCAGGGCCTCAGCGAGAAACCCCTACGCCGATATTTTGGACCATACAAGGTAACGCGACGACTCGGGCCCTTTGTCTACGAAGTTGTACCTGATGGAGTGACACAATCACAGCAGTGACGCTCGCGACCTGAAGTAGTCCACGTCGCGCGTCTCAAGAAGTTTTTTCAACGATATACTAAGAGACATTTTCATAACTCCGCTCTTAGTACGTGCTAACAATTTCAATTTTTTTGTAACTAGTGTGTTCCTTTAGCATCGGGACGATGCTGTGTCTCCCGGAGGGGCAGTGCCACGTGTGTTTAGAAAAGATGCGGACCTTACCTAATCACTTTCCTTATCCGCTTTTTGTGTGTGTGGCATTTCATCCGCTTTTTGTGTGTTGGAGTGTATCCGCAAGCCATCTTGATGCCCGGATGTGCTGCAAGATACCGGACTGATAAGGAATCGTCACACCCACTGGCGGGGATTCGGTCAGCCATCGTTCGGGCACGCTGGCTTCGTATTTTCTTTCCGCTGTTGCCGAGCAGTGTTTTTTTAGTTTGCTTTCGGGCGCAGGTCAGCCTCAATTAAGTACCCTAAGTTTTATTGCAACCGGGGTCTGCCTTTCTGATCGTCTGTGCACCGGCCAGCTCAACGTCACCTACGTGACAATACCCTGTGACACATGCCCGCTTTCCGCGTCCATCTATCCGTCCGTCCGTCTTCTAGCCTGTCTCTCCAACCTTCTGTGTGTCCGTCCGTGCGTCCAGCTAGTGAACACTCCAAGCACCACCATATCGCATCTTGCATACTCTGTGACACATACCCGTATTACGAGTCCATCTATCCGTACGTCCGTCTGCTAGTCTGTCTGCCCATCCGTCCATGCGTTCGTCTGTGCGTTCGCCAGTGAACACTCCAAGTTCTGCCATCTCGCATCTTGCATTCGCCGTGGCACAAACCCGCTTTACGCGTCCATCTGTCGGTCTGTCCGTCTGCTAATCGGTCTGTCCGTCCGTCTGTGCGTCCGTCCGTGCGTCCAGCTAGTGAACACTCAAAGCACTGTCATCTCGCATTTCGCATACCCTGTTGCACATACCCGCTTTTGGCACCGGTCTATCCGTCTGTTCTCTGCTAGTCTGTCTGTCTGTCCGTCCATGCATCCGTCCGGGCGTCCAGCCAGTGACCACTCACAGTACTGCCATCTCGCATACCCTGTGGAACATACCCACTTTACCCGTCCATTTATTCGACAGTCGGTCTGCTAGTCTGTGTGCCTGTCCATCCATGCGTCCCTCCGTGCGTCGGTTCATGCCTCCACCCGTGCGTCCATCTAGTGAACACTACAAGTACCGCGGTCTGGCGTCTCGTATACCATGTGGCACTTACCCGCTTTACGCGTCCGTCTATCCGCCACTATGTCTGCTAGTCTGTCTGTCCAGCCATGCGTCCGTCCGTGCGCCCATCTAGTGGACACCCAAGTACCGCCATCTAGCATACCCTGTGACACATACCTGCTTACACGTCCATCTATCCATCCGTCGTTCTGCTAGTCTGTTTGCCCTTCCGTCCATGCGTCCGTCCGTGCGTGCAGCCAGTGTACACTCCAAGTACTGCCATCTGGCATACCGTGTGGCAAATACCCACTTTACGTGTCTGTCTATCTATCCATCTGTCTGCTATCTCTGTCTGTAAGTCCATGCGTCCGTCCGTGCGTCCACGTTGTATACACTCCAAGTACTGCTATCTCACATCTCGCATACCCTGTGGCACATACCCGCTTTACGCGTCCGTCTATCTGTCCATCCTTCTGCTAGTCTGTCTGTCCATCCGTCCGTGTGTCCGGCCGTGCGTCCAGACTGTGAACACTCCAAGTACCGTCATCTCACATACCCTGTGGCACATACCAGCCTTACGTGTACGTCTATCCATCGATCCGTTTGCTATACCTGTCTGTCCGTCCATGCGTTCGTTTGTGCGTTCATCTAGTCAACACTCAGGGTACCGCCATCTCAAACCTCGCATACCATATGGCAAATACCTGTGGCAAATACGCCTCTGTCTATCCATCCGTCCGTCTGCTAGTCTGTCTCTCCGTCTGTGCGTCCGTCCGAGCGTCCAGCTAGTGAACACTCCGAGCACCTCTGTCTCGCATCTCGCACACCTCGTGGCACATACCTGCTTTTCGCGTCCGTCTATCCGTCTGTCCGTCCGCCCGTCCGTGCGTACGTTCATACGTCTATCTAGTGAACACTAAGTATACCGCCATCTCGCGTCTCGTATACTCTGTGGCATGTACCCGCTTTACGGGTCCATCTATCCGTACGTCTGCTAGTCTTTCTGTCCCTCTGTCCACGTATCCGTCCATGCGTTCATGTAGTGAACACCCCAAGCATCGCCATCCCGCATCTCGGTTACCCTGCGGTACATACCGGCTTTACGCGTCCGTCTATCCGTGTGTTCGTCTGCCAGTTTCTCTGTCCGTCCGTCAATGCGTTTGTCCGCACGTCCGGCTAGGGAACACTTCAAGTACCACCATCTCGCATGCCCTGTGGCACATATCCGCTTTATGCGTCCATCTATCCGTCTGTCCGTCCATTTGCTAATCTGTGTGACCGTCCGTCCGTAGCGCCCGTCTAAGTCCATCTAGTGAACACTCCAAGCACCACCGTCTGGCATCTCGCATACCCTGTGGCACATACCTGCTTTTCGCATCCGTCTATCCGTCTGTCCGTCTGCTATTCTGTCTGTCTGTCCATACATGCATCCGTCTGTGCGTCCAGCCAGTGAACACTCATAGTGCTGCCATCTCGCATACCGTGTGGCACACACCCGCTTTCCGCGTCCATCTATCTGTTTGTCCGTCTGATAGTCTCTCTGTCGATCCGTCCATGCGTCCGTCCGCGCATCCAGGTAGTGAACTCTCGCAGTACCACTATTTCGCAAACCTATGGCACATACTCGCTTTTCGCGTCCGTCTATCCGTCTGTCCATATGCTAGTCTGTCTGTCTGTCTGTATGTCTCTCCGTCCATGCGTCCGTCCATGCGTTCATTTAGTGGACACTGCAAGTACCAGTTTCTCGCATACCCTGTGGCACATAGCCGCTTTAGGAGTCCGGCGATCTGTCCGTCCGTCTGCTAGTCTGTCTGTCCGCCCGTCTGTGCGTCAGTCCGCGCGTCCATCTAGTGAACACTCCAAGCACCACCATCTCGCATGTGGCATACCCTGTGGCACATACCCGCTTTACAAGTCTGTCTATTCGTCCGTCCGTCTGCTAGTCTGCCCATCCTTCCATGCATTCATCCGTGCGTCCAGCCTGGGAACACTCTAAGTACTGCCATCTCGCATACCGTGTGGCACATACCCGCTTTACGATTCCGTCTATCCGTCCATCCGTCTGCTTGTCTGTCTGCCCGTCCGTCCATGTGTTCGTCTATGCATCCAGCCAGTGAACACTCCATTTACTGCCATCTCGCATACTGTGTGGCACATACCCACTTCCCGTGTCCATTTATGCAACCATCTGTCTGCTAGTCTGTCCACCTGTCCGTCCATGCATCCGTCCGTGCCTTCTTTTAGTGAACACTCCAAGTACCGCCATTTACAATCTCGGATACCCTGCGGCACATACCCGCTTTACGCGTCCGTTTATCCGTCCGCCCATCTGCAAGTCTGTCTGTCTGTCCGTCCATGCGTCCGTCTTCGCGTCTATCTAGGGAACTCTACAAGTACCCCTATCTCGCATCTCGTATACACTGTGGCACTTACCAGCTTTACACGCCCGTCTATCCATCTGTCCGTCTGCTAGTCTGTCATTCTGTCTGTCCATGCGTCCATCCGTGCGTCCATCCAGCGGACACTCCAAGTACCACCATCTCACATACCCTGTGGCGCATACCCGCTTTACGCATCCATCTATCTGTATGTCCATCTGCTAGTCTGTCTGACCGTCCGTCTGTGCGTCCGTCCGTTCGTCCAGCTAGTGTACACTCGAAGTACCGCCAGCTCGCATGCCCTGTGGCACATACCCACTTTACGGGTCCCTCTATCCGTCCATCCGTCTGCCTGTCTGTCTGTCTGTCTGTACGTCCGTGCGTGCGTCCGAGCGTCCATCCAGTGAAAAGTACAAGTACCGCCATCTCGCATCTCGTATGCCCTGTGGCACATACCCGCTTTACGGGTCCGTCCATCCGTCTGCTATTATTTCTGTCCGCCCGTCCATGTGTCCGTTAGTGCGTCCATCTAGTGAACACTTCAAGTACCGCCATCTCGCATCTCGTATGCCATGTGGCACATACTCGCTTTACGCGTCCATCTATCCTTCCATCCATCTGCTAGTCTGTCTGTCTGTCTGTCGGTCCGTGCGTCCATTTAGTGGACGCTCCAAGTACCGCCATCTCGCATACCCTGCGGCACATACCCACTTTATGGGCCCGTCTATCAGTCCGTCCATTGTCTAGTCTGTCTGACCGTTTGTCAATTCGTCTGTCCGTGCGTCTATCCAGTACACACTCGAAGTACTGCCATCTAAAATTTCGCATTTCTTTGGTACATACCCGTATACGCGTCCGTCTGTCCTTCAGTACGGCTTCTAGTCTGTCTGTCTATCCAAGCGTCCGTCCGTGCGTCCAGCTAGTGAACATTCCAAGCACCTCCATCTCGCATGCCCTGTGGCACATACCGGCTTTATGCGTCCGTCTATTCATCCTTCCGTCCATTTCTACTGTGTCTGTCCGCCTGTGCGTCAATCTAGTGAACACGTCAAGTACCGTCATCTGGCATCACACATACCCTGTTGCACATACCCGCTTTACGTGTCCGCCTATCCGTGCGTCCGTCCGTCTGTCTGTCTGTCTGTCTGTCTGTATGTACGTTCGTCCGTCCATGCGTCCATCCAGTGAACAATACAAGTACCGCCATCTCGCATCTCGTATGCCCTCTGGCACATACCCGTTTTATGGGTCCGTGTATCCGTCCGTCCGTCTGCTAGTCTGTCTGTCTGTCCATCGATGCGTCCGTCAATGCATCCAGATAGTGAACAATCGCAGTACCGCCATATCGCATACCCTTTGGCACATACCTTGTTCTGTTCTGTTCTGTTTTACCTGTTTTGCTGTGGTGAGGTTGAGGTGCCTATTGCCTCGGCTACTCCATATCACATAGTTCTGCAGCGAAAAATAAACTAATATTACAGAACGGTACCCAAAAATTAACAATACGGAAAAGAAAAAAACATAATAGCACACTGAAACCAGTTCAAATATCATGTCAATACACAGTTTTCTTCGCGCAGTTCACACAGTCGTAAATTACTTACACGCACACCTTACTAATCTAATGTCAGTATATACAAGACCACACTTTTATAACACCCATCTCAGGCTGTCAGTCATAGGCGCTTGTCCAGTCCGGTCTCCACTAAAAAGTCTGTCAGGAAGATTATTGCCTTTTTCTGGAGATGCATCTCAGGCCATGGTCCAAGTGGTCTCTTTATTGTGAGGGGCCGTCTGTCGAAACTTGCTAATTTGTTCTTTAACTTTTCTCTTTCATTCGCCTATTTAACGCACTCCAAAAGAATATGGCGAACATTTTCTTCTGCATGACTACTATCACATACCGGTGAATTGGATCGATGTATCTTGTGCAGGAAGCTGTTTGGGTATGCTACTTCTAATCTAAGTCGGTGGATGAATGTCTCTAGGTATCGTGGCAGGTCTGTCGCTATGGAAAATTTTCCTTGTGGATCAACTTGATAAAGTACCATTTCCTTTGACTTAGGGCTCTCAAACCACTTTTCTATCGAACAATGGTTAGCTCCTTGCGATATAAAATGTCGAATATCCGCCCCAGACATAGGAATCGCGCGATCCCGTCCTTCCTTCAATGCTTTCTTCGCGAGACTATCAGCATCTTCATTTCCCTTTATTGCAATGTGGCTGGGTATCCATTGGAATACTATGTTGGGACCCTGCGATGAGGTATATTCCACAGTTTCTACGATACATTGTGCTATTTCACCAATTTTGTAAGGTGATCTCACATTTCTGATTAGCTGAAGAGCAGGTTAGCTATCAGTGCATATCACCAAGTTTCGTGGCTCAGGATTCTCGCAAATAAGCTTAACTGCTTCAAAGATAGCCACTAATTCTGCTGTCGTCGATGAAGATTTTTGCGATAATTTATACATCTTCTTTTTCTGAATTTCGGGTATAAAGACCGCACAGGCTGACGCTTCTTCTGTGCATGATCCGTCTGTATATATCTTCGTTTTTTCATTATGCATTACATGAAGCTGATGAAGTACCAACTGGGCAGCTACTACAGGTGCCATGTCTGCTTTCTTCTCTATGCCGTCAATGGCACGAATAACGTTGAGAAGTGGCAGCGTACAAGGTGGTTTTGAAGTTTTCCATTGTTTAAAATCTGGTACTACTGCTTGAAATGATGAGAATCGTGTGGTGTTTTGGGACGATAACAAAAACTTGGGAAATGGAACGTGGCATTGCTCCTCTGTGAAAAAACGCATCGTCCCGATGCTTAAACTAAAGAATAATGCAAGAAAGTACAATGAATAAATTACAATACAACAATAATAAAAAAACACTGTTACAGTTTGTTAACGCGCATGAAACGGCTTGAGGCGCGCGACATGTACGACTTCAGGTCGCGATCGGCGTCGTTGAGAGTTCGCGATGCCGTCGGGGACAACCTCGTAATCAAGTGGGCCGAGACGTCGAACCACCCTGTACGGTCCGGAGTACCGTCGCAGAAGCTTTTCACTTAGTCCACGTCGGCGTGTCGGCGTCCACACCCAAACACGTTCACCGGGCTGGTATTCCACGAAGCGTCGTCGAAGGTTGTAACGGTGGCTGTCGGTCGTCTGTTGATTCTTGATACGGAGACGCGCAAGTTGTCGGGCTTCTTCGGCGCGTTGAAGGTACTCGCTCACATCGAGATTTTCTTCGTCGGTGACGTTGGGTAACATGGCATCGAGCGTCGTTGCCGGGCTCCTTCTGTAAACCAAGTTTTATGGAGATATCTGCGTCGTCTCCTGCACCGGCGTGTTGTATGCGAAGGTCACATACGGAAGAATGTCATCCCACGTCTTGTGTTCGACATCGACGTACATTGACAGCATGTCGGCTATCGTATTGTTAAGCCGCTCGATGAGGCCGTTGGTCTGTGGGTGGTACGCTGTCGTCCGGCGGTGGTTTGTTTGGCTGTATGCCAAGATCGCTTTAGTTCAGTCGGCAGTGAATGCTGTTCCTCTGTCGGTGATAAGGACCTCCGTGGCGCCGTGACGTAGGACGATATTTTCGACGAAGAACTTAGCTACCTCGGATGCACTGCCTTTTGGCAGGGCTTTTGTCTCGGCGTAGTGAGTGAGGGAGTCGGTAGCTACCACGATCCACTTTTTTCCGAAAGCCGACGTCGGGAACGGCCCCAGTAGGTCCATACCAATCTGCTGGAAAGGTCGGCAAGGGGGATCAATTGGCTGCAGAAGTCCAGCTGGCCTTGTCGGCGGTGTCTTGCGTCGCTGACAGTCCCGGCATGTCCTCACATAAAGAGTGACGTCGGTGGTAAGACGTGGCCAGTAGTACCTTTCTTGTATCCTCGCGAGCGTGCGAGAAACACCGAGGTGTCCTGCCGTCGGATCGTCGTGCAGGGCCTGCAGGAGTTCTGGTCGCAGAGCTGAAGGCACCACAAGGAGGTACTTAGCTCGAAGCGGTGAAAAGTTTTTCTTTTGTAGAAGACCGTTTCGTAGAAAGAACGACGCAAGTGCGTGCTTGAATACCTTTGGGACTTCGGCGGTCCTGCCTTCGAGCTATTCTATTAGGGCCTTAAGTTCCGGGTCTGCCCGCTGTCGTTCAGCGAAGTCGTCGGTAGTTATCGTTCCCAAGAAATACTCGTCATCCGGGTCGTCGGGTAGCGGTTGGTCGACAGGCGCACGAGAGAGACAGTCGGCGTCGGAGTGTTTTTTACCGGACTTGTAAATGACAGTAATGTCATACTCTTGAAGTCTCAGGCTCCATCGTGCGAGGCGACCTGAAGGACCTTCAAGGTGGCTAGCCAACACAAGGCGTGGTGGTCGATCACAACTTTGAAGGGCCTGCCGTAGTGGTAGGGGCGAAATTTCGACGTAGCCCAGATGATGGCGAGGCACTCCTTTTCTGTTGTGGAATAATTTGCTTCTGCTTTGGATAGCGATCGGCTGGCGTAACTAATAACCTTTTCAAGTCCGTCAGCCCTCTGCACAAGAACGGCGGCAAGACCTATGCTGCTTGCGTCAGTATGTATTTCTGTCTCGGCGAATTCGTCGAAATGGGCAAGTACCTCCACCAGATGTCACGGGGTCATGACGTGGCCGAAGACAGGAGACTTCGTGTTAGGATTTAGCTGTTTATTTGGGCGAACCTGTGCCCGGTAAACGGAAAGTCCAATTACAGCAGTAGTCTTGCACAGATAGTAGTCTCGGACTGATAGCGGCGAACGGATCGTCGGCCTTCGATCAACAACTGACAAGCGGCGAAGCGCGTCGGCATTTATACTCTTGCTGTCGAATGTTGTAGCGTTATCGCTGGCGGTGGTGTAGGTTCCAGAACAATCTTTACCGTTCGCACAGTGGGCGTGATCTTATCGAAATGATCTACTACAGTCCGGAACCTTCTCGAAAACTGCAGGCGTGGTTTGCGCTGAGAATCGTGTGGTGTTTTGGGACGATAACAAAAACTTGGGAAATGGAACGTGGCAATATAGTATCCTGTAGTCTCGTTGCTGTCCTTTATGTTAGTGCACCAGATAAAATATGACTTTCATGTTGCGTAAACATTCTAATTTCGAGATGTTTCTTTATTTCGGAGTACTGTGCTTTACGAGTCTATTTATTCGTCCATCCGTCTGCTAGTCTGTCTGCCCATCCGTCCATGTGTTCGTCCGTGCGTCCAGCCAGTGAACACTCCAAGTACTACCATCTCGCATACCGTGTGGCACATACCCGCTTTACGTGTCCGTCTAGCTTCCATCCGTCTGGTATGTCTGTCTGTCCATCCATGCGTCCGTCCGTGCGTCCAGCTAGCGAACACTTTAAGCACCGCCATCTCGCATCTCGCATCCCCTGTGGCACATACCCACTTTGCGAGTCCGTCTATCCGTCCTTCCGTCTGCTAGTCTGTCTGCCCGTCCGTCCATGCGTTCGTCCGTGCGTCCTGCCAGTGAACACTCCAAGTACTGCCATCTCGCATACCGTGTGGCACATACCCACTATAGAGAGAGAGAAAGATGCAAGGAAAGGCAGGGAGGTTAACCAGATGCACATCCGGTTTGCTACGCTGCACTGGAGAAGAGATGAAGGGGAGAAAAGAGGTTGCAGAGAGATGAGAAGGTACACACAATCACGAGCACACTCGGGGAGCACACACAGTCTACAGGCGGTCGCTCAGGTTTGCTGACTTTAGGTAAAGTAGCAGTGCTTTAGTCGCTTTCTGCGCAACTGAGGCAGGTGCCCAAGGTCTTAGAATCTGCTGCACACAAAATGGTCCGTGGTCAAGTCGATTCAAAACCATCCGGAGCTGGCATCGCTGTGTGTCGTAGCAAGCACAGCTGCACAGGACGTGTTCGATGGTCTCTTCAGCTCCGCAGTAGTCGCATGTAGGAGTGTCTTACTTTACGTGACCGTCTATCCAACCACTGTCTGCTATGTCTGTCTGTCCATCCGTGCGTCCATCTAGGGAACAGTTCAAGTACCGTCATCTGGCATCTCACATACCCTGCGGTACATACCCGCTTTACGCGCCTGTCTATTTGTCCATCCATCTGCTAGTCTTTCTGTCTGCCTATCCTTTCCGTTAAGGCATCCGTCCCTGCGTCCATCCAGTGAATACTCCAAGTACTGCCTCTCGCATACCATGTGGCAGATACCCCCATTTACGTATCCGTCTATCCAACCATCTGTCTGCTAAGTCTGTCTGTCCATCCATGCATCCGTCCCTGCGTCCATCTAGTGAACAGTTCAAGTACCGTCATCTGCATATCGTATACCCTGCGGTACATACCAGCTTTACGCGTTCGTCTATTCGTCCGTCCGTCTGCTTGTCTGCATTTCCGTCCATGCGTTCATCCATGCGTCTTTCCGTGCATCTATCTAGTGAACACTACAAGTACCGCCATCTCGTGCCTCGTGTGCTCTGTGGCAGATACCCGCTTTACGCGTCCGTCTATCCGCCCATCCGTCTGCCAGTCAGTCTGTTTGTCCGTCCAATCGTGCGTCTGTGCGTCGAGCCAGTGAACACTCCAAGTACTGCCATTTCGCATACCCTGTGGCACATACCCACTTTACGTGTCCGTCTATCCATCCATCTGTGCTATGTCAGTCTGTCTGTCCATCCATGCGTCCGTCCATGCGTCCACTAGTGAACACTCTAAGTACCGGCATCTCACATCTCGCACACCCTGTGGCACAATACCCGCTTTAAGCGTCCATCTATCCGTCCGTCCGTCTGCGAGTCTGTCTGTCCGTCCATCCGTGCGTTTTTACTTGCGTCCGTCCATGCGTCCGTGCATCCATCTAGTAAACACTCCATGCATCACCATCTCGCATCTCGTATGCCCTGTGGCACATACCGGCTTGACGCGTCCGTCTATCCGTGTGTCTGTGTGCCAGTCTCTCTGCCTGTCCGTCTGTGTGTCCTTCCGTGCGTCCATCTTGTGGACACTCCAAGTAGTGGCTTCTAGCATACCCTGTGGCACATACCCGCCATACGCATCCGTCTATCCGTTCGTCCGTCTGATAGCCTGTCTCTCCAACCAATATGTCCGTCCGTGCGTCTATCCAGCGAACACTACAAGTACTGCCATCTCGAATCTCGCATACCCTGTGGCACATACCCACTTTTCGCGTCCTTCTATCCGTCAGTTCGTCTTCTAGTCTGTCTGTCCATCTATGCATGCGTCCGTCCGTGTGTCCATTTAGTGAACAATCCAAGTACCGCCATCTCGCATCTTGCGTCCCCTGTGGCACATACACGCTTTTCGCGTCCATCTATCCATCTGTCCATCTGCGAGTCTGTCTGTCTGCCTGTCCGTCCATGCATCCGTGCTTGCCTCCATCTAGTGAACACTACAAGTACCGTCATCTCGCATGTTGTATACCTTGTGCACATACCCACTTTAGGGGGCCGTATATTCGTCCGATCGTCTGTTAGTCGTTCTGTCCGTCCATTCATGACTCCGTCCGTGCGTCCATATATTGAACCCTCCAAGTACCGCCATCTCGCATTCCCCGTGGCACAAACCCGCTTTACGCGTCCATCTGTCCGTCAGTCGATCTGCTAATCTGTCTGTCTGTCCGTCCATGCATCCGCCTATGCGTCCATCTAGTGGACACTCCAAGTACCGCCGTCTAGCATAACCTGTCACACATACACGTTTTAAATGTCCATCTATCCGTCCGCCGGTCAGCTAGTCTGTCCGTTTGTCCATCCATGCGTCCGTCTTAGCGTCCATCTAGTGAACACTACAAGTACCGCTTTATCGCATCTCGTATACTCTGTGGCACATACGCGCTTTACTTGTCCGCCTATAGGTCCGTCCGTCTGCTAGTCTGTCTGTCTGTCCGCCCATGCATTCGTCAATGCGCCCATCTTGTGGACACTTCAAGTACCGCCATATAGCATACTGCCACGTGTGTTTAGAATAGATGCCGACCTAACCTAATCACTTCCCTTATCCGCTTTTTGTGTGTGTGGCACTTCATCCGCTTTTTGTGTGTTGTAGTGTATCTGCAAGCCATTTTGATACCCGGATGTGCTGCAAGATACCGGATTGAAAAGCGATGGTCACACCCACTGGTGGGGATTTGGTCAGCCATCGTTCGGGCACGCTGGCTTGGTCTCTTCTTTTCGCTGTTGCCGAGCAGTGTGTTTTAGTTTGCTTTCGGCCGCAAGTCAGCCCCAATAAAGTACCCTGAGTTTTATTGCCACCGGGGTCTGCCTCTCTGCTCGTCAGTGCACCGACCAGCTCAACGTCACCTACGTGACATTTGGAGGAAGCTCTGATGTTTAGTACACCCCCTTCGAACCGTGATCCAAGCCCAAGTACCTCTGGAGCGGCTGACAGGGACGAGGTGTGTAGAGAAGACAAGACAGACCCAACCCGCAGTAGCCGCCACCTAAAAGTGCTACCAGCTGAATTGGGACCATTTCAACCCGCCCGTTTTCGCCTGAACCACCGGTCAACGCCACCAATGGAGGCCATCAGCGCACCTACTACGGTCGTCATCCAGCAGCCTCGCCAACGACCAATGTTTCGTGGCTCCGCTTGCAAGGATGTACAAGACTGGCTGGAGCGTTACGAGTGGGTCGCAGCTTTGAACAAGTGGTCCGACGAAGATAAACTTCGAAACGTTTTCTGCATACTCGAAGATTCCGCTAGCACCTGGTATGAGAACCAGGAACCTCACTTGACAACGTGGGATACCTTCAGGAGGCAGGCCTCGAAAACATTCGGAAGTATCTTTGACAAAGAGTGGGCTGACGCCTTTCTCCAAACTCGGCAGCAGCACCCTAACTAGGCCGTAACCATCTTTGCCGAGGAAATGCAAAAGCTATTTCTGCACGCTGATGCGAACATGACTGAAGACAAGAAGCTTCAGTACCTTATGAGCGCCGTCAAGGAGCAACTTTTTGTGGCTCTAATTCGCAACCCCCCGAAGACCGTCGCAGATTAGCTTAGCGAGGCCGCCGTCATCGAGAGGACACTCGAGCTATGCGCAAAGCCGTACGACAACAACAACCACACTGCACCGCCAGACAGCATTGATCGCTGTAGTGCCACCGCTGAGTCGCTTTGAGGCACCATTCGTGCAATAGTTCGCGATGAGCTGTGCAGTCTGCTACCGGGTGCACAACCAGCAACCTCATCACTCGCTGACGTCGTGGGGGACGAGGTACAGCAAGCGCTCGCGACAATTGGTACTGCCAAAACGGCCTCGCCCACACCGCCACCTATCCAGGAGCAAGGAGTTCACACCTACGCCGCTGCTTTGAAAGCCCATTCAAGACCAACCGGCTGGCGACGAGAAACCTACGCGCCGCAACATCGCATGCAAGCTGATCCGCCACAGTCACGCGCGCGGCAGCGCCGCCGTTCATCTACGTACCCGCCAACGGCACCACGTAATACTGACGTCTGGAGAACCCCAGATCAACTATTGCTTTGTTTCCACTGCAGGGAGGCCGATCACCTTCTGCGATACTGTCCTTATCGCCAGATGGGCCTTCGCGGATACGACATCAACGCTCCACCACCCCTTCCCGGCCAGCGACCCCGAGATATTGAGACATACCTACGAGAAGCCGAAGACTCCGCCACCCGTTGCTTCAGGTCTCCGTCTCCCACCTCTCATCGCTCGCCATCGCCCTATAGAGGGAATTCGAAAGGCAGATCACCCAGTCCACATAGAGAAACTAGCGCCAGCGACGTCAGGAGGTGACGCCGCTCTCGAGCGAAGACCGGAAAACCTTCCAGCCACCATGACGCAACCAGACAACTCGACGCAAACCGCCGCTCCGACAAAATCCGACACTACGACGATCCGACTGGACTCCGCAGAGCTTTCTCGAGATGCATCCACCCGGCGCAGCCGTGACCGCGCGAAACGACATACTGCACAGTCGGTGACCAATCGAAATTGAAGCCGGACATCAAACGCCGATTTGCAGGTCACCCTCGACGGACGTCCAGTGGCCGCACTGGTCGACACCGTGGCCGACTACTCCGTCATTAGCGGGCGATTTGTTGATCGACTTATGAAAGTGAAAACCATGTGGGACGGCCCGCAAATACGCACAGCAGGAGGCCACCTGATCACGCCTACCGGGCGATGCACAGCACGAGTGGCTGTTGATGGTCACAGCTACACTGTGAGATTCATTATACAGGAATGCTCTCGCGACGTGATCCTGGGGATGGACTTTCTGAACGAAAACGGCGCAGTAATCGACCTCCAGGCGAAAACCGTAACACTGACAACACAGTCCGCAGCAGTACAGAAAAATCGTCACCGTGCCCCATTCACCATCCTCGACGACCAAGTAAGCATCCCGCCAAATACAAGCGTCATGGCACTCGTGAAAACTGATGTGTTATCAAGTGATGATGTGATCGTGGAAGCAAACGTGCAGCTGCTTCTTGACCGCCACGTCTGCGTCGCGCGTGGGATCGTCCAGCTACGTCAGGGCAGAGCATCTGTGCTTATCACCAATTTCAGCGCGGAACACAGGCACCTCAACTAGGGCACAACGGTCGCTTTCTTGGAAGATTTAGCTGAAATGAGCGATGCACTAGCGCTCTCCGACTCATCCCAAGAAGCGACATCGATAGCTACCAATGAGGCAAACTTCGACATCAACCCTGACCTGCCACAAGAAAAGCGGGAGAAGCTACGTCGCATCCTCTTGGATTACAGCGAATGTTTCGCAATGTCAGAAAAGATCTGACAAACGCCGTTAACGAAGCCACGCATAATTACAGGCGAATCAGCGCGTCCAATCCGCCGAAGTCCCTACCGCGTCTCAGCGCGGGAACGCGACGTAATCAAGGGACAAGTTGAAGAAATGCTGCGACGACATTATACAGCCCTCGAAGATCCCGTGGTCTTCACCCCTGGCACCCCTGGTAAGACGGACGGTACCTTACGGTTCTGCATCGATTATCGCCGCCTGATCAGCGTCACCAAGAAAGACGTCTACCCGCTTCCGAGGATCGACAATACTTTAGACCGACTCTGCGGCGCCAGGTATTTATCGTCGGTGGACTTCAGGAAAAGCTACTTGCAGATAGAGATGGACGAGAGGGACCGTGAGAAGACCGCCTTCATCACGCCGGATGGACTTTACGAGTTTAAGATCATGCCGTTCGGCCTATGCTAAGCACCGGCGACATTTCAGCGTGTCATGGACATGGTACTGGCCGGGCTGAAATGGCAGACATGCCTCGTCTACCTCGACGACGTCATCGTTTTTGCACCCACCTTCGACGAACATCTTCACAGACTGCAGACCGTACTAGAGGCGATCAAGGCGTCGGGACTCACTATGAAACCGCAGAAATGCCATTTTGCGTATGAAGAGCTCCTTTTTTTCGGACGCGTGGTCAGTCGCAAAGGAGTCCGCCCCGATCCCAGCAAGACAGCAGCCATTGAAAATTTTTCCACACCATCTGACAAGAAAGCTGTCCGTAGATTCTTGGGCCTCTGCGCGTATTATAGGCGTTTGGTGCAAGACTTCTCACGGATCGCCGAGCCCCTCACACGCCTTACGAAGGCCGACGTGCAGTTCTCGTGGCAGAAGCCTCAGGCGGACGCTTTTCGTCAACTTCATAGACGCTTGCAGTCACCGCCAATATTGGGTCACTTCAACGAAAGCACCGACACCTAGGTCCGAACACATGCAAGCGGCGTCGGACTTGGCGCAGTATTGATCCAGAAGAAGCACAACTTCGAGCGAGTCATCGTTTACGCGAGTCGGTCCCTGTCGAAAGCGGAGTTGAACTATTCAACGACAGAAAAGGAATGCCTCGCTGTCGTTTGGGCAGTCTCGAAGTTTCGACCATACCTTTAGGGAGGCCCTTCAAGGTTGCTACTGACCACCACGCCCTGTACTGGCTTGCCAGCCTAAGGGACCCTTCAGGTCGTCTTGCTCGTTGGAGCCTGCGGCTGCAGGAGTACGACGTCACCGTCGTCTATAAGTCAGGCCGAAAGCACACAGACGCCGACTGCCGTTCCAGAGCCCCCGGTAATACCTTCGTGCCATGCGATGCATTCCTCAGTCCTGTTAGATCTGATACCTTCGCAAATGATTAACGCGCCGTTCCTGATCTTCCCGGCGCGCTGGAATACCTCGAAGGCAAGACCGATATACCGCCAAAAGCATTCAGGCGGGCGATTTCATCGCTGTGCCTGCAAAATGACATGCTTGTGAAGAAAAACTTTACGCCGCAGAAAACAACACACTTACTTGTGGTTCCAGTCAGTTTACGGCAAGAAGTTTTAGAGGCGTGTCACGACGAGCCGACAACAGGACACATGGGGTTAACGCGAACACTGCGACGAATCCAAGGGAAATACCATTGGATCGTCATGAGCGCGGTTGTCGCACGCTACGTCAAAACCTGCCGAGATTGCCAGCGTCGGAAAACACCGCCTACGAGGCCCGCCGGCCTCCTGCAACCAATGAAACCACCGAAGAAAGCATTCCAGCAAATTGGGATGGATCTGCTAGGTCCCTTTGCGAATTCGACCAACGGGAACAAGTGAGTAGTGGTACCAACAGACTACCATCCGGCACTGCAATCGAAGTCGCCAGTTTTTTCGTGAAGAGCATTGTCCTCCGGCACGGCGCACCCATGGTCCTTATCACCGACAGAGGTACGGCATTCACCACTGAACTCACGCAGCAAATCCTACGCTTGAGCCACACTTTTCATCGCAAAACCACAGTTTATTACCAGTAGACAAACGGCCTGACGAAGCGCTTGAACAAGACCCTCGCCGACATGCTCGCCCTAAACGTTAACGCCGGGCACAAGACTTGGGATGAAGTCCTCCCTTACGTCACCTTTGCGTACAACACCGCAACACAAGAGACAACGCAGATAACACCCTTCGAACTTGTATTCGCCCGCCCAGCCAGAACCATGCTGGATGCAATGTTGCCCTACGTCGACGACGGGAGCGCCCATGGGTACGTGGCCGATTTCCTTCAGCGTGCCGAGGAAGCCCGCCAGCTCGTCCGAATGCGTATCAAAGAGCAGCAACACACAGACAGCCGAATCTACAACCTACGACGGCGCGACCAGCAGTACGCACCCGGTGCCCGCGTTATGGTGTGGACACCGATTCGCCACCAGGGTCTCAGCGAGAAACTCCTACGCCGGTAATTTGGACCATACAAGGTAACGCGACGACTCGGGCCCCTTGTCTACGAAGTTGTACCTGATGAAGCGACACAATCACAGCAGCGACGCTCGCGACCTGAAGTAGTCCACGTCGCGCGTCTCAAGAAGTTTTTTCAACGATATACTAAGACATTTTCATAACTCCGCTCTTAGTACGTGCTAACAATTTCCATTTTTTTGTAACTAGTGTGTTCCTTTAGCATCGTGTCGATGCTCTGTCTCCCGGAGGGGCAGTGCCACGTGTGTTTAGAAAAGATGCGGACCTAACCTAATCACTTTCCTTATCCGCTTTTTGTGTGTGTGGCATTTCATCCGCTTTTTGTGTGTTGGAGTGTATCCGCAAGCCATCTTAATGCCCGGATGTGCTGCAAGATACCGGAGTGATAAGGGATCGTCACACCCACCGGCGGGGATTCGGTCAACCACCGTAAGGGCACGCTGGCTTCGTCTTTTCTTTTCGCTGTTCCCGAGCAGTTTTTTTTAGTTTGCTTTCGGGCGCAAGTCAGCCTCAATAAAGTACCCTAATTTTATGGCAACCGGGGTCTGCCTTTCTGCTCGTTTGTGCACCGGCCAGCTCAACGTCACCTACGTGACAATACCCTGTGACACATGCCCGCTTTCCGCGTCCATCTATCCGTCCGTCCGCCTTCTAGCCTGTCTCTCCAACCTTCTGTGTGTCCGTCCTTGCGTCCAGCTAGTGAACACTCCAAGCACCGCCATATTGCATCTCGCATACCCTGTGGCACATACCCGCTTTACGAGTCCATCTATCCGTACGCCCGTCTGCTAGTCTGTCTTCCCGTCCGTCCATGCGTTCGTCTGTGCGTTCGCCAGTGAACACTCCAAGTACTGCCATCTCGCATACCGTGTGGCACATACTCACTTTACGTGTCCGTCTATCCATCCATCTGTATGCTATATATGACTGTCCACCCATGCATCCGTCCGTGCGTCCAGCTAGTGAACACTCCAAGTACCACCATCTCACATCTCACATACCCTGTGGCACAAACCCGCTTTAAGCGTCCGTCTATCCGTCCGTCCATCTGCTAGTTTGTCTGTCTGTCCGTCCATGCGTCCATGTGTGCGTCTATCTAGTGAACACTACAAGTACCGCCATCTCGCATCTCGTATACACTGTGGCACTTACCGTCTTTACGCGCACGTCTATCCATCTGTCCGTCTGCCAGTGTGATTCCGTCTGTCCGTGCGTCCGTCTGTGCGTCCATTTAGTGGACACTCCAAGTACCACCGTCACACATACCCTGTGGCGCATACCTGCTTTACGCATCCATCTATCCGTATGCCCATGTCCGTCCGTCTGTGCGTCCAACTAGTGTACACTCCAAGTAACGCCATCTCGCACGCCCTGTGGCACATACCCGCCTTACGTGTCCGCCTATCCGTCTGTCCATCTGTCCATGCGTCCATCCGTGCGTCCATCTAGTGAACAGTCCATATACCGTCATCTCGCATGTCGCATCTCCTGGGTCACAAACCCGCTTTACGCGTCCGTCCATCCACCCATCCGTCTGCTAGTCTGTCTGTCCGTTCATGCATCCTTCCGTGCGTCAATCTAGTGGACACTCCAAGTACCCCCGTCTCGCTTACACTGTGGCACATACCCACTTTACGAGTCCGTCTATCCATCCGTCCATCTGCTAGTCTGTCTGTCTGTCTGTCTGTCTGTCTGTCTGTCTGTCTGTCTGTCTGTCCATGCGTCCTTCCGCGTTTCTATCTAGTGAACACTACAAGTACCGTCATCTCGCATACCCTGTGGCACAAACCCGCCTTACGTGTCCGTTTATTCATTCATTCATCCGTGTGCTATGCCTGTCTGTCCTTCCATGCGTCCAAATGTGCGCCCAGCTAGTAAACCCTCAGGGTACCGCCATCTCAAATCTCGAATACCCTGTGGCACATACCCCCTTTACGCGTCCGTATATCCGTCCGTCCGTCTGCCTGTCTGTCTGCCTGTGCGTCCATGCGTCCGTCCGTGTGTCCGTCCAGTGAACACTACAAGTACCACCTTCTCGCACACCCTGTGGCACATAGCCACTTTACGCGTCCATCTACCTCTCCGTCCATCTGCTTTTCCGTCTGTCTGTCCGCCCACGCGTCCGTCCGTGAGTCCATCTACTGAAAACTCTGAGTACTACCATCTAGCATCTCGTATGCCCTATGGCACCTACCCGCTTTACGGGTCCGTCCATCCGTCTGTCCGTCTGCTAGTCTTTCTCTCCACCCGTCCATGTGTCCGTTCGTGCGTCCATCTTGTGAACACTTGAAGTACCGCCAACTCACATCTCACTTACCATGTGGCACATACCTATTTTACGCATCCATCTATCCGTCCGTCCGTCTGCCTGCCTGTCTGTCTGTCCGTCCATGCGTCCATCTAGTGGACACTCCATATACCACCATATAGCATACCCTGTGACACATACCCGCTTTACGAGTCTATCTATCCGTCCGTCCGTCTGCTAGTCTGTCTGTCCATCCGTCCATGCCTCCGTCCGTGCGTCCAGCTAGTGAACACTCGCAGTACGACAATTACGCGTCCGTGTATCAGTTCGTCCATCATCTGGCCTGTTTTACTGTTTGCCACTGCGTCCGTCCGTGCGTCTATCCAGTGAACGCTCAAGTACTTCTTCTGAAATCTCGCATACCCTGTGGCTCATACCCGTTTACGCGTCCATCTATCCGTCCGTTAGTTTGCTAGTCTGTCAGTTCATTCGTATGTGCGTCCGTCCATGCGCCCATCTAGTGAACACTCCAAGCACTGCCATCTCGCATACCCTGTAGCACATATGCGCTTTTCACGTCTGTCTATCCGTCTGTCCGTCTGCTAGTCTGCCTATCCATGCGTACGTCCGCGCGTCCAGCAAGTGAACACTCCAAGTACCACCATCTCGCATGCCATGTGGCATATACCCGCTTTATGCGTCCGTCTATCCATCCGTCTGTCCGTTTCTAATCTGTCTGTCCATCTGTGTGTCAATCTAGTGAACACTCCAAGTACCGTCATCTGGCATCTCGCGTATCCAGTGGCGCATACCCGCTTTACGCGTCTGTCTATCCGCACGTCCGTCTTCTAGTCTGTCTGTCTGTCCATCCATGCGTCCGTCTATGCGACCATCTAGTGTACACTACAAGTACCGCCATCTCGCATCTTCAATACCCTGTGGCACATACCCGCTTTACGGGTCCGTCTATCCGTCCGCTCGTCAGTTAGTCCTTCTGTCTGTCCATCCATTTGTCCGTCCTTGCGTCCATTTAGTGAACACTCCAAGTACCGCCATCTCGCATCCCCTCTGGCACAAACCCACTTTACGCGTCCATCTATCCGTCTGTCCATCTGCTAGTAAGTCTGTTCATAAATGCGTCCGTCTATGCGTTCATCTAGTTGACACTCGAAGTACTGCCATTTAGCATACCCTGTGACTCATACCCACTTTAAGCGTCTATCTATCCGTCCGTCGGTCTGCTAGTCTGTCTGTCCATCTGTCTATGCGTCCGTCCGTGCGTTCATCTAGTGAACAGTTCAAGTACCGTCATCTGGCATCTCGCATACCCTGCGGCACATACGCGCTTTTCGCGTCCGTCTATTCGTTCATTCGTCTTCTAGTCTGTCTGCCCATCTATTCATGCGTCCGTCTGTGCGTCCATTTAGTGAACAGTACAAGTACCGCCATCTGCATCTTGCATCTCCTGTGGCACATACCCGCTTTTCGCGTCCATCTATCCGTCTCTCCGTCGGCTAGTCTGTCTGTCTGCCCGTCCATCCATCCGTCCGTGTGTCCATCTAGTGAACACTACAAGTACCGCCATCTCGCATCTCGTAAATTCTGTGGCACATACCCGCTTTACGGGTCAGTCTATCCGTCCGTTCGTCTGTTAGTCCTTCTGTCCGTCCATCCATGTGTCCGTCCATGCGTCCATTTAGTGAACAGTCCAAGTACCGCCATCTTGCATCCCCTGTGGCAAAAACCCGCTTTACGCATCCATATGTTTGTCCGTCGGTCTGCTAGTCTGTCTGTCCCTATGTCCATGCGTCCCTTTGTGCGTCCATCTAGTGAACAGTTCAAGTACCGCCATCTCGCATCTTCTATGTCACATATCCGCTTTGCGCCTCCATCTATCCGTCCATCCCTCTGCCATTCTGTCTGTCTATCCGTCCTTGGATCCGTCCTTGCGTCCAGCTAGTTTACACACGAAATACCGCCATTCCGCATACCCTGTGACACATACCCGCTTTAGAAGTCCATCTATCCGTCCGTCGGTCTGCTAGTCTGTGCGTCTGTCCGTCCATGCGTCCGTACGGGCATCCATCTAGTGAACACGACAAGTACCGCCACCTCGCATCTCGTATATCCTGTGGCACATACCGCTTTACGGCTCTGGTTGCACGGCGGGCTAGTTGGTTATTCATGTTGCTCGAGGTGTAGCGCATCCAGACAAAGATGAAGACACAGAATACATACACAACCAACAAGCCCTCCCTGCAACCTTAGTCGGACACGTCGAGCTTCTTAAATGCTTTTCGAAGGTTCATGTCAATAAGAGGACCTGTGAATCTTGTATGCTGTGACTGCGAGACGAGTTTTGCCGGTGCATGCAGAGAACTTGGAATTGGTGCTGAGAGCGTCAATAGCTCACGATTTGGTAGGTTTCCAGCGAACACCAGCTGTAAGTGGATATTCAATCCACTGCACGCGTCTCACATTGGCAGCGCATGGGAGAGGATGATCGGTATGGCACGCCGTATTCTTGATTCCATGATTATGCAATCACGCCATCAACGGCTTAATCACGACATTCTTGCCACCTTCTTAGCAGAAGTCGCAGCCATCATGAATGCCAGACCTATAACTCCCATTTCCTCGGACCCCGAAGATCCCACCATCCTCACTCCGGCGACGCTACTGACACACGAGAAAGGATGCGCATCCCCATCAAGTCGAGAAATAGATACGACTAATCTGTACAAGCGACACTGGCAGCAAGTCGAGAACATGGCTAAGCAATTCTAGAAACGCTGCTGTTCAACGTATCTCGCTACTCTTCTGGAACGTCGAAAATGTCAAGTGAGGAAAAAGAATATAAAAAAAGGCGAAGTCGTGCTCTTTAGGGACAAAGAAGCAAATCGCAATGATTGGCCCATCGGCGTTGTCACCCAAAGCCTGCCCAGTGCGGACGGAATGGTGCGCGAGGTGGAGGTGAAGATTGCAAGGAATGGCACAATCAAGAAACTCTGCCGACCGTTATCGGAAGTGGTGCCCTTGTTTTCGCACTCAACCAACAGTGGCGTCTAACAAGCAGACACCAGACGAGGAGTGTGCCATCCCCTCTCGAAGAAAGCGGCCAGGAGCCGTATTTGCCTTTCAAGTGCCGCCAACGGAAGTGGGGGGGGGGACGCTTAAGCCCCAAATAGGAACTACGTCCACGTCTTAAAAGCCCTTTTTTGTTTTGGCCACTTTAAACAGGCGCCGCAAATGACCTTCAGAGCGTCATTGGTCATCTTCTGTGTCGGCTCACGGAGAGAGGAAAAACACCGGTCGTCGACGGAAGAAATGCCAAGCGGCGGGCAGACTCAACCTACCAGCCCGAGCAACAGCACCGCTTTTTTACGGGGACCTACTAAGGGCTGGTGAATGTTTGTTAAAATGTGACCCCAATTCCTGTTAATTAAAGTTGCTTTTGTTTAAATGTTCACAAGTGTTCGACCGTTAACTGGCTGGATAGCGGATGCTTTGACCCGTCAAATGCGAGTTGCAAGACCAGCGTACGCAGTGCTGTCTGGGTAACGCATCGGCAATTAGTAATGCTACTCTTTGTCATCGGCGCAAAATGCAGCATGTCGCATTTCATGGCGGTGTCCGTCTGGCCGCGCTGACTGATGCTGGTCGCGCCTAGCGTCAGACTATGGAGTGCTCGCGTTTTGCTAACGTAGCGTCACAGTGCCCAGCGTGCGCGCACGTCAACGCTACATTGGAGTAAATTGGGCCCTTCATCATGCGCTCGCGGCCGTTTTGATAGCTCCACTTATACTTGGTGTTACGTGACATCAATATATGACGAAATGGCAACATACGAAGCTCATAGCATACTCGCGGCCGTTTCGCTAGCTTCACATATACTAAATTTTGTATCACGTGACCTAAATAGATGACGAAAGTAAACGACACGTCCAAACATGGCAATCATGGCTCAGAAGTTTTATGTGGCATCATTTACCTCGACCATGTAACGTTGTACTGATTTTGAAGTGACATATCAATATTTCTCAGTCATGCTTCGCATATCAACGATTCCCACTGTACGCGGCATCTGCCAATTTTTTATGTTGTGGAATAGTTGGCCCTTTCCTAGGATAACGACCAGCTAGCATAACCGATAATCCTTTTCAGGCCATCGGTTTTTTGCACAAGGACGGTGCCGAGTCCAACGTTGCTTGCATAGGTGTGTACTTCTTTTTCTTTGCATTCGTCATTATGCGCAAGTATCGGCGGTGTTTGCAGGTATTGCTTAAATTCCTGAAATGCTCTCTTTTTGCCAATTCCCACCTCAATTCAACGCCGGTGTTCGCGAGGTGAGTAGGCGGCTCAGTGATAAAGTGAAAATCTTTTGACAAAATGCGTGTAGTAGGCGCCCAATCCAAATTATCGGCGTGCTGCCTTCTTGTCCGTGGGCGGGGGAAAGTCGGTGATGGCAGCTGTTTTCCGCTGGTCGCGATGGACTCCACACTCGCTTAACAAGTGTCCCAAAAAACAGGAGCTCGTTGTATGCAAAGCAGCGCCTTTTGCGTTTATGATGAGGACGCACGTTTAAATAACTTGAAGTACTGCATCAAGGCGCTTGAGATGCTTGTCGAAGCTCGATGAAAACACGACGACGTCTTCGAAATACATGAAGTAATTCTGCCACCCCAGCCAGCACGGTGTCTATAACACGCTAGAACACTGGAGGCACAGAGCGAAGACTAAATGTCATGACCTTCAAACTGGCACAGGCCATCTCTTGTTGTAAAAGCAGTCTTCTCTCGATATCTCTCATGGAGTTTTACTTGCCAATAGATTTTTTCAGAAATTGCAGTGCCACGCCTTCCCCTGGTGAATCGGCATCGAGACATTATGGGAGAGCGGAGCCCCGGCGGCTAGAGCAGACAACGCTTTCCCGCTTTCGCCTGCTTCCATGGCACACCGTGAGTGACTTTGGCTTGTGTAAGGAGCTGCTGTTGTGAAGAAATGCTTCTTCAGATAGCTTTGACTTACACTCACGCATACTAGTCTGTGTTGTTGGTCGCTAATAACTTTAATCATCACTGAACATGCCAAATAAGGAAAACGGCGGAATCACTTGCTCGGTTTTAGGATGTGATAATGCGTTAAAGTCACTGCACGTTTCATTCATCGCCTAACCGCCACGCAGGTCTAGTGGATCGGGCACTCGGCTGCTAGCCCGCAGGTCACGGGATTGAATCATGGCTGCAGCGGCCACAATTTTATTGGTGGTGAAAATGCTTTAGGCCCGTGTGCTTAAATTTCTGGAGCCCTTCATTATGGCGTCTCTCACAATCACATGGTGATTTTGGGACGTTAAACCACAACAGTTATATTATTTGTTCCTTGCTTAGTGCTAATTCATGGCTTCAATGTTTGTGGTGCTGCCGCTAAGCTGGACCTTTGTTATCTGTGTCCTTACTGTGATTACGGGGCTGGGATTTTACACCTGCAGCTTACCCTGTATTCAACTACGGGAATGTAATAAGACGAGAGGCTTAGATACCTCGTTAAAAGCTGCAGGGTTCTTTATTCATCCGTTTAAGACAATTCGATGGCAAGAGCCATCTTTTTTTCTCAGTCGATGTACTGATCGAAAGTTGGGCTAGTTGGATATGCATGGTATAACTGTCAGTTCAAGCACACGAATAAACAGAAATAAAGAGAGGATAAGCACTTGTCCTCTCTTCCTTTCTGTTTATTCTTGCGCTTGAACTGACAGTTATACGATGTACTGATCCTACCCCACCAGTCTATGGCTGCCAGCAGAATTTTTTCGTTGTTGCAAAACCGTCTTGCATCGTGGCAGGGGGAGAGCACCGGTGTAGCTTAGGCGTGAGCAGGTGCCGGTGCGTCTAGAAGGGGGCCAGTGTGCCTTTTCAACCCCGCGGCCGACGCCCCAGCCACCACCATTCACACCACCCTTTGAAAACTTGCTGTATTCTAACAAGGTTTGCACTGCCTCTAAAATCAGAGAAACTGCAAAACTAATCTTGCATTGCCTCCATGATCAGACCTCATTGCGCCAAGCTCGGATGTCATGCAATGATGTTATCACGTGAAGTTTTGATGACGTCACAATTTTCGGCAATGCCTGACGACATATATGTTGTCATCCCGTCATGGTTTTTTTCGGCCACTCGACGTTGCCGACGCGGGATGCAAACGGTCAAGTTTCACGTTTGTCGAAGCATCTAAGGTTTTTGCCTAAAAAGAAAAATTGACCGTTGGTGGCTTTGGGGTCCCGCGGCGTCGCCGTCAGCAGGAGTGATGCAAAAATCATTGCGTGATGGCGTCACCACACGACATCATTGTGACATCACGGATCACCAGAATGTGTAAGGTCATCATGAGGGTCTCATGATCCCATCTTGAGAGGACATCGTCACTTCGCACTACTTTGTTATCGTGTGATCGGCCCACAAGTCACGGAGGCCGAGCAGAACCAGGTGAGGTGCTGAAAGTTCGGAAATCCTCCAATCATAAATCAGTGCAAGCCACTTTAGGTGCAAAAAATATTCGCAGAAGGAGGGGGGTGGGAGGACCAATAAATTGACTGAACAAAAAGAAGGAGATGGCTGTCGCTTTGGGTGAATGCATAAGAAACCCTGCGAGGTTTTTTTCTTCGTTGTTACGTAGTGTTTATTTTGTTGTTTACTGCATGGTTATGTTCAATCGCATCCGCTTCTTCTTGACCATAAACCTAGAGGCCTTACATATTTTCGCTACGCGCATCTATCTCTTTTTTTGTTTCGCTGTGTCAAAGCAAAGAGCACTGGTTGTACTTTACTGATTATCGATACAAAAGCTACACTCGCCACCGGTTTCTTTCACATTGTCAGCTTATATAAGCACTGTTGTGGCCATCTATACCTTTCACACACTGGATGAGGTTTTCACCATTGCTTTTAAAGCCATTCTGACCATTACCAGCCTTCCACAGCAACGTTTTCTGGCCTAAACTATCTGTGCACAGATAGTGAGTGCTTATTAGCAACATAGGAATTTTTCCTTTTGAACACACCTGACGCCAATTCTTCAGATGTTTTGTCCTTGGCCCTTTCAGCAAAGGTGACAGGAACGGTTGCATGTATAGGGCGTCTTAGAGAGGCAGATTTATACAAACTACTAAATTAGCATAATCATAAACTGTAATGAAACAAGAGATCACGGGAGCTGAAACAGTAAAATAGAATATTGTGTGAATTCTGCACACTGACGCTCATTACATTGTATATTTCTTCCGACTGTTGACTAGTCATGACCATTTGCACAGTCAGGTGCAAAATTGTAAAGCTAATTTGCAACTAACAGTCGTGGAAACGGGAACTACGCAAAGACAGCAGGTTTACATTGTTTGAAAGCAAATACTACATGCAAAGTATGCGCTCTATGGACGCGCTGTTAGCTGATTTTACTACTCTCAGCGTCCCCGGTGCAAACTTTCGCTTACGCAGCATTCGAAACAGGCGATTTGTATTCTAGTATACACAGCATAGTGGTGCTCGAACTCATTTATAGAAGCATACCACAAGGGACAGTCTCCAACATAAAGTACTTACATTGAAGCTGTACCGTCATACTGACAAATAAACAAATTACAACAGCTTCCGCTACATGGAAATAAGATCAACGAAGCACAGGGGACTCGTCGCGAAAGCGGGAAAAAAATCCAACTCAATAGGCTTTTTAGAGGGTAGGTGAGCGATTTCCTGAGTCATCAATTAGTTAAGGATACTAGTGTTTTCTGACTAAATGTTGCTCTAAATGGTGCCTATTCTGTGAGTGCAAGTTGAAGCAGGGTTATGACGCACGACATTCCCGCAACGATGCGTTCGTACACCCCCGCGCTGTGAGTAACGGGGTGAGCCAACGCTTCCGTAGTCAGTGATGTCATGTGGCCGTTCTCCTGGTTGCTGACTCGGCACGTTCAAGGCGAAGCCGCGCTGTACCATCTCACGGTATTGGCAGCGGTGATATGTGTAACCAGTTTCTCTGCTGTGACAATGTAGTGGCTGGTGGTCAGTTGCACGCCAAACGTATGTCTTGGCGCGTACTGCTGGCCGGCTGCTGGGTGGTATGACGGCATTAGTGGTGGCAGCGGCGTCTCGTGATGGTAGTGCTGCTGGGTGGCTTCCTGGCGGGGGCGTGTAGAGGGTACGCTGCATCGGGCAGCAGCAGCGAAGCTCAAGCTCGGCGGCTGGGAGTGGGGTTGCTCAGGGGTACCTAACGACTGCTGAAGGTATTCACGACTGATCTCAGCTATCAAATCCGCTTCAGGTTGTGATTTGGCGAATATTTTCTGCAGCTGCTCACACACGATCACCCTGACTGTCTTGCGCAGGTCGTAGGTTCCCAGCGCTTCAACATCCTTGTAGCGCATCACGGGCATACCAAGATTGTGTTGCCCTTAGCGGATTTCTAGCAGCTTTTCTAGCAGCTTTCTAGCGCCAAGCGTCTACTAACGGTAAGTGAATCAGCAGACGTACCAGTGGAAGCCCGGGTCCCATACTCTTACACTGCGAACTATGGGAAAATACAAGATGTCCCTCTGAGTTACTCAAATGAAGACTTACAAGACTGCGTGATCAGGACGTCGTGTCGGCTAGACGATTCACCACTTACAAACCCGAAGATGGCGGAGGGGAGAAAGAGGTACGTCGTCAATTCGTTATTTTACAATTCGCCAAGGATTCACCTTTACCTAAACCAGCAACGCTTGGGTTCTGTAGCTACCCGGTGGCCGAGTACGTGGGGCAGGTACACAGTGTTATAAATGCCAGAGACATGGTCATATATCGAGACATTTTAATGGCCCGGTGCGCTGGAAAGTCTGTGCTGGTCCTCATTCACACAAAGAGTGTACCTCAAAAGCACAACCTAAATGTGCTAACTGCGTTGGTCCCCACCCTGCTTCGTATGGAGGGTGCGTTAAAAATAAGGCTGCTACACTTGTACGCTCGTCGGATCAAGCACGAGGGAAACCACCAAGGCGCAATAATTCACCGCCCAATCCAGAAGTTGTATTCACGAATATTAAAGACCTCTCCAGGAAAGATCATCACAAAGCCGTAAGGCAACTGGTGCCACGTAGGCTGATATGACGAAAAAGAAACGTGGGAAGTTGAATGGCACATCGCATCTTTCAAAACCACCACAAACTGTCTCACAAAATGCATCGGTCGAGTACAGTCGTCGCCAGTCTCAGCCTCCGCAACACGACAGGGGGAACTGCGAAGGGCAACAACACGGAAACACAGACCAAGATTCCGCACGCATATTAGTTCCAAGGCTGTTCGCAGCTCTCAAAGCCCTTGTCCACGCAAATCCTTCGTCAAGAAATATCCTAGAGGTAGAAGCGATTCTTACAATGGAGCCGTTGGTGTCGATGTCTTACGCACCACAGGGGCGTTCTCCCTCGCACTAGTAATCATGGCTTCCCCAACGACATCTTCACCTGAACCGAGCATTCACAGAATCTTCCGCACATGCACCATATTCCAGTGGAACGCTCGTGGCCATTCCTCGAAGATCTCAGACTTCTGGCGAGTGGTGCGAGAATACCGATTACCATTCATCGTCATTTCTGAATCACGGGCCAACCCAAATTTTAGAATGAACGGATATTAATTTAATCCCTCAAAACGACCTGACGGTATGAGCAGATTACTCATCGGCATTCGTAAAGACATTTTAGCCTCCGCGATCGACATTGCGCCCCACTGCGACAACAAATATGTGTGTGCCATAACGATAATAGGTAAACAGGAATACACTCTCATCGGAGCATACCTGGAACCAGGCAGGCCTTTCGACGCTTCAAGGCTTAAAAACTTGATTTGAAGGAAACCTTCCCTACACATCATTTGTGGAGTCTTCAATGCCCACAATGAAATTTGGGTTGTTCACACACTTGTTCTCGAGGAGATAAGCTTGCAGAACTGCTCTCAATACATTCAATTGAACCTCTAAACGACGGCAGCATCGCCTTTCTACGAGGCACCACTACTACCAGCAGCATCAACGTGACCTTTGTAACAAGTTCAGTCGCTAGCAACTTTGACTGGTGCCCCGACTTGGAAACGCGTAGGAGTGATCACTACCCAATCATGATATCAGGTGCTGGTGTAAATATGACATCAAACAGAACCGTCATGAGATCCACAGATTCGAAGGCGTGCAAAGGCGCAGCAGGAAAGGAATCACTGCCGCTACAAAGGATTATGAAATACGCGCTACGATGGCTCATTGCCTAAAAGAATTCACACATGTTTCAACTAAAAATGGCAGATTTCCGTCAAATGATGAGGAGTTTGAAAGATTGTGTGCTATTCGCAGGTGAGCTGAAAGGAAAGTTCTGCGCACAAAGTGCTTAGAAGACCTCTGAGCCTGTCGATGGACACAGCTTCATATTCGGCGCTACCTGAATAAACGTAGCTGACAAAGATGGCGTGACTTTTGCTCAACACTAGGTGTTCGCCAACCTGTGTCCAAAATCTGGCGGGTTTTTAGAGGCACGCGAATGCCACTCCAGCAGTTTTACCCTTTAGCCGAGCTCTCAGAAGGATAATGCACACTACTATCAACAAATTCAACGCTTTGGACCGCATCTGCAGGTAACCAGCCGGGCAACTCACGGGTGGCAGTGCCAGTGCTAGACATACGTTTTACAATTGAGGAACTGAACACTGCTATCGGTGAGTCAAACAGGCGCACATCACCTGACCATGACGAAGTAACCTATGAAGCCATTGCAAAGCTACCCCACGCGTCCCGCCTACGACCCCCAGAATATTATAATTCTTCGTGGTTGTCTAGAGTGGTCCCCGCTGAGTGGAAGCTTGCGAAAATAGTGCCCATTTTGAAACCTGGTAAGCAGCCAACAAGCTACACCTCTTTCCGGCTTGTCACCCTACAGAGTTGCGTTGGCAAACTCATGGAGCGAATGATTCACAAACGATTGACCTGGTTCCTAGAAGGCCGCAACGAGTTTCCGCAAGAAATGAATGGGTTCCGCCAAGGCAGGTCAGCTATCGACAATGTCATCGCACTTGTCTCTTTTCTTGAAAAGGACCTCTCGGCAGGTCAAATCCTGACCGCCGTATTCCTTAACATCAAGGCAGCTGTCGATTAAGTCTTTCACCATGCCATTTTCGCAAACAAGGAAGATCTTGGCCTAGGAGGAAACCTATAAAAATGGATTGAGAACTATCTAGAAGAGCGGAAAATATATATGAGCACTCCAAACGGTCTCACACATTTCTATACAGTAGAGAAGGGTGTACCCCAGGGTGCCGTGCTCAGCCGGCTCCCTTTCAATCTTACCCTGATACACCATAATGAAATCAATTCCTCGAGGAGTACCCATCACGATTTACGCTGATGACATCTGCATCTGGAGCACTTCAAAGTCACGTTAAATCACCAAATAGTAACTTCAAAAAGTTTTACAGAACATTTCCACATATCTAGCGCCCCGAGGCATCCACCTTTTACCAGAAGCGAGCACAGTCATTGCTTTCACGAAAAGAAAATGAGCAAGTATGGGCTACTTCTCGGTGGACGGCCGCTGACCTGTGTACGGTATCAAAGATTCCTGGGAATCATCATCGACAGAAATCTTTCCTGGTCTACTCAGGTGAAGAAACTTCGAACTAGAATAGTAGCAGCCACCCAACTCTTCAATTTCATGGTTGGAACACGATGGGGATGTAGTTGCCGCTTAATGGTACTGCTTCAAAACGCACACATTGAAGGAACATTGCGCTATTGTCTACCGGTGCTTCACCGATTATCTCCAGGGAATAAGAATATTTTGGAAGCCGCACGCAATAGCTGCCTACAAATATGTCTAGAGCTTCCGAAGAGCTCATCAGCATTGGGAACTGTAGCGGAAGCAGGACGTCTCTTACAGGACGTCATCTCTATACAAGAAACCATGCGTACACATCTTCGACATGTACTACATAGTAAAAAGCATTTCCTGTACCGAGTTCACCAAACGCACAGAAATTCTTCGTTCGGCCAAGCTGTGCGAATGCTTCAACTCTCTCCTGGTAGTCAGCCACAAAAATTATTGCCTGCAACATTTCCTCCCTGGACACTTTCACCTCTAACTGTAAAAAAGCGGTACCTGGTATCAATGGGGCAAAGAGACGAATGTAACAGCCTGCGCTGATGAAGACTACTACTCTTCTTAGCCGAGAACTATGCTGAGCACTCGCACATTTACACCGACGCCTTAACCACTCAGGAGACTTCCGCTTATGGACTTTATATCCCTTCTACAAGACAAATGCTATCCTGTCGACTGCAACGGTAGACATCCTCGACAGCAGCAGAATTGCGTGGCATCAAAGAAGCTGTCCTCTACATATTGCGCCAAACACCTCACCAATGGGTAATTTTCACCGACTCCAAAGCAGCACTACAGATATTGTTAAACCTCCTAAAGAAAACGAATTGTCACCCCGTTTCGCTCGACATAGCATATCTACATCACCTGGCTGTGACCGCAGGTAATCTAGCACATTTCAGTGGCTCTAGGCTCATTGTGAAATATCCGCCAACGAAAAAGCAGATTAAGCAGCACGCAAGGGTCTTCAACACCACAATTGCAGATGAACTTATTTAACTAAATTTTATGCAGCCCAGGTGGCTAAAACGCTTGCGAATGAAGAAAATAAGAGACTCTGGAACCTTCCGACACATAATTATGCCTTACTTCACTCAATCGACCCCTATCTGAGAACAAGCCTCTCATTCGAAATTCCTCGCCATCTGGAAACGCTATACGGCCGTCTAAGTCTAAGCAGTGCCTATGTTAACAGCCAATGGTACCGCTTCGGTCAGCCAGTTAGTCCGTATTGCAACATTTGTGACTCTATCAAATCTGTGGAACCTATATTGTTTGAGTGTAGGGCGTATGCTGAGGAGCGTGTGCTTCATGAACGTTGTATGCATTCTATAACCAAGAGAACTTTATCCCTTGACTGTGTATTGGCACCTTTATCTGCCCCACTTTACAGAGGTGCGCTATGAAACTTTTGTTTGCGTACTTGGACAGAATCGGTCAGCTAGGCAAGCTGTAGCTGTAGCTTGACACCACGAAAAAACTATTAACGCACGTCCTCATTCAACGGTCAAAGAGGTGGCCTTCTCTTTTATTTCTTTTTATTCTATCACCTGTACTCAAAGTTTGTCTTTTTTTCTCTCTCTATTCTTATTTGTACTTTCAATCCTAAATCCCCTTCCCCATGCAGAGTAGCAAGTCAGAGAATTTTACATGCCGCCTTAATTCTCTGCATTTCAATAAAGAGTTCTCTCTCTCTAGTAGCTTTTCGATGGTTGTGGCCTCTGAAAAGTATTACGACACCGTATTCGGTGGGTTGCACGCAAGTCCTGCGATCTTCCTTCACTCCTATCATGAGGAAATTGACCTTCCTTTTTTTTCATGGCTAATTTTTGCGCAACATACACAGGGACGAGAAGAAACAAACATCACGGGCGCATCCTCGTACATGTCAGCGTCAGTGTGGCGGAAAAGTGGTGTCATCCCCTCCTTAAAGATGGTAATACTCTCATTCGCTAGCTGCACTCGTGTGTGCAGTGAAGTGGCTGCCCTGTCTTTTCGAACAACAATTGTGACTCATGCGAGAAACCTGGTTTAATATATGTACCACCTTGTCAGGGTGCCCTCTCTGTTCTCGAACCAGGTCCTGATTGATTGATTTGATTGATTTGTGGGGTTTAACGTCCCAAAACCACCATTTGATTATAAGAGACGCCGTAGTGGAGGACTCCGGAAATTTTGACCACCTGGGGTTCTTTAACGTGCACCCAAATCTGAGTACACGGGCCTACAACATTTCCGCCTCCATCGGAAATGCAGCCGCCGCAGCCGGGAATCGAACCCGCGACCTGCGGGTCAGCAGCCGAGTACCTTAGCCACTAGACCACCGCGGCGGGGCTCGAACCAGGTCGGCGCTGTATATAAACGAGAGGTATAGAAAGCGCCGGTTATAGACTAGGTCACAATTGTTAAAGGCTGCACACCTCTTGTAACTTTCAAGCTCTGTCTCAGGATTCTCACATGTTGATCCCCAAAATATCAGCGGCTCTTTCGGCCGCTGCATCGCCATCGCACGTGCTAATGCAGTGGCTGTCATTGTTGTCGCCGCCAAGGTCATGGCTGTTGTCTTCTGCGTCTTATCAGGTAAAAACCCCAACTCTTGTGGCAGACTTCATTGCCTGCGGATGACTCGCTGGTCGAGGTTGGCGTCGATGTCCCCTTAACGGTGTGGGCTGGCTCACAGCTGCAGGGACTTGTTTGGTACCAATACCGGGAGGCACCTCCACTCGATGTCACGAAGTCGTGATTTCGACGAAGGCAGAAACGCCTTGACCAAAATGCAAAGTCTTTATTTCGGTGACCTTAATTGTGGCCGGTACGCGGAAAGTCGGTTTACAACGATATACACTACCACTGCAGCGGCCGACAGAGCGTCGGTCATTGATCAACTCACAAGCAGTGGAGCGCATCGGCAATTATACATGCACCATCGAATATTCCTACGTTAGCGCTAGCGGTCACGTAGGTTTCAGAATAAGCTGCCATGTTCGCGTATTCTTAACAAAATTATCCACTACAGTCCTGAAGCTTCTCGAACACAGCAGTCACGGTTTGCTCCGAGAATTAGTTACAGTGTAATAAGGTGATAACAAAACTTGAGGAAGGAATGGGGCAATCTTATTCTGATCTAACAGACAATCATGACAAGTAAAGTGTAGGGGGTGTTAATAGAAGATTGTAATGTAAATAGGAACAGAGAAGAATTGACGAAAAGATAACTTTCCGTGGGAAGGGACAAAACCTGCGACTTTCGAATACCGTGTCCGATACCTTATCAACTCAGCTACCACGGCGGCTATTCCCGTTCCATTTTATGGAGTATATGTGGGGATTTAACGAGGGAGCGTCCGTCAGCGCTCCAAATCTGCTACATCGCTTCGCGAACGTTCCTGTGTCACCGGCAAGTTCGGCTGACAGATAAAGAAGTCACACTTTCCCAGCAAGGATGAATTACTGATTGTGATAACAACATATAGTTTTGTCGCGTGGAGCACTTTGCCAAAGCGCGAAGGACGCACGAAGAGAAGACCTACAGGACGACCGTATAATAACAGCGTTCACAGCTCCACTCTCAATGCGCTTCTTAAACACAAAATATGCACAAACATGCACACAGGTAAGCACAGGACGAGCACAAATCAACTAGTGTCGCAGTTGTTACTTCCCTGTGTTTGGACAGCACGCTTTTTTAGCTAGCAGGGCCTCTTCAGCGAGAGCAGTGACCTTTGCGCGTTCTGTAACCTAAGCGCAATCTTTTCGGCAAAGCCCATGCCCGAGCGCACACTCAGGCATGGGCGCACCTACGCTTCGTAGGGCAAAGTGCATGTAGGTTACGAGCAAACGCATCGTGACGAGTGGGGTGCTGTGCGTGCACCTCGAGCCATCTGACCAGTTTGCTGGTAAGACAACTGATGGTAACTGATGGTAGCGCACACCTAAGAACAAGACATAAAAGAGACCGACACATTCGACCCCACACAACCGTATGCGTGCTGTATAGCGCTGTATCGTGTGAGATGTGTCTTTCTTTTGACCCTGTTTTTAAGCACTACCATCAATTGTTATAGGTGAACCGTTGTAGTGGTTATCATCGTCCGGAAGTTTTCGTGCTTGCCACAGTGTATGCATAAAAGACAACTGGTAAGCGGGCCCACTACTGAAATTCATGGTTCGATCCCCGATGTCTTCACCTCTAAACGCGCATCCCTTCGGAAGCTTTCATGGGCCGAAAGCGGGTACTGGCGGTTGTGGCGAAAGGTCTTTTCTTCCTCTACAATGGCGTGGTATTAGCTGAAAGTTTTTCACGGCTTCCGGATTTGTACTTTGGTCGTTAATGACCCCCATTTAAATTAAAGGGTGTCGCCTGTTCCTAGCGGCACTAGTGTCCTCATCCGGGTGTTGCCTCATGTTGTGGAACGGCGCAGACATCAAGCAACTTCTTTCGTGGTCACCTTTTTATGGATAATTCGAGAAAAATACTATTCGGACAAGCTATTCAATCTCAGTTGCCATATGCGAAAGAAGTGTCTTTTCACAACAAATTATAATGAAAATTGGCAGATCCTACGTACAGTGCGAATTGATGAAATGCGAAGCATGAATGAGAAATGTTGATATGTCACTTCAAAATCAGCACAACATTACGAGGTCGAGGTAAATGATCCCGTACATTACTTCCGTGCTATGATTATCATGTTTGGATGTGTCGTTGACTTTCGTCATCTATTTACGTCACGGGATACCAAATTTAGTATATGTGGAGCTAGCCAAACGGCCGCGAGCATGCTATGAGCGTGGTGTGTTGTCATGTTCTTACATGACACGTCAATGCCATAGAGTAACATTACTTTATGTCGATGTGCAACGCAGGCAACACTGCGTCTCTCTCTTTCCGTGACTGAGGGACGACTGACTCGCGGAAACGCGCATGCGTCAAAGCAACGCAGTGCGGCACGCGCCTGCGAACATATGGCAGGACCGGCGCCTGGCGCGGCAACGCCGGCGTGATGCGACAAATTGAGCACGCGCCCCGCGTCATGTCGAAATGTGCTCGCGCCTTGACTGTGGCTTGCAGTCATGTTCTCACATGACACACATCTCATGATTATTCTGTTTGCACCAGTCACACACCTTCGTCATCCATTGGCGTCACGTAATACAAAAAGTGACATATGTGAAGCTAGCGAAACGGCCGTGAGCACATCATAATTGTGGCATATAGCCATGTTGTTACATAATACGCATGTCATGATTATCATGTTCGGATTTGTCATATACTTATGTCATCCATTCACGTCCCGTAATACCAACTTTCGTATAGGCGAAACTAGTGATGATTATCACTATACACGATAACACGATAATCATGTTGTTACATGATACGCATCTCATGATTATCGTGTTTGCATCAGTCACATACCTTCGTCATCCATTCACGTACCATACTACTGTTGTGACTCGGGGTGCTGTGTCGTATCCCACCGCTAACGACCAGTTGTTGCGGGTCGGAAGGAAGGTCGCTGGAGGATACGAAACCAAAACCCGGTCTCTTGTGGTAGCGTGGTGTAGCTTCGGGTTGAGGAAACGAACGCTTACGAGATGGGGATACGAAAAACAAACAGGTTTATGGCACTATTTACAAATATTTACAGCATGGTAGGTTAGGAGTTCACAAACCACGAACGTGGTGGTTGAACCTTTACTTGGTTCAGAGCCTTCAGAAACTACGAACGTGGTGGTTGAACCTTTACTTGGTTCAGAGCGACGTCCCGCACTCTGGGGCGTCCTTATAAGCACTGCTGGGCTCCTCCTTCTTGATGGGAACACCAATCACACACACACAACAGGTGAGGGGTACGAGCATGCACGGCGCACGTGAACATCCAATTTTTAGTCGAGATCACTGCACTGAAAGGTGGCGCCAGCGGGGCTCTTGCTCGTCGTGTGTGTCCCTGGTAGAGGGGTCCCAAGCTTCGGACAGCAGACATCAAACGGTCCGCCAATCTGTCCGCTCAATTAGCAGGGCACTTTGTGGCGGCGGTCGCCGTTTCTTCAAAGGAAGACGCTGTCTTTGTTATCCTCTCTGGAACGGCTTACAGCTTCGTGGCGACACGACGTCTCATCCGCCGGCTAGCAGGGACAATACCTGGCGGGCATAGGCAGCTGACCAGTCGGCGACCTCTTTGAGGATTAAAAGAGCGCCGCTCCCCCATCAGCTCTCGACGCTGGTTCCAAAAAAAACCGGGGTTCCAGTCGTGGGAACGCTGCCCGGCTACGCTTCTCAGCGACAGCATGGCGCCTACCGACGACGGTCATAACAGCTTCCCCCTCGCCAGATGAGTCATGGAGGGCAGCAGTCAACACTGCTGCTCGCAAGGACGACGAGAGGGTTCGTAGTTGAATGCCAGGAACTGGCCTTCGCTTGTGGCATGGTCCGGGTGATTGCCGAATCTTCGACACCGTTTCTGAAACTCGACCACATGCACAAGCAAGCACTCGGCCCCCTTCGAACAAACCAAGCCAAAAGAGGGATAGCAAACCAATTTTTAATTACTAGCTTTAACAAAAGCTCACACTCAGAACTCTCAAGACACACTTGCGCTGAGAAACCAGACGTGCTACCTTACAAATTTACATAATAAGATGCACGAAAAAAAACTAAAATATCAATTTTGATACATCAAGAGCATCCCAGAATGGCTTAGAAAGAGCGGCTGAGCGCGTCCTCGTTTCTGTTCTATTTGCATTTTTTTACTTAATATCAAAATAATATTTTTGAAGAATCAAGCTCCGCCTCACAAGGCGACTGTTCTATGATGTCACGGTTTGCAGCCAAGGGGACAATGGTCTGTATCTACTTTAAATTTAGCACCTCCGAGATAACGCTGCAACTGATCAATGGCCTACACAAGGCAAGCGCATTCATTTCCTGAAACGCAGTACGTTATCTCCCGAGAGCCCAAATTCTGGCGCAAGCAAAGCGCAGTTTTGCTTGATACCATTGTCGTCCTGATATAAAACGGCACCTAGGCCTCGATCTCTCACATAACACCGAACCGTTAATTCTCGGTAGTCAACAGAAGTTTTCAAAACCGGATGACGATCAGTATTGCCTCTTCACTTAAGAAGGCTGCCTCCTCCTTTTAATCGCCGACTACTTTCATCGGTTCTGTCCCGCTGAGAGCATCGGTCCGGAACTCGGAATTCAGCAAGCGCTAAATTTTGTCCGAACGTCCGTCTTTGTTTACGGCCGCCAAATATTTGTCTACTACTGAAACACTAAGCTATCTAGCTTTCCTGAAACTTTTGCCTATGCTGTGGCCAAAATTACTGTTCGTTCGCTCAACCTGAGAAAAAGTTTACTGTTTCGCTCATATGATGACTTGATCAATTGTCTTCAAAGAAAACCAACAAAACAGAGACAAACACTTCTTTCTAGAAGGTTCGTTTGGTTGAAGCAAACTGCCTTTGCTAATGCCTCTGAGTAAATCTCACTGGGCTCTCCTGAGCGTTCATTTATACTCATATCTAAGCATTGCAAAATACACGGCGCTATTACCCAAACGCATAATCCCTCACAGTTTTTCTAACATTCTTACGTTACGTTGTAACACACAGTGATCAACACAAAAGTAATCCTAGGTGCGATACTCATCAAAAGCACCTCACAATAATGCACAAGTTGTATGCTAAAATCATGCCCCAATGACCTTCAATTCTTAATGCGCGCAACGACAACTCCACTGTGTCGCGCCAAACTTAATCAATTTATGAAATCATTCGGTTTATGCTAACATCTTCCTCAAATGCTCATTCACGCCACATCCACATGACAGTGAAGGCATACGATATAAGACTAAACATTAAAACACTAGAAAAATGACACATTTCTCTCGGTTTTTACCTAATGCAATTTTCGCACGCATGATTAAACTAATTTCAATTTTCAGCCTTTAGTTCGGCGGTTTTCGTTTAGAAAAATTTACTCCGCATCACGTAACTTACAAAATTCAAAGGACTGAAATTACATCTACAAAGTAAAACTAAGTAACCATACAGAACACGCCTGTGTTACTCAATTTGACCACCCCCTTTTCTCAACAAGATTCGCTTGAATCGCACACGATAGGGTCGCGGTCCTGGCGGTTTTCGAACACACCAGAGGCTACAAAATGCCCAAACTCTAAGCAGTGCACTGCCGTCACGCCTCATTTTCCACTTTGGCCTGTTCCCCTCAGGAATTTGAAAGTGACGCCAGTAGCTCGGATGGAGCCTGTGCCATTTTCTCTTTGTATTCACCCCAGCGCGGTATTTAGCCACTCTGCCCTTTCGACTTTGACCCTTCGGGCAAGGCCACTTTTCCGAAGTCGTCGAGCTGAACCGCGCGCTTCGTTGGGTTGACGCACCCCCCTTTCTCCCTCCACACCTTGCTCGCCGCTTGTGCCTCCATGAACAGCCCCATTGACGTTTCCTTAAGCGGATTAGTGGCCTACCCTTTCGTCTTTCGCGGGACGGTGTGGGACTAGTCCTATGCTTAGGCAGTGCCGAACGCTTTCGCTTCTTCCTTTTTCTGCGATGTTTGCAAACCTGCTCGGTGTTATCGCTGCACTGCTGAAGCGTGACGGTCTTGCCCTCATCAGCCACTGCGCTAACCATGCCTAAATTTGACAATGTCGAAAGGTCCCCCTGAGGCACGAAGAAGGTTTCCAGCCTCTTACTGGGCCCATTAGGGCTGCTGGCACCCTCTTCATCCATGCAAGGAGCGTCTTTCGACATCGTCCCCACCTCCAGACCGGCCACGGCCTCGTTCTCTACATCATTTACATGGATGCATTCGAGAATATGCGGGCCCTTCTCTGGCGCAATCTGTTCCTGTCGCGCTTTATGAGGCGCCTCAACTTCCAGCGCTTTGTGACGCGCCTCCCTTTCAGACTCTGGTCTGATTCTTTCTTTATTTTGGCTAAGAGAAGTTCCGAATCTTCTGATTAGCTCTGATTTAACAACTTCGTAGTTGTTCGCGTGCTGCTCACTGAGTCGCGCAACAACATCCGCTGCCTCGCAGGGCAGAACCGTGCGTAGCTTCTGAGACCAGGTGTCTCGCTCACACTTAAGTTGACTACACTTTCGTTCAAAGAGTCTAAGATACAGGCCCATATCCCATGATACCTCATATGGCTGCATGTACCTAGACATCTCGAACTCTGCCTCATTTTCGAGAAGTACTCCTTGCTGGGGTCCCAACCTCATACTCAACTCATAGTCTTGTTTGAAAAACTTTAGCTTGAGGCCTTTTCTTTCGTCTTCACTCTTTCCTTCCATCTGAGCTGCTCTTAGTTTTCTTTCGATGATGAGGTCCCATTCTTCACTTAGTTCCTCATCATCAGCCCCCAAATAATTAATCGCTTGAATGATTATGGGTTTTCGTGCCAAAACCTTTGTATCGATCCCCAATTCCTCACACAACAGCAACAAGTCTGACTTCTGCAGCTCCCGTAAGTCCATGATCGTACTGAGTGCTCGCTACTTCCAAAATAACTTTCCGAAACGGCGAAACTGAGTCTTTCGGCAAAGTTAACTACCAGTTCTAAAATTTAATCCTCTTTTAGAACCTGGTTCACTCAAAGGAAAAGCCAAGCACTCACCCATACGTGATCCATGTCTCGAGCCAGCTGCTTCTCTTGGGCCGACTGTTGTTGTTCCTTGTAGCTTCGAATCCGACCGCTGATCACCAGTTGTGGTGATCCCAGGGTGCCGAGTCGTATCTCACCGCTGCCATCAGTTGATGTGGATCCTGGTACTGTGTCGTATCCCACCGCTGACTGACCAGTTGTTGCGGGTCGGAAGGAAGGTCGCTGGAGGATACGAAAACAAAACCCGGTCTCTTGTGGTAGCGTGGTGTAGCTTCGGGTTGAGGAAACGAACGCTTACGAGATGAGGATACGAAAAACAAACAGGTTTATGGCACTATTTACAAATATTTACAGCATGGTAGGTTAGGAGTTCACAAACCACGAACGTGGTGGTTGAACCTTTACTTGGTTCAGAGCCTTCACAAACTACGAACGTGGTGGTTGAACCTTTACTTGGTTCAGAGCGACGTCCCGCACTCTGGGGCGTCCTTATAAGCACTGCTGGGCTCCTCCTTCTTGATGGGAACACCGATCACACACACACAACAGGTGAGGGGTACGAGCATGCACGGCGCACGTGAACATCCAATTTTTAGTCGAGATCACTGCACTGAAAGGTGGCGCCAGCGGGGCTCTTGCTCGTCGTGTGTGTCGCTGGTAGAGCGGTCCCAAGCTTCGGACAGCAGACATCAAACGGTCCGCCAATCTGTCCGCTCAATTAGCAGGGCACTTTGTGGTGGCGGTCGCCGTTTCTTCAAAGGAAGACGCTGTCTTTGTTGTCCTCTCTGGAACGGCTTACAGCTTCGTGGCGACACGACGTCTCATCCGCCGGCTAGCAGGGACAATACCTGGTGGGCATAGGCAGCTGACCAGTCGGCGACCTCTTTGAGGATTAAAAGAGCGCCGCTCCCCCGTCAGCTCTCGACGCTGGTTCCAAGAAAACCGGGGTTCCAGGCGTGGGAACGCTGCCCGGCTACGCTTCTCAGCGACAGCATGGCGCCTACCGACGACGGTCATAACACTACCAAATTTGGTATATGTGACGCTAGTGAAACTGCCACGAGCGCATCATGAGCGTAGCATGTAGTCATGTTCTTACATGACACGCATGGCATAATTTTCATGTTATGGTCTATCACTTGTGTTTGCCATGCAATCATGTCTTACCATACAAGTTTTGCAATATGCCATGTGAACGAAACCACCACAAGAGTTGCAGGACCATGAAATTTAAGTCATGACATTCATGACATACATGCCACGATTTTCATGTTGTGACTATTCACATATGTCCTTCATACAGTCATGTTATGCCATACCAGGTTTCTTATTGAAATCATAATCCAAACGGCCAGGAGAGCGAAAAGTTGTAAGGGAATAGACAGACAGACAGACAGACAGACAGACAGACAGACAGACAGACAGATAGATAGATAGATAGATAGATAGATAGATAGATAGATAGATAGATAGATAGATAGATAGACAGACAGACAGACAGACAGACAGACAGAGAGACAGACAGACACACAGACAGACACACAGACAGACAGACACACAGACAGACAGACAGACGGACGGACGGATGGATGGATGGATGGATGGATGGATGGATGGATGGATGGATGGATGGATGGATGGATAGATGGATAGATAGATAGATAGATATTCTCAAAGTCGCCGAACTTTGGTAACAAATGCTTCGCATTTAAAATCCGTTAACAGGGTTTTTGTCGAGCTGACGTTTCGACAAATGGACTTGTCCTCCTCAAGGCTAGAACAGAACTCATTTTTTTATCTCTAGCGTGTTTGTTTTGTTTTCTCCCCTCTATACTAACAGAATTGGGGGAGGAGCAATATGGAATACGCGGGTATGAAAGAGTGGTGGCGGGGACTGTGACAAATTGTATAGGTGGAGAACAAACAAATGTTCCGTAAAACAAAATGAGGAAGCGGTTGGAAAGAGAGGAATTACACGTGTCCCCGAGGCCCGATTCTCGAAGCGGTTGTCAGAAGTTAACAGCGACATATTTGAAAGTCCTAGACGAAGGCTTACCTCGCACTGTTTTTTTATGTACCGTGCCGGAATGTATTCAGTAGCCTCTTAAGAAACGTTTAAACCTACTGGCTGGAGTGTATTCAACTTGTGAATAAGGTACAACGCTGTGTATTCTGTTACTCTTGCGGACCGGAAGTTTGTCTGAAGTGTTTAGAGTTTGATAACATCGAAGTCGTGTCTTGCCACATCGAAATCTCGTACCACCGCTTTCGAAAAATTCTTTCTGCAATGTCGTCGACATTACCATGTACGATAGGTCGAGGTTAGCTTTCTTTTGTAATACGTTGAATATTCTTAATGATCTCCATGCAGTGCGAAATGAAGCCATGGACGCGATGGATGTTCTACGTTGTCGACAATGACAAACATAATATTTTGTTTCGACGTCCATGCTGGGGGTAGCAGACACGTGTTGTCGTGAACAAACTTTCGCGGCGTGCAATAACGAAAGAATGATGACATGAATATAGCAGTAAACAGCCTTAAAATATTAGAGCCATGAATTGTCATGCGTACCACTGAAGGCTCACCCATCGACTTAGGAGTGAGGCAGCTAGCTTAGCTTTAGCTACTGCGAAGCAAGTTCATCTGGTCTCCTCATTTTTTCTGTTTTTTTTCGGTTCTCGGATCGTGTTTTCACTCCCATTTCATGAGAATATTCACTGTCCGGGTGGCCCTACCGCGGTGGTCTAGTGGCTAAGGTACTCGGCTGCTGACCCGCAGGTCGCGGGCTCGAATCCCGGCTGCGGCGGCTGCATTTCCGATGGAAGCGGAAATGTTGTAGGCCCGTGTACTCAGATTTGGGTGCACGTTAAAGAACCCCAGGTGGTCGAAATTTCCGGAGCCCTCCACTACGGCGTCTCTCATAATCATCAGTGGTTTTGGGACGTTAAACTCCACATATCAATCAATCAATCACTGTCCGGGTGTGTAAGGCCTGCTGCGCGAGCGCGGCTAAACGTGAGGGGTGTCGAACTTCAGGTTGATGTGATACCGGGCGCGTGACGAGCTCGCTAAATTAACGCACATGTAAACGCACTCTCGAAGCACTCAACATAGCGTAGCACGCGCACACCTGGCGCACACACAAAAAAACCACACATCTCTGAAGGTAGAAAGTATGATTCATGTATTAGGTGCCACTTTGATTCAGCATCTCTAGCAATACTACCCTAATGAAGTAGCAAAAATGAAAAACAGCAAAGCGAAGTCAAAGTTTGTTGAAGATGTTGCGATGATGTTTATTCAAACAGTGGAGTCGCAACGAGGTCGCGACGGAAAATGGGCGTAGGGCAAGTCTGTTAAAGGCAGCACAGGTTCTCGCGCAATTAGAGCACGGAGGTTTTTCGTTCTCTTTGGAAGGTGCATGCGCGTTAGTGCGTATTCTCCACTACAATGTGCAAAGGTTCGTTTCCGGCGCGATGCCGCACCATTCCCAATGCGTGAATTGCAGGCGGCAAAAATTTCACACTGTGCGGAATTCAGTTGAAAGCAACCAACAATGCAATGCTAATGGTGGTGTAATTTGCCAAGTGTGAACATCCAGCAACAAAAGCTATGTCACACAAACACAACAAACTAAATCACGAAGTTTTTACAAGATACAGCCGTAAGTAGACCTTCACAAAGCCAGGAGACAGCGAGCAATCTATACAGCAGTCGTTCCATGGACTCGTAATACGTACTCACTCAGGTAGTGGAAAAAAATGATTTCAAACGAAAAAGTAAGACAAACCAAACGAAAGACAAGACAGAACTCGAACTTAATTTAGTCTTGTAACGCGGCAATCTATGCTTGCTTTTTTTTCTCTCTCGCACGACTTGGCCGGCAACCAATAGTTTTATACAGGGTGTGCCCGGTAGCTTTTGTCAGAGCAACGTCGAAACAGTTGTGCGAACCGTCGTAGCCATAATCAGACACTGCGACACAACCACAACGCCAGGCGACAAACTAAGTGACCTCGACATCCTCATCGACGGCCACAGTGTCATTGCTCTCGTCGACACGGGAGCTGGCTATTCCGCCATCAGTGGGACTTTCGCCACGCAGCTGACGATAGTTAAGACCGCTTGGCAAGGCCCGGAAATACGTAAAGCTGGAGCTCACCTAGTAACAGAAGCGGGAATCCGCACAGCCAGAGTGACCATTAACAGCCGCATTTATTCCACAAGCTTCGTCGTCCTGCAGTGTTACTCGAGAGATGTCGTTCTTGGAATGGACTCCCTGCGCCTTCACGGTGTGGTCCTCAACCTGAGAATAAAGCCAGTAACACTATCTACAGCAAAAAGCTCTGCCGCCACGCACGCCATCAGGAAGCCGTGCCCTGAATGTGCTGGAAGAAGTCACCATCCCTCATCGCTCAACCATCACCACTTCCGTCGGCAACCCAAAACCAGAAGAGTTCAAAGGCGTCGTTGAAGGCAATCAGCACCTATTGCTCAACCGCAATATTTGCGTTTCAAGAATAATCGCCTATCTGCGGTGAGGAAAAGCAACAGTTATGCTCACAAATTTTAGAAACGATTGCAAACATGTTAACAAAGGTACAACGGTCGGCTACATCAACGAAATTATGGAAGCCACCAATGCTTTCGCCCTCGCCAATTCCACAAAACTTATTCCGTGGAACAAAGCTTCTCATTCAGCTTTCGAAGTCAATCTCAGCCTTCCGAAGCATGAGCAAGAACAGCTCAAGATCCCGCTCCTCAACAAAAGGACTGCTTTTCGCAGTCGTCGAAAATTTGCCAGACTGCAGTCGCCAAATATCGCATAGTAAGAGGAAAACCCCAGACCACTAGGGCAGAGCCCCTACAGAGTTTTGATGCGAGAACGCGAACCCGTTAAAAGAGAAGTCGGCAAAATGCTACGCGACGACATCATCCAGTCCGTGGGCGTCAGTCGTGGTGTTAGTGAAGAAGGACGGAACCCTACGTTTCTGCGTCGATTATCACCACCTCAACAAAATCACAGAACAAGATCTTTATCCTCTCCCACGGGTAGATAATGCCTTCGATCGTCTCCACAACACGATGTACTTTTCGTCGATGAACCTCAAGACTGGCTACAGGCAAATCGAAGTCGACCGAGACAGACCGAGAAAAAACTGCCTTTTTAACACCACATGGCTTTTTCGAGATTCAAATTATGCCTTTCGGTGTTTGCTTGGCACCTGCGGCTTCGAACGCGCTATGGACACAGTGCTGGCAGTACTGAAATGGCAGGCATGACTCGCCTACTTGGACAACGTCGTCGTGTTTTCCTCAAGCTTCCACAAGCATATTCGGTGCCTTGAAACTGTACTTCAGGCAATCGGGACTTCCGGACTCACCCTGAAGCCCGAAAAATGTCGCTTCGCGTACGAGGAACTTTCGTTTTTAGGCATCGTGATAAGCAAGGCCGGAGAAGGACCTGATACGCAGTAGACAACAGCCGCCATTGCTGCATTTCCGCCACCCGCCAGCAAGAAGGCCGTTTGTCGATTTCTCGGCCTGTGCACCAGTTGCAGGCTGCTTCGTCAGAAACCTTGCCTGCATCGCCGAGCCCCTCAATAACAATACGAGGACTGACGTGAAGTTCAAGTGAGAAACCCCACAGGAGGAAGAATTTGGAGGACTAAAACGACGCCTGCAGATGCCTCCAATTCTCGCACATTTTGACAAAAACGCCCAAACAGAAGTGCACACTCACGCAACCAGCGTAGAACTCGGCGCCGTCGTTGTGCAGAAGACTGACGGACTGGAAAGGGTTATTAGTTACACTAGCAGGTCGCTATTTCAGGCTGAAAGCAATTATTCCACAACAGAAAAGAAGTGCCTTGCCATCATCTGGGCGACGTCAAAGTTTTGTTCTTGCCAATACGGCCGGCGCTTCAAGATTGTGAGCGAACACCACGCCTTATGTTGGCCAACTAAATTGAAGGACCCTTCAGGTCGTTTTGTGCGATGGAGCGTTAGACTTCAAGATTGCGACATTACCGTCATTGAAAAGTCCGGCAGTTAACACTCTGACGCTGGCTGCCTGTCGCGAGCTCCCCGTCAACCTACCGCCGCCCGAAGACTTGAATGACGACTGTTTCTTGGGAACAATAACTGCCGATGATCTCGCTGAACGCCAGCAGGCTGACCCGGAACTTAGGGGCCTAACCGAATACCTTGAGGGCTAGACCTCCGTTGTTCTTGAGGTATTCAAACGGGCACTTACGTCGTTTTCACTGCGTAGCGGCATTCTGCAAAAGAACTTCTCGCCACTTCGAGCAATGTACTTTCTTGTGGTGCCTTCAGCTCTGCGACCAGAACTCCTCCAGACCCTGCACGATGATCCAACAGCAGGACGCCTTGGTATTTCGCCACGCTCACGAGGATACAAGAAAGGTACTTCTGGCCCCACCTTACCGCCGATGACGCTCGGTACGTGAGGACATAGCGAGACTGCCAGCGACGCAAAACACCACCGACAAAGCAAGCAGTCTTTCTTCAGCCGAGTGAATCACATCGCCGGACGTTGCAACAAATCAGGATGGACCTACTGGGGCACTTTCGACGTCGAATTCTGGAAACAAATGAATCGTGGTAGCTACTGACTGCCGCACGCGTTACGTCAAAACAAAGGCCCTACCCAATGGTAGCACCGAAGAGGTAACTGTCATGGGGTCGTGACAACCACGAAGTAAGCAGGCAGTTTGTCGAAGATTAAACTGTTTATTGAGCCAAACATGTGGCTAAAAGTAAATTGAGATTGCAGCAAGACACTGCCACTGATATCGTGGAACTGAGCGTCGGTTGTCGATAAACTGACAAGCGGCGAAGCGCGTCAGCATTTATACACGTGTTATCAAATATTCTAGCGTTATCGCTTACGGCCGCGGGGGTTCCAGAATAATCTCCAATGTTCGCGAAGTGGCGATAATCTTAAAGAACTGATTTCCTACAGTCCCGAATCTTCTCAAACACTGCAGACACACTGCAATTTGCCCCGAAAAATACGTGCAGTTTAGCGGGGCGATGTCAAAACTTGAAGAAGGAACGTGGCATTGCCACCTCTGAAAAAGGCATCGTCCCGATGCTTTAACATAGGATGAAACTGCAATAATAATGCAGCAATATACAAGCGAATAATTATGATACATCATTAACGACAACAAAAATTCCTTCAGTTGGTTAACGTGCTTGAAACGGCTCGAGGCGCGCCCCATAAACGACCTCAAGTCGTGATCAGCGCCATTGAGAGTTCGTGATTCCATCGGGGACAACCACGTAGTCAAGTGGGCCGAGACGCTGCAAGGCGCTGTATGGCCCTAAGTATCGTCACATGAGCTGTTCACTGAGCCCACGTCGGCGTATCGGCCTCCATACGCAAACACGTTCTCCAGAATGGTATTCCACAGAGCATCGTCGAAGATTGTTACGACGGCTGTCAGTAGTCTGGTGGTTCGTGATGTGAAGACGGTCGAGTTGTCGGGCTTCTTCGGTGCGCTGAAGGTACTCTCCCACATCGAGGCTTTCTTCGTCGATGACATTGGCTAACATTGCTTCGAGCGTCGTGGCCGGGTTCTTTCCGTAGACCAACCTGTAAGACGTCATCTGCGTCGTTTCTTGTACGGCGGTGTTGTATACGAAGGTCATGTAAAAAATAATGCCATCCCACATCTTGTGTTCGATGTCAACGTACATGGCCAGCATATCAGCGATGGTCTTGTTTAGGCGCTCGTAGAGGCCATTGGTTTGCGGGTGGTTACTGTCGTGCGGTGGTGGCTTGTCTGGCTGTCTGCCAAAAATCGCGTGGGTTAGCTCAGTAGTCAATCAGTGATGAGGACTTCCGGGGCGCCGTGACCCTCTACGGTGTTTTCGACGAAGAATTTGGCGCCCGCAGATGCACTGCCTTTAGGCAGGGCTTCTGCCTCGGCGCGGTGGGTAAGGTCGTCGGTAGCTACGACGATCCATTTGTTACCGACAGCCGACGTCGGGAACGGCCCAATAAAGTCTATACCGGTTTGCTGAAATGGTCGGCGAGGTGGTTCAATTGAATGTAGAAGTCCTGCAGGCCTTGTCGGCCGTTGGCAATCCCAGTATGTGTTCACGTAATGGGTCACGTCAGTGGTAAGGAGTAGCCAGTAGTACTTTTCTTGTATCCTCGCGAGCGTGAGAGAAACACTGAAGTGTCCTGTAGTGAAATCGTCGTGCAGTGTCTGGACAATTTCTGGTCGCAAAGCTGAAGGCCCCGTAAGAAGGTACACGGCTCGAAGCGGCGAAACGCTCTTTTAGAGAAGATTGTTTCGCAGCAAAAAAGATGCAAGTGCTTGCTTGAATATCTTCAGAACTGCGGCGGTCTAGCCCTTGAGGTATTCTATTAGGCCCCTAAGGTCTGAGTCGCCTCGCTGTCGTTTAGCGAAGTTGTCAGCAGCTATCATTCCCGAAAAATTGTCGTCATCCAGGTCGTCAGGCAGTAGTTGGTCGTCGGGGGCACAGGACAGGCAGTCTGCCTTGGTGTGTTTTCTGCCGGAGTTGTAAACAACAGTAATTTCATATTTATAAAGTATAAGGTTCTATCGTGCGAGGCGACCTGAAGGGTCCATCGAGGTTGCTAGCCAACATAAGGCGTAGTGGTCGCTGACAAATTTGAAGGTCCTGCCGTGGAGGTAGGGCGAAACTTTGAAGTAGCCCAGATTATGACAAGTCACTCTTTTTCTGTTGTTGAATAATTGGCTTCTGCCTTGGATAGCGACCGGCTAGTTTAACTAATAACTCTTTCAAGTCTATCAGTTGTCTGCACAAGAATGGTGCCAAGTCCTACATTGCTTGCGTCGTTGTGTGTGTCTGTCTCTGCGGGCTCGTTAAAATGCGCAGGTAGCGGCAGCGTCGGCCGGCTTACTTATGGTTCCTGAAATGCTTCCTTCTCCTGCGCTTTCCACTTGAACTCCACGTTGATCTTAGTAAGGTTAGTGAGTGGCTCAGTCATGCGGGCGAAGCTTTTCACGAACCGCCCTAATAGGCACACAGGCTAAAGAACCGACGCACGACATTCTTGTCGGTGGGCGGCGGGAAGTAGGCGATGGAAGCTGTTTTTCGTGGGTCGAAAAAAATTCCGGGTTTTCTGAAGACGTGGCCCAGAAACAAAAACTGCTCGTATGTGAAGCGGCCCGTTTCTGATTTCAGAGTGAGTCTGGAGGTCTTAGTTGCTTGTAGTACAGCTTCGAGCCACCTGACTTGTTTATCGAAGATTGATGAAAACACGAAAACGTCGTTCAGGTACACATGGCAAGTCTGCCACTTCATGTTCGGCGGTATTGTCACGTTACACCGTTACTGCAACCTGTAGAAAAGAGCACTCAACGACGTCAGACTGAATTGATCAACGGCAATACGATTTTATCGTGTTTTCCGCAAGCGCATTTTTGTCCTCTTTTGAACAGTGGCACATACAAGCCTGCCAGCATCCATAGAACCAATACTGGCAGAACTTGCGTTCCGTGCACTAGTACTTGCGCATTTGAGAAAAGTACGATTAGTTTGGGTGCCTGGACATAAAGGTTTGTTTCTAAATGAAATAGGCAATTCCTTAGCTAAGTCGTCAATCAGCCAACCAATTCTACCACTCTATCATCCGCTTATGTGAGTGCTGCTCGATTCCGCAGACGTATTCTTTATTCTTTATTCTTTATTCATCAGATACCCCGCAGCACCCGAAGGCGTTATAGCAGGGGGGTTCAATAAATGACGTACATCTCCGTTCACCGACACAATACAACTTTGTTTACACATAAATAACTGAAATACATTTTCGTTCACACACATAGCAGAATTTTGTTCGCACATAATACATCTTCGTTCAGGTTACAAGACAGGTTTACAGCAGTGAATAAAATATACCTTCGTTCCCACTATGTACTTGCATTTCAGTTAGCCTGTTCCACTGTTTAATCGTTCTAGGAAAAAATGAATTGGCATACATGTTCGTTTTAGCTGGGTATTCCCGAATTTTGCAACTATGATCAAAACGTTCTGAAGTGTAATGAGGGTTGTGTAGGTATATTTCTTTATTAATTCCAGTTTTATTGTAGTAAATGCAGTAAAGAAATTTTAATCTCTGCTTCTGGCGGCGGTCAGAAAGACACTCCCATCCTAGCTCAGCCTTCATTGCAGTGCAGCTCTCCCCCCTTCCGTACCGTCCCAAGACGAACCTGGCAGCACGATTTTGTAATTGTTCCAGAGCAGCAATGAAGGTTACCTCGGCGGGGTTCCACACGACACAACCGTATTCTAAGATAGGTCTGATACAAGTAGTGTATGCCATACGTTTTAAATTCACATGCGAACATCGCAGGTTTCTTTGAATGAAATTTAAAGCCTTACCAGCTTTGGCTATGAGAGTGTCAACCTGAGGCCTCCATGAACATTCCGATGATAGTATTATACCTAGGTACTTATATGTACTCTCTTGTTTCAACTGTACATTGTTCAGATGGTACTGTGACTGAAATGGTTTCATCTTGTTAGTAAATGAAATATGTACACACTTTGTTATATTCAAATTCATTTTCCATTTGGTACACCAGCTATAAATGAGTGATAAGTCTTTCTGAAGTTCTAATACATCATTGTGATCAAAACTTTTTCTGTACACAACACAGTCATCCGCAAACAACCGTATAGAAGATGAAATTCCTGCAGAGATATCATTAACATAAATTAAAAACAATAGCGGACCCAGGACGGAGCCCTGTGGGACCCCTGAGGTAACATCGGTGTATTCGGAGCATTTTCCATTTAGTACTACGGTTTGTGTTCTTTGGGAAAGGTAACATTCGATCCATTTAAAAACAGTTTTATCAATGTTCAGGGTGGCAAGCTTAAACAGTAAGTGTGAATGTGACACCGTGTCAAACGCTTTCCGAAAATCCAAGAACACACCGTCAACCTGTCCTACAGTATCTACGGCCGATATTACATTATGATAAAATTCGACTAATTGTGTTGTGCAAGACAGACCTCTGCGAAATCCATGCTGCTCGTTGATTACTACCTTATGCTTGTTTAAATGAGCTATTATTTCTTTGTATAAATATGTTCGAGGATTTTACACGGGATAGACGTAAGCGATATTGGTCTATAATTACCAACGTCTTTTTTGGACCCACCTTTATGTATCGGTACCACGTGCGCAATTTTCCAGTCATGTGGTAATGTACCTGTCGCTAAAGATCTTTCAAAAATTGCATAAAGGTACATAGAAATTGGCCCCGCATAAGGCTTGAGTACACGCGGAGAAATTCCATCTGGACCACTAGATTTACTCTCATCAACGTCCTTCAATAGTTTTTCAATTCCATTTACACTAAGCTCGACAGGAAGCATAGGCGAAATGCTCATAATAGTTTGATGATAATTACAGCTGTGTTTAGGTAAGAATACCAAGTGCAAAAAGTTGTTTAGGCATGCAGCCTTATCCTCGTCATTCGTAATTACCGTGCCGTTATAATTTAACTCCTGTATTTCAAAGGAATCTGAGCCACACTGTTTTAGGTACTTCCAAAACATTTTAGGATTTGATTTCATTTTGTTGCTTAGCTCAGTGAAGTAATCATCTTTAGCTTTTTCTATCTTTAGCTTATATTCGTGGGTAATCGACTTCAGTTTTTCAAAGTGAGCAACTGATTTGCTTTTCTTGAATGCGCCTAACGCCCTCTTCCTTTTGTTGATAAGTTTTAATATATGTGCTGTTACCCATGGTTGTTTGTGCTTTTTTAGCCGTGATGAATGAACACTGGGGATATGTCTATTTGTTAATTCGGAAAGTATATTCTTAAATTTGTCCCACATATCATGCACATTGTCCTCCTCAAAAAGACATTCGAAAACAGGGAACGAATTACGAAGTTTTTTAGAAATTGCATCGTAGTCACCCTTGTCATAAAAGTAGATCCTTCTACTCGTAGGTAACTTCGCACACACTTTTTTCTTTCGGATACAAGCAACAACAGCAAGATGATCACTAAGTCCTGGAATCACAGTCACGTCATTTACGAAATTTGGCGAGTTACAAAACAAGTCTAACACAGCGTCATTTCGAGTAGGGGTGGTAACGTACTGCGTCAAACCAAACCTGTCGACGATATTTTTCATCGCAAGGTTCATGCGCCCGCTTATACTTATACAGGAACCATTACCCCAGAATAAGCCAGGCAGATTAAAATCCCCCCCTAGGAGTATTGTCTGGGCTGATGCTTCAGAAAGAATTTCATCTAATGTTTTCATTATGCTACTATCTGAGCTCGGCGAGCGATAAACCACTCCGACCAAAAATGCGAAGTTATCAGGCAGTGTTATCTTGCACCATACAGACTCCAGCGCGTCGCACTTATAATCAACTTCAAATGACTGTAGGCCAGAACGAACAAGTAAAAAAACGCCACCACCTGCTGTGAGCCTATCTTTGCGATAGACGACGTAATTTTGCGGAAACACCTCACTATCAGCAATCGAGGGCTTTAGCCAAGATTCTGTACCAAGGACTATATCTGCGTTAACACTCAATTAAGCCCAAGAGCTCAGCAACTTTATTAACTACGCTGCGGCAGTTCACGATGACGGCAACAAGTTCTTGACATCGGTATTTCTCCTTTTTTCTAGTTTGTCATCGCCTGCGTACTGGGACGACCTCTTCTTTTTCGTCATCCCACCTGAAAGCCCTGCCGTTAATAATCAGCTTGTCGAAATTCAGCTTCACTTTATTGTTCTTATCCTCTCTTTTTGTCTTAGCATATTCCCACAGCTTATTCCTGATACTTCTTGTCTCATGTGAGTAATCTTCGCTAACGCTGTACTGGGAATTCTTGAATCTTTTGGCATTGAGAAGCACTGCCTGACGCTCTTTGTACAATGAGAATTTAACAATAATTGGCCTCTTCTTATTCGCATTACAGCGTCCTAAGCGATGTGTCCTTTACACAGATTCGAATTCCATTCCAAGGCTCGTTTTGCAAATATTCTTTATTATAGCTTCGGATTCATCCCAGGATTCTGAGGTTTTATCATCAACGCCATAGAAAACAAGATTTTTCTGGCGACTTCTGTTTTCGAGGTCATTTGTTTTCTTTTGCAGATCTTTCACCTGTTGCATGAGTTGCCGTATTATAGCTGCCTGCTCCGTTACAATCTTGCTGATGTCCCTTATCTGGTTCAGAGTTTGGCTAAGATTATCTTTTACTTCCATCAGTATGTTCTCATTTTTTTTGAACCTGGATTCAATGCCGTTTAATTTTGAAACTAAGGTTTCCTGCCCACTCTGCAAACATTTCAGCACCTCCATCTCCGGTGTCTTAGCAGGACCTGGGTTCAGTTCAACATCCCCCGCGAGTATTAACAACAAAATCAAATACAGCACTCTGTTAGAAAATAATCGCAATCTCTTCAGACGCGACGTATGCATCGTGCATCCGTGGTTTTTGTTACGAACAGTTAGCAACGTGGGAGGAACCGGCAATGCATATACAAGTCTCCGCGATTGAGATGGGTAGTAATGACTAACCTGCACCAACAACAGTTGCATCAGCGACATGTCGGCAAGTGTGCCGGCTCCAAATCCCAAGAAGCCATCGTGCTGAGTGCCTATATACGCCTGATCGGCACCACGTGAGTTCTGTTGGCCCAAATTGAATGGTTGATCCTCGCTGATCCATCCGTGGCTCGAGCCACACGTGCCTCTGACGAGAGATGATGACCCATGCACACGTGTGGATGATAGTCGAGCTACTGTAGATGCTGACCAGAGATCAGACAAAAAGGGCGGTGTCCTGCGCTCCGCTGCATCGAAGTGGATCGCAGAAACCAGCAGCAGAGGTACCTGCACCAACAACAGTTGCATCAGCGACATGTCGGCAAGTGTGCCGGCTCCAAATCCCCTTTAAAGACTTGCTTATGCAAGTCTTTAAAGGTTCAGCACTAACAAACTTTACAGAATATCGCCATTTATTATATCCCTGGCGAAGAGACATTTGCCGCACTCGAAAACAAGAAGTAGCTATCACAAGGCTGCGTTGCCGAGTATCAGATTTAAATTCCTATAAACACAGGTCTGCTCAGGCACCTTCGCCACTGTGTGCATTCTGTGATGAACTGGAAACAATAGACCATTTCTTTTTGACCTGCAGGTGGTTTAACACATTACGAAAAACCCTATTAGAAATACCTTTACGTGGTATTGTTATGGACTTATCTCTATCGGTCATTTTGTCTTTTGGAGCTTCCATTTCTGGTTTCTCTAATGCGACAGTACGCGCGGCCGTCCGGGACTACATTGATGAAACTAATAGGTTGACTAATTAACCACTTTCATTATTCAAACAGGTTAACCTAATTATATACGTTCAAAATCAGATTATTGCTCTATTCTAAGAATAAATTCGTTTATGTAATTATTTGTATGCATTACACTTAGTACCACACTTTCCTAGACTATCGGTAATCTTTCTGTTAAACCTCCATCATTCCAAATCTGAACAGTAAATGTTGAAACCACTCGATTCTTGGCATATCCCCCACAGTGGGTATGCGCCACTAACAATAGGAGAACAACAACAACAACAACTTCTACTAGATGCATCATCCCGTTGCCAAAGAATATCGTCCCGATGTCACAACATAATTACGAGATGAAAAAAAAACATACTATAACCAGTACACAAGGAGTGCTCACAATCGCTGTACGTCTACTCAAGCGAGTTTTACGAATGGTCAGCGTTGGTAAAACAGTTTCATTCTCGAAACAAGGGCGACATGTGGCTGTTGTGAGCGGCGGGATTGACGAGCCTTGTCCTTGTCAAGAACTTTTTAGTTCCCTTCTTTGAGACGATGGAGAACTCCATAGGGACCGAAATAGCGGTATAACAACTTTTCCGACCGGCTCCTTTGTCGAATGGGAGCCCAAAACCACACTCGTTCTCCGGGTTGGTAAGAGATATCGAGACGACAAGCGTTGTACCATAGCGAGTCGATGTGTTGTTGCTTATGGATTCGTTGTTCGACTGCAAGCTTACGAGTCTTATAAATTCATTTATCTTGACAATAATGTGGTACCTGTCTGGTAGAAGCATGGCACCCAGCATTTTAGTGAGCTCCCTGTCGTGAAGCAACCATAATGGTGTGAATTCAGTTGTTTTTCGCACCACGGTGTCGTAAGAAAACGCGACGTAGGGGGGGGGGGATGTTTTCCCAGTTATTGTGGTCTTGGTCAACGTACATGAGTAGCATGTCAGTGGTCGTCATGTTTAGTCACTCTGTACGGCCGTTCCTTTGTGGGTGGTATGCAGTAGTTTTTCGATGTACTGTTCCGCTAAGCTACGCAATGTCTTGTATCATCCGGGCTGTAGAAGCTGCGCCACGATCAGTTATGACAACTGCTGGTGCTCCATATCGGAGGACGATGTTCTTCATAAAAAGTGGGCAGTCTCAATCGCGGTGCCACTAGCGGTTGCCGTCACGAGACTGGGGAAAAAGGTCCGAGCAGATCCATGGCAATTTGTTGGAACGATTGCTTCGGAGGAGTGACGGGCTTCAAAAAGCCGGCTGGCTGCTGATGTGGTGCTTTACGACGCTGGCACTCGTGACACGTTTTCGCGTAATGCTTCACGTCCCGATGAAGCTTAGGCCAGTAGCAGTGTTGGCGAATCCAGGCCAAGGCACGTGTGAACCATAAGTGGCCTGAGGATGGCTCATCGCGACAGGCGCATAAGACATCGGCTCGTAACGCCGGCGGTACGACGAACAGGTACTCCGCGTAAGAGTCGAAGTTTCTTTGACAAAGGATATTTCTGCGAACGCAAAACGATGATAGCGAGCGTGCAAATGCCGGTGGTGAATGTGGACGGTTGCCTTCAAGATATTCGATAAATTGTCGAAGCTCGGAATCGTTTTTTTGCTGTTCAGCCAAGTCGGATACACTAATGGCGCAGAGAAAACGGTCGTCTAAATCGCGATCACCTGACGCTGTAATAAGAGGAGCTCAGGAAAGATTGCCCACGCCAGTATTCTTCCAGCCAGACTTGTACATGACTGTCAAATAAAACTCCTGATGGCGTAAGCTCCACTTGGTCTGACGTCCGGAAAGGTATTTGAGGTCTAAACAGCAGAGCGCATGATGATTGGTAAAAATCTGAAAAGTCGTTCATACAGGTACAGTCTGAATTTAGCTATTGCGCTGGCAACTGCTATGCACTCCTTTTCTCTTGTTGTGTAATTCGCCTCCGCAGATGATAAAATCAGGCTCGCATAAGCAATAGAACGTTCGACACCATCTTGCTACTGGAAGAAGGCTGCACCAAGGCCGAAGTTACTGGCGTCTGAGGGTAGTTCAGTGTCAGCATCTTCGTCGTAGTGTCTGAGTAAGGGCTTAGACTGGAGACGCTGCTGGAGCTCAAAGAAAGTGCGTCTTTGCCTCAGGCCCCCACACGAAGGGAACTTCTTGTTTTGTCATACGAATGAGAGGTTCAGCAATGTTTGTGAAGTTTCGCACAAAACGCCTGTAATATGCGCAGAGGCCTAAAAATTGACGCACACCATGTTTGTTGGTAGGTGGTGGAAAATCTGCGACAGCTAATGTTTTGTCTGGGTCTGGCCGAATAACATCGTGGCTAACAAGGTGGCCGAAGTATTTTAGCTAGTTGTAACCAAAGTGACATTTTTTTCTGATTTCAGTGATAGGCCTGCCGTGTGAATTGCAACAAAGATCTAAGTCGCTGCAAGTGCTGCTCAAACGCTTGTGATAAGAGAACGACATCGTCTAAGTAACCAAGGCATGTTTTTCACTTAAGACTGGACAGCACTGTATCCATCATCCTTTGGAATGTCGCAAGAGCAGAGCACAAACGAAAGGACAGCACCTTGAATTCGTACATACCGTCAGGCGTTATGAATGCAGTTTTTTTTTTCTCGGTCACGTTCATCAACTTCAATCTGCCAGTAGCCGCTGCGTAAATCCATGGAGTTGTATCGGTCGCGTCGGAGGCTGTCCAGTGAGTCATCGATGTGCTGAAGAGGATAAACGTCTTTCTTTGTCACTTTGTTGAGTTCGTGGTAATTGACGGAAAGTTTAAGAGTGTAGTACTTCTTTACTAGTATGACGGAGGACGACCATGCGCTGTTCGAGGGTGTGATTACGCCGTCTTCGAGCATCTGCTTTACTTGAAACGTATTGCCCCTTGTTCCTTTTTGTGATACCCGGTAGGCATGCTGACGTTTACCATGCACTGTGACAATGTGGTGCTTTACAGTCGGTGTATGCTTTATCTTGGGTGCAAACGTGAAACAGTCAATAAAATTGTGGAGAATACAGCAGATGTGCTCTGTATGCACACATGACAGATTTAGATTAACATCGATTGTATCGCCTATTGAGGTGTCACTTTCAACGGCTGCAAAAATTAGGACAATCGTCGTACCCGCTTCATCGTCATTGGGTTGTAAATGAGCGATAGTTATTCGCTTGGCCAAATGCTGGTATGCTCCACTAAAATTGGTGAACAACAACTCAGAAATTCCACGTTTAAATAAGATTATGCCGTGGGTAACGCAGATCTGCTAAGACAAGAGCACTGAAGGGTTGGATTCAGCGATACCACTACTTCCATGATCTATGTCGCCCTGTACAGTAATGAACATGCTTGTTCGTGGCGAAAGTCTGACGGTGTCGTCGACAATACAACGCGCAGTCCTCTGCGGATCGGTACCTCTAGGCTTCGGAGCATAGTCTGCAGCAAACGTTACGCGGCAGTCTCGAAGGTATGAACCAGCGCCGTGATCGCGAAGGAAATCTATGCCAAAGATGACTTTCCAGAAGCATTCGGGAAGCACAACAAAAGGAAGTGATGAACGTCGACTCACATATTTGCAGCTTTGCGGTGCATCTTCCGATCGGTGTCAAGAGATAGCCACCTGCTGCCGGAAGGTTTGGTTCATGCCCTCAAGGCGTCGTAACCTTCCTATGTGCAGCCACGAGTTAGTTCAGCGCTGATAACTGAGTAGTCGACGCCGGTGTCGACCAGAGCAGTTACCGGATGGTTGTCAACAAGAACGGGAATGTCAGCAGAAACGCGTTGGTCTGTGATGAGAGGTTTCGGCTGAAAGGAATCGTCGAAGGACGGCGGATGAGTCAGAGGAGGCTGTTCTGACGATAGCTCAACAGCGGCCCCACCCCCGGAGGCCGCTTATCCTAGTTTCCCCGGCGGGGACTTGGGGACCTAGCCGATCGTCCACCAACAACATCTGCGAAAGAGGAGTATTGATTCGAGGACTTAGAGCGTCGAGGAGACGGAGAGCGTGAGTGGTGGCGCTGAATATTCGGAGACGGTAGGCTTGCCAAGTATTCTGCAATAGCGCGGGGTCATTCCCCATCCCGGGGCCTACGAGCGTCAGGCCAAAATCCAGACAGGCCCATATGTCTGCACAGTGGTAACAAAGTGGCCGATTGTCGGAAGCGCATCACACGCTCGATTTCTGCGCATTACGTCGCGAGTTCTCACAGTTTGGCGGGACTAAAAGCACTGCGGCATCTGCAGGCTAGTCGGTCGTGGGTTTTCATAGTGCGGCAGGCCCGAGAAGTGTTGCGGCGTCTGCAGGCTGGTCGGTCGGAGAAAATAACTGGCTGCCTGCGCAGAAGTGCGTACAGCTTCCGCATACGTTAGCAAAGGAGCTTCGGCTGGAGGTGCCACTAATGGTCGTACCAGCTGCCGTACCTCTTCACGGACGAAGTCTGTCCGAGTAGCCACTTAAGACTGCGAAGACACTGAGCGAAGCTTTACAGCTCGTCACGTACAATGTCACGCACTAGCTCAGCAAGGTCTCTCGTGTTCGTGACGTCGGGTGTTGCCAAGGATGCTTACATACATGCAACGTTGTCCGACCACTCATACTGCAAAATCCACTGTCTTAAGTATTCGCTTCAGTGTTGTCGCTTCACGGAGGAAATCCGCCACGGTAGCAGATCAGTTTTGTACAAGTCCGGCAAACAGCTGCTCCTTGACACCTCGCATCAGAAAGCGTACGTTTTTGTCTTCCGTCATTGCGGAATCCACTCGACGGAATAGACGAGACATTCCTCAACAAACATGGCCACGCTTCTTTTTGGTCTTTGATTGCGATAATAAAGAAGACGTTCTGGTTATTCTTTCTGGTCGGGGCTACCATACGTGTTCCGCAGCGGAGTATCCATAACGCGTTGGAAGGTGGTGGGGACTGAACAAAGACTGAAAGGCATAATCTTGAACGCGACCAGCCCATCTGGTGTTATAAAGGCAGTTTTTTTGCAGTCTTTCGCGTCGACCTTGATTTCCCAGTAGCCTGTTTTGAATTCCATCGACAAAAAGTACTTAGCGTTGTGGAGTCTATCCAGGGCATCGTCTATCCGAGGGAGGGAATACACGTCCTTCTTTGTGGCTTTATTCAGGTGACGATATTCGACGCAGAAGCACGGGGTTCCATAATTTTCTTTCACCAACACCACGGAAGACGCCCAGGCACTGTTCGACGGCTGAATTACGTCATCGCGTAACATTTCGTCGACTTGTTTCATAACGGCCTCGCGTCGAGACTCGATAAGGGCTATGGCGACTTGGTCCAGAACTTTCTTCTGTTATGCTTCGATGTTTCGCAACTGGGGTCTGTCGAATTCTTGACAATGAAGAGAAGCAGTGTTTGCATGGCAGGAGCAGAGTTTTGGGCTGGTCTTGCTTGTGCTTCGGAAGGTTAGAGTTGACGTCGAAGTCAGCTTGGGAACGTCGATTCGTCGGGGCAGGCTCGGAAGTATCAGAAAGCAAAAGAATTACTGGCATTAACAAATTTTTCCATGTATTGTACCATTGCTGAGGCGTCTTCATTAATGGATGAAGTTTTCAACCATTACTGTCGTTTTCCCGTGACTTTTGCAGTGCAGACTCCAGCCGGCGTTATTAGGTGAACTCCAGCAGTTCGAAGTTCGGGGCCTTCCGGAGCTGTCCTGACTAGAATTCTTCATCTTCGTGGCCAATGGTCCACTGACGACGGAATAGTCGGCTCCAGTGTGGAAAAACGTGGTGACGTTATGTCCGTCGAGTATCACGTCAAGGCCACTAGTCCATCACCTTGCGTTGTGTTTACGTCACGGCGTCGGGTCACGGATACCTTGGTTTGCACTATTGCTCCCATGTTGGATTGTCAGGTTGTCTTTGGCATGTAAATTTTCGACGTCAGAGCTACGTTCAGGTTGCGGCGGGTTCTTAAGTTTTGTTCGTGGTGTCGCCGTCAGTGGCGGAAAATCTTTGGCAGTTCGTCGTACGGCAACCGCACCTCCATCGGTATCTGCCCTTAGTTTTCCTGATATAGGCTAGGCGACCAGCCCTTGTTTGGGTCAGTGTACTGCCGGTGGTGCGGTAAAATGTAGCATCCGGGTGATGGTTAACGAGAAGGTGCTCTGGTTGTCCTCTGCGCTCCGGCAAAATATTCTGCGAAGTGACGTGGTCTTTCACCCCACTGTGGACGCTGCGCGTTGGTGGCGACATCAGATAGTCCCATCTGACGGTACTGGCAGCGGCGGTACGTGTGCCCGGCTTCAGCGCTGTGGTAGCACAGTGGGCAGTGGTCATAGGCGCGCCAGACGTCAGTCTTTTTAGTAGCGTAGCACTGGCCGCCAGGTGGGCACTAAGGCGTTGGTGGTGATGGCAGCGGTGTCTGGAAGCAGAACAGTGGCGGTGCAGTTTCCTGACGCGGGCGTAGAGGAGAGTTGCAACGCACTGCAGTGGCGTAGCTTATAACTTCTGGTTCAGGCTGGGGTGTTTGGGAGACTCCAAGTGACTGGCGAAATTATTCCTGAACAATGTCGGTGATTGACACTTTTAAATCGACTTTATGACGCGCGTGCATGCTCCACGTGTCCTGAAAAAGTGTTATCACGTGAATGCTTCGGCTGCACATGCGCAGTTGCTCTGCTTATGCGGGTTTACCTGTGTACATACTCGTGCCTTTCATTTAATGAACTTCAGTTGAGAGTCAGCGCTCGTGTTGTCTTCTACTTCGTCTGCGTCTTTCTTGCGCTGTGAGTTATTGAAAATTAACTATTACGAACTAGCCCAGAATTCCCTTCTTGTTCTTCTTGATCGGATTATCTTGAGGCTGCGGCGAAAGTAGCAAGTCGCACAGCTCCTCTCGCACGATCATTCGAATGGTCTCGTGCAGGTCGTTGGTACTGAAGGCTTCGGCGCAGTTGAATGACGCGCGGAGGTTGTATTGCGTTGTTCGCATCTCAAGCGTGTTTTTTATATAGTAGTGGCCTCAGTGAAAAATTCATTGACTGTCTTGGGCGGGCTCCGGACAAGTCCCGCAAACAGCTCTTGCTTGTCATAGGGGTACTTTTACAGCGCAAACACAACACACCACAAAGAAAGAGACGACACACACAAGCGCTGACTATCAACTGAATTTATTTCGGGAAAAGTCAATGCATATATACCTCCAAGGCAACCATACCGCACATGCGCCACGCAATCGACAAAAAAGGTACACAGGAAAGTGTAATCTGAGTTGAAAAAAGATGCAGCGTATTACATACGCGATGAAATGAAATCAAACTCGGATGGGTGCAGGGTCAGAGACGTGTCACTTATGCAAAGATGAGCACTTTTTCTGATATGATAGGCTTCCAAAGCCAGCAGCGCATGCTCATTGCTGCTCCTGCCAAGAATCGACGTCCCTTCAAATCGTGCCTCACAATTGCAGCAAGCGTTAATATGAGCCACAAGATGGGCTCCTTTATCCGCATTCTTGTTAATCTTTTGTGAGTGTTCCCTGAGCCGCTCGTTGATGCATCTTCCAGTTTTTCCGAAAAAGATGCAGCGTATGTAATACGCTGCATCTTTTTTCAACTCAGATTACACTTTCCTGTGTACCTTTTTTGTCGATTGCGTGGCGCATGTGCGGTATGGTTGCCTTGGAGGTATATATGCATTGACTTTTCCCGAAATAAATTCAGTTGATAGTCAGCGCTTGTGTGTGTCGTCTCTTTCTTTGTGGTGTGTTGTGTTTGCGCTGTAAAAGTACCCCTATGATTATGAACCAACTAGGCCCAAAAGAAGTTTTACTGAAGCTCTTGCTTGACCCCCTGCATCAGAAACCAGAGATGATGCTCCTCAGCTGTCGCTGGGTCGGCGTGACGAAACAGCCGGATCATTTCTTCGAAGAAGATGGTCACGCTCTCGTCAGAGAGTTGCACCCTTGTCTCTATCAAGGTGGCTGCCTTTTCCTTGCGAACGACGCTAGCGAAAGTGCTCAAGAACTTCGTCCGAAAGAGATCTCAGGTTCGTAGCAGTGATTTCCGGTTCTCAAACCACATCTTTGCGGTGTCTTCTAGGTAAAAGTATACGTGGCGAAGTTTTTTCTCGAGGTCCCAGCTGTTCAAGGTGGCCACTTGGTCGTATGTCTCCAGTCAGTATTCTGGGTCTTCACTAAGTGATCCATGGAAGGTCAGTGGCTATAGGCGTGAATGCATCATGATCGCCGGCCGCAGGTGGTGGCACAGTGACTGTCATTGTTGCTGCAGTCATCGTCATGGTGGACGTGTGAGTCTTGTTGGGTAAAAGCCCGCACTCCAGTGGTAGATCTTGATGCCTACGGCTAACTCGCTCGTCGTGGTTGGCGTTGGTTTCTCCGCGGCGTGGACTTAGTTTACGGCTGGAGGGGGCCATGTGGTACGTGGATCGGGACGCACCTCCACCAGATGTCACGGGGTTGTGACGTCGACGAAGGGATCAGACAGTCGGTCGAAGATTAAACTGTTTATTCCGCCGAGCTTCTGGCCACGCAAAAGAAAATGGAGAATATGACAGGGCACTAGCACTGATATCAGTGAACTTAGCGTCGACCTTCGACCGACTGAAAAGCGTGGAAGTGCGTCGACATTTAAACACGTGCTTTCGAATATTCTAGAGTTATCGCTAACGACCACGTGGGTTCCAGAATAATCTGTCATTTTCGGAAAGTTGGCGTAATCGTAAGATGTGATCTTCCACAGTTCCAAAGCTTCTCTAACACTACAGGCGCAGTTTGCGCTGAGAATTTGTACAGCTGTACGAGGCGATATCAATACTTGAGGAAGGAGTTTGGCAATTTGATCCTAAAAAATGACAAGCATGCAGAGGCAGATGGAGGGTTGAGAAAATGTTTTTTTAATAGGGGTGTGTTCGAGCACACGTTTCAACAAGTCCCCTTGCATTTGCGAGGCTAGAAATGAAAACTACAAGCTCACTTGTTGCAACGTCAGCTCCAGGGCACTAACCAACTTTATACAGTTTTTATGATATAAGTATTGTAGTGGGGAAGAGGGAGAGAGACAGTATCTAGTTGGAGCACCTAAAAGACGACTACGACGAAGAGCTGAGCTCGTGACAGTGAATGACGCCTCTTGAACCAGGCAGTTGGTTTTATTCAATAAACCCCCTTATAATCTGGTGGAGGTGCCGGGTAGTCTTCGAAGCTGGAACTACTGAGTCGCACCTTACTTGCAGTGCCAGCAATGCCGGAAGAACCCTCCACCCAAGGTACCTCACAAGTTCCCGCCTCTACATGTCCCGGCGTGTGGCCACTGCGTCAACCACCGATCTTCAGCGGCACTGACCGCCAAGACGTTGAGGAGTGGCTGGCTACTTACCACAAGGTGAGCGCAGCGAACAAGTGGCAGGATGCGGCTAAGCAGACCTATGTAAGCTTTTACTTGTCCGGTGTCGCTAGTCTCTGGTTGCGCAATCACGAAGCCGACAATGCCAGCTGGGATTCGTTTAAGGCCTCCTTTTCGCAAGTCTTCGACCGCCCTGCTGTGCGAAAACTTCGCGCAGAGCAACGACTTCGTGAGCGCGCTCAACAGCCAGGAGAGACCGTTACCAGATACATTGAAGACGTTGTTGACTTCTGCAAGCGGGTAAACCCAGCGATGCTCGAAGCCGACAAAATCAAACAAATTCTCAAGGGCATATGCGATGACGCATTTCAAATGTTGTTAGCCAAGGACCCACAAACCATTGCCGAACTCGTCAGCTTGTGCCAGAGCTTTGACGAATTGCGCAAGCAACGCGCCCAAACACGGCGCTCTCTGGAACAACGTGATTCGATCGCGGCCTTGACTCTCGGAGACCAGAACGACATAATGGCTCGCATAAAGCAGTTCGTGCGTGAGGAGGTCGCTCGGCAGCTCTCCATTTTATCGAGCGCGCCCGAGCCAGCACATACGCATCCTTTGGCCCCAGATCATCTGGCCCCGGCCGTAAGGCATGTCATACAAGATGAGGTAGCGGACGCTTTGCCTTTCGCTCGTTCACCACCTCTGGAGGCCGCACCCTTGACGTATGCGCGAGTCGTGGCAGCCAGAGCACCTCGACAGCCCACTTATGCTACCTCACCGATCCCTGTTCGGCCATCACCAGTGCCGTTCAGCTGGCCGATTGCAGCGTTTCCGAATCCGTGGCGCACTGCAGACAACCGCCCGACTTTCTATTCTTGCGGTATCGCAGGACATGTGGCTCTCTTGTGCCGTCGCCGCCCTCTCGTTCAGAGCGACAACATGCAAAGATCGTCGCACGACTCTCGGCATTTTAACAACACGGCACGTCAACAAGGATTCTCTTCACCCGTCCGCCCTCCCTCAATCAGTCACCGATCTCCATCTCCCCGACGTCACTCCCTGTCGCCTATGCGCCGTCGACCCTGCCCTTCAGACGCGGAAAACTAGATGCCGCAGCTCCGGAGGCACGAACTGCATTGTCGTCAAAAGAATCAAGTCCTCGCATTTCTCCGACAAACCTCATCGACGTTTTTGTGGATGATTACCGTACCCTTGCGCTTGTTGACACTGGTGCTGCCGTTTCGGTAATTGATTTAAGACTTTGCCGCCTGCTTCGGAAGCCAAAGGGGTTGTCCCTCCGTACTGCCAGTGCTCACCATATTCGACCTTCAGCTGCCTGTACCGCCCGCGTTATCATCCAAGATGTTTTATATACCGTTGAATTTCTTGTGCTACAGGCGTGATCTCATGATGTGATCCTCGGCTGGGATTTTCTGTCTCGTAATGATGCGGTTATAGACTTTGCTCGTGCTGAAGTGGCCTTCTGTGCGTTGTGTGCCTCGTCTCCGGAATTTCTGTTGAATAAGCTGTTTGTCGATGACGACATCGACATACCACCGACTAGCGCAGCCTTTGTTTCCGTATCTTGTGCCGATGTGTCTAAGCCTGCAATGTTGTTTACACCTTCCCAAACATTCCAAAGTCGCAAGAGCCTCGTGTTGCCGTTAGCAGTTCTAGATATTTCGGCGGGCACTACCAATTTGTTTGTCACAAATCCCTTGCGGTCTCCCACAACCTTGCGTCGCGGAGAACGTATTGGAAGCTTCCAAGACTTGGACGTTTCCTCCATCTTCGACCTTGACGGTGAAAGTGATTTGCAGCTTAATGCATTGATGCCATCTGCCCATTCAATTGTCCACGAAAATAATAATTTGTTTGGCCCCTCAATTGATGGCGAACTTGAAGAACCACAGCGCGAAAAGCTTCAAGAACGTCTTCACCAGTTTTGCGGCTCGTTCGATTGCCAGAAGTCGTCCTTAGGCCGAACGCGCACCGTTGTGTATCAGATTAACACCGGCTCCCAAGCGCCTCTGCGACCGCGTTCCTACCGTGTATCTCCTGTGGAGCGTCGTGTAATCACCGAGCAAGTGGCCGACATGCTTCAACGTGGCTTCATTCGGCCGTCCAGCAGTCCCTGGTCTTCACCTGTGGTACTTGTGAGGAAAAAAGACGGCTCGATTCGCTTTTGCGTCGATTACCGCCGTGTAAACAAAGTCACGAATAAAGACGTATACCCTTTGCCGCGCATCGATGATGCCCTAGACTGCTTGCAAGGCGCTGAATTCTTCTCATCACTAGCTCATGGTCCGGTTATTGGCAGGTCCCCATGGCACCAACAGATCGTCCAAAAACTGCTTTTGTGACGCCCGATGGGCTATACGAAATAAATGTAATGCCCTTCGGTCTTTGTAGTGCGCCAGCCACATTCGAAAGGATGATGGATAGAGTCTTGCGTGGGCTAAAATGGAAGACATGCCTATGGTACTTGGATGATGTTGTTTTCTTCCCTTATTTCGACAACCATCTCCAACGTCTCAGCGAGGTCTTGAGCTGCCTCACGAGCGCAGGCCTTCAACTAAACATCAAGAAGTACCACTTTGGAGCTCGGAAGCTCACAATACTTGGTCACGTTGTCTCAAAACAGGGCGTCCTCCCAGACCCAAAGAAGCTTCGGGCTGCCACTGAGTTCTCGAAGCCTACGACTGTGAAAACGCTTCGCAGCTTTGTCGGACTATGCTATTACTTTCGCCGCTTTGTGGAGAACTTTGCTTCGATAAACGCACTACTGACGCGGCTGATCTCTGGCGATGGACACCTCTCTGACTGGTCGCCAGCATGCAATGATGCTTTTGCAACATTACGCCATCTCCTTACTTCCCCACCTATTTTTCGCCACTTCGACCCTACTGCTCCAAACGAGGTGCACACGGATGCCAGTGGGATAGGACTTGGCGCTGTACTTGCTCAACGCAAACCTGGCTTCTCGGAGTCTGTAGTTGCGTATGCCAGTCGCACCCTAACTAAGGCAGAGCACAAATACTCGGTTTCCAAAAAGGAATGTTTAGCCATTGTTTGGGCATTACAAAAATTTTCGTCATTACTTATATGGAAGCTTATTCGATCTAGCTACAGATCACAATTCACTCTGTTGGCTCGCTTCATTGAAGGATCCTTCGGGCCGGCTTGGACGTTGGGCGCTACGTTTACAGGAATTTGATATTCACGTCATTTACCGCTCAGGCCGGAAGCACACCGACGCAGACGCTCTTTGTCGTTCGCCACTTCCTTCAGCCGTTGCACCTGTTTCCTTCGCCGAAGCTACCATCGGCAGCATCGATACCGCTGACATGCCTTCGGAACAACGCAAGGACCCTTGGATAGCCTCGCTCATCGACGTTCTCTCCTCGTCTTCGGTGACACCACGCTAGCGTCTACCTCGTGCACTACGTCAGCAAATTCCCCATTATGCAATACGAGATGTCATGTTGTACCGTCGCAACTATCAGCTGGATGGTAGGAAATGGCTTCTTGCTATACCTCGCCATTTGCGCTCCAACATGTGCGCGTACCTCAACGCAGACCCTCAAAACGCGCATGCTGGCGTTTTGAAAACATACGACCGGCTTCGTCAGCGATTTTTGTGGCGTGAAATGTACTCGTACGTTCGCAAGTACATACGCTCCTGCACTGAGTGTCAGCGATGGAAAACAACTTGTGCCTCTGGCGAGTTTTACAACCATTGCCGTGTCCAGCTCCGCTGTTTGATAGAATCGGCATCGACCTCTACGGCCCACTACCTTGTACTACTGCGGGAAATCGCTGGATTATTGTGGCCGTTGACCACCTAACCCGTTACGCTAAAACCGCCGCTTTGCCAGCCGCTGCTGCTCGTGATGTCGCCTTGTTCATCTTTCGCCATGGCGCGCCACGTGAGCTGCTTAGCGACCGTGGGCGTACGTTTCTATCGCAAGTCGTCCAGGAGCTTCTCAGTGAGTGCAATATTATTCATCGCACCACTACAAGCTATCACCCACAGACAAACGGTTTGACAGAGCGCTTTAACCGCACGCTCGGTGATATGCTTTCCATGTACATATCCTCCGACCATTCTAATTGGGACTCGGTGCTCCTTTTCGTGACGTATGCGTATAATACGGCCACGCAAGCAACTACTGGGCTTTCACCTTTTTTTCTACTGTACGGACGGGAGCCCTCTTCTACGCTTCACACGATACTTACTTACCGCCCAGATGCTTCAGAATACCGCCCAGCCTCCGAACTTGTTCAGTGTGCTGAAGAGTGCCGCCAATTAGTGCGTTCATTTACGTCCGTCGCACAAGGTCTCCAAAAAGAACGACTCTACCAAGACAAGCCTGCTCACAGCTTCCCCGTAGGCTCATTTGCATGGCTTTCGGTTCTATTCCAGTCCCGCGGCCTCTCCCAAAAGTTTGAACCCAAGTACATTGGTCCGTACCGCATCGTTCAATGCACGTCACCGGTCAACTACGTCGTCGAACCAGTGACACCTGCCGAGGACAGACGATGCCGTGGTCGTGAGACAGTCCACATCAGCCGCTTAAAACCTTATTATGATTCCCTTGTGCTTGCTTCGCCGTGAGTCGCCAGGATGGCTCCTCTTCACCACCGGGGCAAATGTAGTGGGGAAGAGGGAGAGAGACAGTATCTAGTTGGAGCACCTGAAAGACGACTACGAGGAAGAGCTGAGCTCGTGACAGCGACTTACGCCTCTTGAACCAGGCAGTTGGTTTTATTCAATAAACCCCCTTATAGTATGCTACGCCTTCGAAATTTATCCCCGTCCCAGCTTACACACTGATCGCAAAAACTGCCATTGGGGGCTTGCAGTTTCAATGGAATGGTATGAGAGAACAGCACGAAAAGCGAGAAAGGCAACAAAACAAGACTTTTCGGTTAGAAAAAACTTTTTGAAAAGAGACATATTCTCGCAAATCGTAGTGTGCTAACGTGTATCATTCTAGATTAGCCAGATGCTTTGACTTCTTGGTGATTTGTTGGATTGATTGATTTATTGATTGATATGAGGGGTTAAAATGCCGAAGACCACCATATTATTATGATAGACGCGTAGCGGTGCGAAGGGGTTCGGACACTCTGGCCACCTAGAGGTTTTTAACGTGTACCCGAATCTGAAAAAACGGGTCTACAGCATTTTCGCCCTAATCAAAAATGCAGCCGCCGCAGCCGGCATTCAAACCCGTGAGCGGGTCAGTAGCCAAGTGCCTTAGCCACTAGACCACCACGGCGAGGCAGTTGGTGATTTGTAATTAACATATTGTCATGGTGATAAAATGAGAAGTAATAAAACCCACGGCATTCCCATGTCAATATTTACACAGCTGAAGTAAACAACCAGTTACAGCGTAACTATGAAAGGAAGAGACATGGACGGAAAAGCGCACTGTTTCCTGTCCATGTGTCTTCATATAGCCGGGCTTTCATGTCAATCCGGGCCCGTGCATGGCTCTGGTTTATAGGCTTTGGGCTCGGGTCGCGCTCGGGCCTGAATCAGGCCCATTCTAGGGCCGGGTAACAAGTGTGTACACAGTTCAGCTTGGTTGTCTTGTGGGGTTTAAGGCCTCGAAGCGATCCAGGTTTTGTGAGATTCCATAGTAGAGGACTCTGGATAATTGAAACCAACAAAGACGTCTACAATTTTTTGCTCCCCCGGTATGATACACGTATTTCCACGAAACACTTCCTATAAGTGTGAGAAACGAAGAAGAGGACCCGAACCACATCGTCTGGCAACATTTGAAGGTGAACGAAGCAACTAAACAAGCCAGTGCCCGTGGCTTGTGCTCGTGCGCGCGGCCCCTTCTTCTTTTTTTATTTGCAGCGCACTGCGGCGGCCGCAGAAACTCGCGCTATTGCTCGGATCAACAACAGCAGAAGTTAGGCGGGGTTGTTACACGGCGGCGACGGACGGCTTTGGGGAAGCGGTGACTCTGGATGAGGTGGTGTCTTGTCTTGCGGGGTAAGTCGTCCAGTCTCGCTATGATGTCCAGAATACTTCGAGGTCACAATGTTTGCCATCTTCAGGTCATACATCGAGTTTTTGTGCTTCTTGCGTCGCTTGTAGTGGACGAGTCTGATCTTGGCCTGCTTTCAGAGACTCGCGAGATTTTCTGAACATATGCGCGCTTCTAAAGAGGAATGTTTGTCATGTGCCCCTGGTCTTGCATCTGAAGTGTTTGTAGGGGCTACGCGGTAATTCGCTGCTCGTCCACTTGAGTGGTCATGTACCCCTACGAGTTTGCCGGTTTTGGAGGTGCATCTAGTCTGCTTGAAGACTCTAAGATTAACAATGATTCTTCTTTCTCGTTCGTCAAAGACGACGATGGTGCAGAAACATTCTGATTTTTTGTGCAGTTACCCCGCCAAACCTCGGTGTCTCGACCGCTTTGTAAGATTTCGGAGACTTGTCCATGTGCACTGGTGACGGCAGCAGAGTGTCGGAGTCTGTCTGGGAGTCGTGAATGATTACTTCCGCCTAGATGATGCCTTTGTGTTAAAAATTCTGAGCGATGGCAGTGTACTTGGAGCTATCGCTGCCTAGATGCATCTGGGTAGAGCTCACAGGGGACTCCGATCTGCTTGAAGACTCCGAAGTCAATGATGATTCTTCTTTTTCTTTGCTCGGCATGGGTGACAACGATGCCGAAACATCCTGGTTCTGTTGCCCAGTGACACAGACAGGCAGACGGACGGACGCATGCACGGACAGACAGACGGACGCACGACAGACAAATGAACGCACGCGCAGGCGGACGGGTCAATGAATGAACGCATGTATGAATGGACGCACGGACGAGTAGACAGACGCTTTGCCCCACTTATCATCATTTAGTCCATGGATATGTTGTGACTTTTATGTTTTGCTAATTAATTTGCTGCACTGTATGCGTTGCATGCTCGTGTTAAGTAAGACGGGACATTTATAGAGCACGGGGAAACACTGTGTGCCTAAATTCGAGAATTCCAGCTGCAATATCGACAGAAGTACATATATGTGTTTCAATGGTAGATGAATTATTGCCCCGCGTTTCGTTTCGACAGTCTGGGAAATCATTCCTCTCCAATACTGTTTTGTAATAAACAATATCCCGCATTTCTAATTAGCCTTAATAAAGATAAGCAGTCACGCCTTTGAAAAGCACACAGGAACATATCCCCCGCAACGTATAAAAGCAAATAGTGATGTCTGCAGCTCTGTACTACCCAGCGTCCGCCAGTAACCGAGTGGCCGTGATGCCAGTCCGGATCAATACAATCTACAACAATTTCAGGTGCGCAACATTCGTTTCTTGAGTTGCTAGCCTACAAACTCATAACGAGCAACATTTCTGAACAATGCTGCATTTATGAAGGTAATTATAGCACAAACTGTCTTTACTCGAGAGCACAAGGTCGCGAAGCTGCGCTCTTCCAGAGCGCAGCTTCGCGAGGAGCGGGCTAAACATTGAGGAGCGGGCTAAATAACGGCGACTGCTGTAGTACACGACGTACTTGTCTCCACTCGGAACCGAGCGGAGGTGAAAGAGTGCACCGAGGCACTCTAGCGTCGCCAGATCGTTATGACGCCGCGGCGGCACGCTCTCATTTCCCGCGCGTTCTTTGCCAAACGGAGAGGGTAGGCGGGTGGACGCCCACGCGTGCACGCGCTCATCTCGCGGTGTGGAGAATCGCACGCCGTGGGCTTTGACCGGAATAATTATGTTGCAGTTACCGGGCGCACAAAGGTCACTGCGCTCGCTTCACAGTCTCTGTTTGCTAAAAGGGCGTGCTCTTCAGGCACAGCGAAGTAACAACTAAGACACTTATTCGCGTCAGCAACGCGCGATAGGTTTCAATCTGCTTGCTATTCTTCGCGTGACGTTCCCATTTGTGGCTATCACATTCACTGCCTCACTTTTGCGACAAAGCTGTCACTTTTTTTATTTACTCCAATCTATATTTTGTATTTACCTGCGATTCGCAAAAGTGTTACAGGCGTAATTTACCGAAAGTACTCAGAATGCCTGTGAAAGTCTTGAAAATCAAAGAAGTTCTCAAAAACTTGCCAGAAAGTATCTTACGTGCAGCAGATATTTTCTCAGTATGGGGAGATTGGCCAGTGCTTCGCTTACGTTAAAAGACATAACTGGCGTTTTGAAACAGACCGGATCAGTTCAGAACGTTTCGGGCTGGGACCAGCTATGGGCGCTACTTAGAAATAACTGGCCGGGCTCGGGCGGGCTGGGGTTTGACGTTTTTAGGCCGGGACGAAAAATCATCCCATGCATTGTTCTACGTCTTTTTTCCATTTACGCTGTAACTACTCGTTTACCTGCGCTGTGCTAATATGCTCAATTAGTAGTATCTCAAGGGTGCCAAGGAACATTACATGAGAGGTGGGTAAAAACATGACGGATGAAACAAAAATAAAGCAAAGCAGCACTGACAATAACAACAAATTAAAAATGAGTAGTTGTTCATAATTTCAGAGATAAAATATGGCTTTTTACAATGTTTTTAAACTGGGAAAACTGAAATGACATGGTGATGAGGGCGGGAAGGTCTTTTCAGTCTTGCGCTCTCTGAAGGTAAAATGACTTTTGGAAGGTTTTTGTTTTTGCGCGTACAGGATATACGGCATTGGGTTGTGAATTGCGCGATGTCTGATGTGCAGGTCTAATGAATGCATTGCCCGGTTGCGAGGAATGAAAGAACTTATGGTACAGGCACAACCGTGAAACTTTACGGTGAGAGACAAGACAAGAAAAATTTAGTTTGAATTTGACGGCTCCAACACCTATGTTAGTCGCACAATTCGAGATAATGAATGCTCAAGCATGGTTCTGGATGGATTGGAGCATAGTAGAAGGTTGGCTAGATGAGGAGAAAAAATGGCTTTAGAAAACTCTAATTTAGGCTTGAAGAGTGTTTGATAAGCTATTAGTTTAGTAACAGTAGGTGCCGAGGCAAGGTTTCAACAAAAGCATCCAAGAACTCGATCAGCAGAGTTAGTCTTGCTGATGATGTGTAATGTTCCTGTTAGATCAGATGAGATATAGGCATCTAGGTTTTCGACAGCGTGGGTAGCGGCTACGGAAAGTGTGTGCAGTGTAAGTGTTGGCGATGTACTTTTTACGTTGATGAAACGCCATCAGGAAAGTTTTGTCATTTTTTTAGGAACAGTAACAAGTTCTTACACCAATCTTGTATAATGTCAAGTTCTGAATCAAAGGCGGAAAAATGTGAGGCATTTTTACAGGCCGATACAAGACGAAATCATCAGGGAATAGTCTAATATTAGAGGTGTTGTTATGTGGCAAGCTTTTATTGTAAATTCAGAAGAGGAGTAGAGCTAGCACTGCACCTTGTGGAACGCCATAGTGAACGCGAGAGAGGGGAGATTTGCAGGCGTTTGCGACAAAAAAAAACTGCCAGCGATGGGTTAGGAATCAACATATTTGCACAGCGCAAGACTACGAGTAGTTACGACGTAACTGCATAAGAAACAAAGACCAAAAGAGTGCTCTTTCTGCCCTTTTCTCTTGTGTAGTTACGTCATAACTACTCGTAGTCTTGCGCTGTGAAAATATGTTGATTTCCAATCACCAACTGGCCCAAGCATCTGTCTTATCAAGATGGGTTAGGAATTCGCAAATCCACTACAGCACAGAGCAATCTAAATTCTGGAACATTCTGGCATCTAAACAGATTCAGGATCAGGCACATTCCAAACAAGAAAAATGTTGTTTCGTCGCTCCTTATTAATCAGCCTCCCACTAAACTTCCGAACAAATTGAATCAACCACCCAATAAATTGAAGTTATGAGAGGGTAGTGGTTATGCGAAAGTTGTTCCTCCTCAAAACTTATTCTGTGACATTGTTATTTCTCACTTGCAGAAAGCTTTCGAATGGAACAGATGCTGGCACCATCCGCTGACCTCAACCCAGACAGTGAACTTGAGCTGAACTACAGCTACTCCTCCCTCTCGTCTTTTGAGAGTACTGCAAGTGACTAAATTCTTATGGAGACTGACTAAGGTGTGGTCACCACAAGTGAAAACCGGCCCTACAGAGAGTATTCACTGAGTGCCTACTAAGAACTCTTTGTGCGCTAATTCTATATTTTGTTGCCGCCATCTTCGCTAAATTCACACTGTGAATTCAGTGTCAGTGAACTGTTCCAAAGATCTCCTTATTGACAGCGTTTTAAACAGAAGTACTTTCGACAATGTCATGGTACATGGACACTTAAAATGCGCATACATCTTCAATTGGTTTTACATTATTGTACCAATTAAAGGTGGTCGTCATCCGGTCAGAAGTTAGTATAAATCATATAATCAGATATCAAGTCACCAATCTTGCGAGCACACTGTGGTTTCAAATGATGGAAAAATTGATAGCGTACTAACTTGTCTAAATAGCTTCAAAAAATAAAGCGACCCAAAGAGTACAAATATGGTGCACTGCCTCATAAAGAAACTGTACAGCTGCCACGCACTTCGCAGTTCTTTTGCGGCCCTCCTGGTGCTGTTTAGATATTGTAGTTGATTGTCCACATGTCGTCAAGCACGTATTAGCCCTCTCATGTGACATAGAACTGAACCCATGCCCTAACACTCGTTCTGGAGAGACGCAAGCACCCGGCGACTTATTTGTAGTCCTTAAAAAACTCTGGTCAAACTTCCATGCTGCAAGAGCTACAAGAAATTCAGCAGTAGTTATCCCAGAACGACAACGCTATCAGAGAAACCACCAAAATACACACTAAAATAGAAAATAATTGCAAATCGATTCTATCCAGGTACTTTCTGATAAAAACGCGATAGATATAGTGACAATCTGAAAGGGATTTGACGACTTTGGAAGGTCAAGCCCGCCGTCCTAATTCAATATTTATTGGTTTCGCGGATCGCGAGCGTGAAATACGGGCAGAATTTGAGGCTTGAGTGTTTCAAACCTGTAGCAAAGAGCTGATTACCATTATTGAGCCTATTGAAGTCGAGAAAGCTCATAGACTCAGAAAGTACAAATTAAACAAAAGCCATCCAATCATCGTGAGAGTCACTCACTCTAGGACTAACGACAAAGTTCCATCATTCTCCTATAAATTGAAAGGTTCCAGTTTCCGAATTTCTGAGGATTTTTCCCCAACACACTACAAGCATGGAAAAATCTTGCCCGATTCGGAAGCGCCCAACGCGAATTATTTAAGCTGTAGCATGAGAAGCAAATCATTCGAAGCAATACCTGCAGATACGACCACATTTATCAAAAGGTTGCACCCCAACCTTTAACCGCTTTAGTCCCAGCCATGCCAATCCGTGAAAAAAGACGTTCTTGTTGCTATACACCAACATAAGAAGCATTTTTACAAAATCAGACGCTCTTCAGAGCCTAATTAACGCAACGGAATCAGATTTGTTCATTAATACAGAAATATGGCTCAACTCTTCTGTTACAGACACTGTATTGAGACAACGTTTTGCAGTTTTCCATGTATTTAGACGTAATCGTACAAATAAACGTGGTGGTGACATTGTGATATCAAGTCATAAAGATGTTCAGTGTAGCAAAATTAGAACATCTATATGCTCAGAAATAATGTTTGTTCTTTGTAATACCGCTTATCCTCCCGCAATATTCTGTGCCTCGTACAAATCCTTTTTGTACCCGATTTCCACGAGGTTATTCACTCCATAGCTGAATCTTATCGACATTTACTCATGCTGCTTTTCGGCAATTTTCCAGCAATATGGTGGCCCGACTTAGCGTGTGTGTCTTAGAAAGACAGTATAGAGAGTGTCTTCGTCAATTCTTGTCTACCATTTGGACTAACGCATTTGGTCAATGAACCTACACGCAACAGTGATAACGCCCATAGTATTATTGCCCTTGTTCTTATTTCCGAGTCTGAAATATGTCCCATATTACATTCCTACCAAGGTTTAGTGGCCCCGGTGTAATCCATGCTACCTAATTTTGTAAACTACTGCATACAGCAAAAACTCTAACATTGTATGGTAAAGACAATTATACTGCTATACACTCGGAGTTCAAACGATTCGCTACTTCTTAAATGCGAAGCATTTCTCCGCGAACTTTGGCGACTTTGAGCGTATATCTATCTATCTATCTATCTATCTATCTATCTATCTATCTATCTATCTATCTATCTATCTATCTATCTATCTATCTATCTATCTATCTATCTATCTATCTATCTATCTATCTATCTGTATAGCCGCCTACGACTTTTGGCTCTCCTGGCCGTTTCAATAAAAATATCGATAGCAAACTTGGTATAAAATGACTGCATGAAGAACATATATGACTAGTCATAGCGTGAAAATCATGACATGTATGTCATGAATATCATGATTTACATTTCATGGTCATGCAGCTCTTGCGGTGGTTTCGTTCCCATGGCATGTTGCAAAATTGGTATGGCATGACATGATTGCATGGCGAACACAAGCGACAGACCCTAACATGAAAATCATGACATGCGTGTCATGTAACAACACAACTACATGCCGCGTTCATAATGCGCTCGGAGCCGTTTCGCTAGCTTCACATATGCCAAATTTGGTATTACGTGACGCCAATGAATGACCAAGGTATATGTGACTGGTGCAAACATAATAATCATGAGATGCGTGTCTTGTGAGAACATGAGTACATGCCACAGTTCAAGTGCCAATAGATATCGACATTACGTAATGCGCGTGCTCGCCGGCATTCATTTTGTCGTGTGACGCCACCGTTGCAACGCCAGGTGCTGTTCCTGCCATATACTCGCAGGTGCTTGCCGCGCTGCGTTGCTTTGATGCATGCGCGTTTCAGCGCGTCCGGCGTCCCTCCATCACGAAAAGAGAGAGACGCAGTGTTGTCTGCGTAGCGCATAGACATAAAGTAATGTTACTCTATGGCATCGGCGCAAAATGCAGCAAGTAGTACTTCACGCCGGTTCCCGTCGGGCCGCGCCCACGGACGCTGGTCACGCCTGTCATCAGACTAAAAATTGCTCGCGTTTTGCTAACATAGCGTCACTCGGCCCAGCGAGCGTGCGCGTCAACGCTGCATTGGAGTATACTGGGTCCTTCATGGTGCGCTCGCGGCTGTTTTGATGCTTTACATATTGTAACGATGTTGAAGGACTCGGGGTGTAATAAAACGTATTTATTAAAGGGCGAACCTGTGCCCACAACTCAAAGGGACTATGGTCGTAGCACGTTACAGCAGAACACCAAAGATGTCTCCTTCTTCTACTTCTTCAACAGGAGTCGCAAGCGCGTGGCGCACATCAGCAGGGGCCAGCTGGGTTCTCGTGCTATCATCATCGTCTCTGCGCAACACTAGACGGCGTGCATGTATGTCCCTGTGCGCGCGGTGATGGGTGCGTTGTTTGAAGGCAGGCACTATGTCTCGGCATAATCCCCCTCCTCATACGCATCGTCCCGATGCGTCAGGCAATGAATAGATTCGTGGTAGGCGTCACTGGTCTTCCGGTGATCTTTCATAGTAAGGCCTCATCCAGACTACATGTACAACCTCTGTAGGGTGGCGGCGTTTTGAGCTCTCGTGTATAGCGGATCTGACTTGGTAAGTTACATCGCTTACACGATGGAGTACTTCGTAAGTCCTGAAGTAGCGGCTAGAAAGTTTTTCAGAAAGTCCACGGCGACGCACTGGGGTCTATATCCATACTTTGCCACCTGGTTGAAAATGCGTTTCGGTACGACGCTGATTGTACCGACAAAAGTCGATACGCTGTTGGCGGCGTGTTCTGTATCTCGCCATCTGTCGTGCTTCCTCGGCTCTTTGCAGGAAGTCGTCTAGGCCAGGTGGATTGCTGCTTTCATCATTCAGTGGTAACATATCATTTAGTGGAGTGGTGACTGCTCGGCCGAATACAAGTTCAAATGGTGCCACTCGAGTTGTTTCTTGAACGGCTGTATTATATGCGAACGTGATGTAGGGCAATTTTTCATCCCACAGTTTATGTTCAACTTCGACATACATTCAAAGCATATCAGTTAGAGTTCTGTTCAGGCGCTCCGTTAGGCAATTTGTTTGAGAATGGTATGCTGTAGTTCTTCTCTGGTCTGTATGGGTCATTCGCATCAGACATTTCATTATGTCTGCAGTAAAAGCTGGGCCACGATCTGTAATTACGACGCTGGGTGCACCATGTCTGAGGACTATGTTGTTGATGAAGAGCTTGGCAACTTCAAGAGCTGTTCCAGTGTACAGCGAGTCAGTCTCAGCGTAACGAGTGAGATAGTCCGTGGCTACGACTATCCACTTCTTGCGTGCAGTCAATGTCGGAAACGGGCCTAAGAGATCCATATCGACTTGTTGGAATGAGGCACGCGGTGGTTCTCTTGGCTGGAAGAGGCCTGCAGGTTTCACGGATGGAGTTTTGCGTCTTTTACACTCACGGAAAGTTTTCACATAGCGCTGAACTGACGATAACAGTTTTGGCCAGTAGTATTTTAGGTAAATTCTGGCGAATGTACGGCTGACATCTATGTGTCCAGATGTTGGCTCATCATGACATGCGTGCAGAATCTCGTTTCGTAAAGGTGCAAGTACAACGAGTAAAAACTTGTCACCATGGGGCTTGAAGTTCCTCTTGTTAAGAACCCCTTCTCGAAGACAGAACGAAGGGAGCCCTCTGGATAAAGTGCGCGGGAATTTAACGTTGAGTCCTTGGAGACGCTGTATAAGCGGCAGCAAATTGGGGTCATTTTGTGTTTGTTGAGCGATTTCTGATGCCATGACGACGCCTAGAAACGGGAAGTCTTCTTCCTCCTGCTCACTCGTCTCCACTAGTGCGCGTGACAGGCAGTCGGCATCGCTGTGCTTTTTTCCAGATTTGTATACCCCAGTAACATTGTACTCTTATAGCCTAAGGCTCCATCTTGCTAGTCGGCCAGAGGGATCCTTAAGATTCGCCAGCCAACACAGGCAATGGTGGTCACTGACTGCTCGGAATGGTCTACCGTGGAGGTATGGCCGAAATTTACTTATGGCCCAGATGACCGCGAGACACTCTTTTTCGGTTGCAGAGTAATTTGTCTCAACTTTCGAAAACGTGTGGCTGGCATACGCTAGCACTTTTTCTTGGCCGTTTTGCCGCTAGACTAGAAAGGCTCCGAGGCCGACGTTACTCGCATCAGTGTAAACTTCAGTTTAGGCAGTCTCATTGAAGTGGGCAAGGATTGGAGAGGCTTGAAGGCGTGCTCTTAACTCATCAAATGCTTCCTGTTGTTCACTTTCCCACATAAAGAGCACCTCGTCTTTTGCTAGATTGGTAAGTGGTTCAGCAATGTTTGAAAAATTTTCCACAAATCGCCGATAGTACGCGCATAAACCCAGAAAGCGGCATACTGACTTCTTGTCTTTGGGCGTCGAGAACTTCGCGATGGCAGCTGTCTTTTCGGTATCTGGCCGAACGCCGTCGGAGCTGACGACGTGTCCGAGGAATCGAAGCTCTTCAAAAACGAAGTGGCATTTTTCTGGCTTGATTGTCAAGTCTGCTAAACGAATGGCTTCTAATACTATGCGGCGTCGCTGTAGATGTTGGTCGAATGTAGCGGAAAATACGACCACGTCATCCAAGTACACCAAGCAGGACTGCCATTTCAGTCCCGCGAGGACAGCGTCCATCATTCTTTGAGACGTAGCTGGCACTGTGCACAGACCGAATGGAAGCGCTTTAAATTCGTAGAGGCCGTCTGGGGTTATGAATGCCGTCTTTTCACGGTCGCGCTCATCCACCTCAATTTGCCAATACCCGCTCTTGAGATCAAGAGAGGAGAAGTATTTCGCACTCCGTTGTCGATCGAGTGCATCATCGATACGCGGCAGAGGGTATACATCCCGTTTCGTTACGCTGTTCAGTTTCCGATAGCCGACGCAGAATCGAAAGCTGCTATCTTTCTTTTTAACAAGCACTATGGGAGACGCCCATGGACTGCTGGCAGGCTTGGTCACGTCATCGAAAAGCATCTCCTCCACTTGTTTTTTGATGACGTCTCTTTCCTTTTGCGATACTCGATATGGGTGGTGGTAAATCGGTCTCGTGGAGTTTTCTGTTATAATCCTGTGTTTTGCAATAGCCGTGCTTCGCACCTTAGAGTACATTGAAAAGCAGTCCAAAAACTTTTTTATAAGGGCGAACAATCGTTTCTTTTGATATTCAGGAAGCCTATGGTTGACGTTAACTGATGCGTCGACGTTGCAGGTCTCTTGTGGAGTGGTTGGCGTTGTCGCTAAACTGCAGAGTTCAGTCGCCATGCAGAACTCGTGGAAATAGGCGATAGCCATTCCTTGCGCGATGTGCTGTCATTCATTCCCAAGATTCGTAAGGAGAACAACTGAGCGGCCATTCTTTAAGTGAACAACACCCCTCGCCACGCAAAATCTTTTGTTTAAAAAGAGCTCTACGTTTCCATCCGCTATTCCTTCGTGGTCACAAAATGCCTTATTTTCAACAAGCACCATTACACTACAGCGTGGTGGCACTGTGACATCCTCATAAACAACGCGCAGAGCAGTAAGACGTCGCTTATCCGATTCTCCCACCGACATAGCTTGTTCGGTCGAAAACGTTACACTGGATCTGCGCAGATTAATTATGGCTCCATTGGCTTGCAGAAAATTCATTCCTAGTATAAGCTCCCTTGAACAGTCCGGCAGTACGACGAAGTCAGCAACGTAAGTATAGTCTCATATTTCGAGGCTTGAGGTGAATCTGCCAAGCGGTGTAATAGTGTGGCCTCCTGCCGTGCGTATGTGTGCCCCACTTCATTTTGTCAGAACCTTTTTCAGTTTCTTTGCCAATTAGTGACTCATTACCGAATAATCAGCGCCTGTTTCAACTAAAGCATTTAGCTCGTATCCGTCTATTTTCAACCGCAATTCTAAAGTAATCTTCGGACTGCTGCGCTTATCCTCTGTAAACATAGCATCGTCACCTTGAAACCGTAATGGAGGATCTTCGCAACTGTAGTTATCAGTGGCCTCACCTCCACAGGTCGCTTGCTTCAGTTTTCCGGGTGTGGGCTTGTAGAACGGTGCCCAGACCGTGCGGAAGAAGCGCGTGGGCTGGGTGATCGGTAACGCCTGGGCGACGGGGATCTTGGCTGATGTTGAGTGGAGTGAGTGGGCTCTGGCGCGCGGACAAATACTCTTCGATCTTCGTTGGCCGTTCACCGTTTCGAGGGCATGGTGCGTACAACGGAAAGCCCCTTAATCCTGCCTGTCGGTAAGGTCATAACCTATACAGGTGACCTGCTTCCCCACAATGGAAACACAAAGGCCTGCGCTCATGGTTACGCCAGATGTTCCGGGGTCTTTGATCCACGTAGCGAGCTACACCACGGGCTCGCTACGTGGTTTCAGTGGATGAGGTGCGCTGCGTACCGTCTGTGGGCAAGAAACGGCCATCGCAACTGCAGCATTGGTGTGCGCTGCGGGTTGTCTGAGTATTTCAGAGTACGTTGGAATGCAATGAATCGGCTGTGGCGCACGCTCCGGCTCACGTATCATCTGCCTCAGTTCATCTCGTACTACGCCGACGACAGACAGTGTTGCTGTAGTGTGAGGTGCTTGCAACTTGCTGAGCTCTTCCCTGATCACCGACCTGATGAGTTCTCGCAGGGCGTCCATGTCACTTCGCTGGCGTCCAGAGAAGACATTGGCAGGTGCGTAGTTTATGTCTTGATTGTACTGTCGAGCCCGCTGTTATAGCGTTTTCTCGATGGCTGTCGCTTCCGTATCAAACTCCGCAACTGTTCGTGGTGGGTTGCGGACGAGAACAGCGAATAGCTCTTGCTTCACCCCACGCATGAGGTGGCGTAGCTTCTTGTCTTCAGTCATATTGTAAATAGAACATCGTTGTTGTGAGGCTGCTACATTCGTTACATTTTCTGGTGGAGGTGCTGGGTAGATGATTCCAACCCCCACGAGAGAGCGAAGTCCAAGCCCTGACCATCCGCAAGCCGTGGAGTTTACGCCGGTGCACCAACGGATCAGTCGCCGTATTCGAGGGGATTCACCAGAATTTGGACCACTTCCCCCTGTGCCAAGGGCATCAACGACGAAAACAAGAAACACCACCACCATGAATAGCCAAGTTGCACCATCACAGCTCATTGTCAGCCAGCCCGTCATACCGAAGGTGTTCCATGGTGACCCGTGCGAGGACGTCGAAGACTGGCTGGATCATTTCGATGAGGGTGGCGAACATAAACCAATGGAACGAAGCAGGCAACTTGCGCAACGTATACGTCTCTTTGGAAGACGCAGCGCGAGTGTGGTATTAAAACGACGACGCATCTTTGACGTCCTGGGAAGAGTTCCGGCGGCAGCTAGTGTGTACGTTTGGCAACAATGATCGCCGGGAAAAAGCAGAAGCAGCTCTTCGTGCACGGAATCAGCGCACAAATGAGGCTGTCGCTCTGTACATAGAAGACATGTCCCGCCTGTTCAAGCGAGCTGATCCCAACATGACTGAAGACAAGAAGGTGCGTCATCTCATGCATGGGGTAAAACAAGAGCTGTTCGCGGTACTCGTTCACAATCCGCCGCGTACTGTTGCTGAGTTTCGGTCGGAAGAAACAACAATAGAAACGACGCTGCAGCAGAGAGCCCGGCAATACAATCCTGACGTAGCCTGTACATCAGCACGGGTCTTCTCGGCAAACGTTGTCGATAATCTTGACACTCTGCGGGAGCTCGTCCGGTCAGTTGTCAGGGAGGAACTACGCAAGCTGCAGCCACCCGCTTCACCGGAACTATCTATTGCGGATGTTGTCCGAGAAGAAATTCGGCCGGCCATACGGGAGCCGCAAAGGGATGCACCACCCACACGACGCGTGGTAATTTCTTCTGAGGTGCTCAGGCGGCCTGCTGTCCACTGTGCGCCTATTGAGACACCTGGTACTTACGCACCGACAACACGTAGCCTCCGCCATATCGTAGAGGCAACTCGCAGCGCACCTCTTTCGACAGAGACAAGACCTCGGAAAAGCGATGTATGGCAAGATGGGGAACGTAGGCCCTTGTGCTTCCACTATGGAGAGGCTGGCCATCTTTACCGGTTTTGCCGATATCGTCAAGTATTTGTGGTCAACGCACCATGTCCGCGAAACGGCAAAAGGCCGTCTGACATCGAGGAATACCTGAGCTCACGTCAGAGCTTCGACCTAAATCGTCGTCACCAACGGTGGTCACCATCCCCTCTACGACAGCGCTCGCCAAGCCCACGTTCCTTTCCAAACGCACCTTGGCATAGTTCGCCTAGTCCAAACCCGGGAAACTGAAGTGGGCGACCTGTGGAGGCGAGGCCGCTGGTGATTCGAAATACGAAGATCCTCTACTGCGACACCAGCGTGACGACGATGACGACTGTCTCCAGGTAACGAAGTGCAGTAATGAGAAGATAACTTCAGAATTTCCGTTGGTAATTGATGGGCTAGAGCTCATGGCTTTAATCGATACCGGTGCGGATTACTCTGTGATAAGCCACGATTTAGCGAAGTACCTCAGGAAAGTTCTGACCGAATGGAGTGGACCTCAAGTACGTACGGCAGGTGGTCACCTTATTACGCCTCTCGGCAGATGCGCCGCAAGAGTTGAGATACGAGGTTTCACTTACGTTGGTGACTTTGTTGTCCTTCCCGTATGTTGGAGAGAAGTTACACTCGGAATGTATTTTCTGCAAGCAAATGGTGCCATTATTAATTTGCAGAGGTCCAGCGTATCATTTTCGACGGAACAAGCTATAAAGGTACCTCGAGCAGACGAGCAATGCACCACTCCACTGCGCATCGTCGATGATGATGTGACTGTACCGCGGTAGAGCAGTGTAATGGTTCTAGTCGGAAATGATACGTTTGGTGACTACGAAGAAGTGGCAGACAGCAACATGGATGTTTTCCTGAAAAGAGGTGTTTGTGTGGAACGAGGGATTATCCAGCTACGAAACGGGTACGCAGACATCCTCCTGACAAATTTCGGGAACGAATTGCAGCACATTGAAAAGGTACAGCCATAGCCTTTCTTCATGAGGTTTGTGAAGCCACAGAAATATGCAGCCTTGAAACAACGTCAACGAATATGAAACCAACATCTGATGTCTGCGACGTAATATCCGTAAATCCCAATCTTTCAGTGATCCAACGTCTACAGCTTTACGATCTTGTTCGGGAATTCGTCAGCTGTTTCTCCAATAGTTCAAAGATACGACGCACAACCATTGCAAAACACAGGATCGTAACAGACGAGACAACCAGGCTGGTACGCCAGCACCCGTACCGCGCTTCACCAAAAGAAAGAGAAGTCATCAAGAATCAAGTACAGGAGATATTTGAAGGTGATGTTATTCAACCTTCTAGCAGTCCGTGGGCATCTCCTGTAGTACTTGTCAAGAAGAAAGATAACACGCTAAGGTTTCGCGTCGACGACCGGAAATTAAATGCTGTGACTTAACGGAATGTATGTCCCCTCCCGCGTATCGACGACACAATAGACAGACTTCGGTGTGCCAAGTTCTTTTCATCACTAGATCTGAAAAGTGGATACTGGCAGATCGAAGTTGATGAACGTGATCGCGAGAAGACTGCTTTTGTTACCCCGGAGGACTCTATGAATTCAAGGCTCTCCCTTTTGGTTTCTGTTGTGCGCCGGCAACGTTCCAACGCATAATGGACACAGTACTTTCCGAATTGAAGTGGCAGTGTTGCGTAGTGTACCTTGACGACATGGTCATCTTCGCCGCTACATTCGAGGAGCATATCAAGCGCCTGCGAACAGCGTTAGAAGCAATCCGTTCGGCAGATTTAACCATCAAGCCAGAGAAGTGCCAATTCGGTTTCGAAGAGCTTGGATTCCTTGGGCACGTTGTCAGCACCCACGGTGTGCGCCCTGATCCCGAAAAGACAGCCGCCGTTACAAGGTTCCCGGTGCCAGCAGACAGAAAGTCAGTATGGAGATTCCTAGGTCTCTGTGCTTACTACCGACGATTTGTCAGAAATTTCTCGCATATTGCAGAACCCTTGACGAAACCTACGAGAGAAGATGTACGTCTCCAGTGGGAAACAGAGCAACAAAGCACCTTCAACGAATTAAGAAAACGGTTGCAAGAGCCCCCAATACTTTCTCATTTCGATGAAACAGCTGACACAAAATACACACAGACGCCAGCAACATCGGCCTAGGATGCATCCTAATACAGTGGCAGAATGGCGAAGAAAAGGTGATAGCATACGACAGCCGGGCTCTAACAAAGGCGGAGACCAATTATTCCGCCACAGAGAAAGAATGTCGTGCCGTCATCTGGCCCATCAGTGAGTTTCGGCCTTACATGTATGGTAGAACATTCAAGGCAGTCAGCGATCACCATGCCCTTTGCTGGCTCGCCAACCTCAAGGACGCGTCCGGACGACTAAAAAGGTGGAGCCTCAGACTGCCAGAATTTGACATAACTGTGGTATACCGATCTGGCAGGAAGCATACCGACGCCGACTGTTTGTCACGGGCACCTGCAGACACAGCACTATCAGATGAAGAGGACTTTCCATTCGTGGCTGTTGTCGAGACTTCTCTGATAGCTGAAATTCAACATGCGGACGAAGAATTGCTCCCGCTCTACAAACACCTGAAAGGAGCTGACGTACAAGTACCTCGTATATTTTCTCGAAGCCTCGCATTGCTCTGCCTCCGAGGAAATGTCCTCTACAAGAGAAGCTTTAAGCCCAACCGTGAAAACTTTCTGCTAGTCGTTCCCGCAACTATGCGACAAGAAATATTACAAGCGTGCCACGATGAGCCTACGTCTGCACATTTGGGGGTCACTCGAACGCTTGCACGAGTCAGTGAGCACTATTATTGGCTCAAGCTATTGTCTTCAGTACAGCGCTATGTCAGAACATGCCGCGAGTGCCAATGACGGAAAGCGCCTTGTGCTAAGCCAGCGGGCCTTCTGCACTCGATAGACCCACCGAAAGCACCCTTCCAACAAGTTGTAATGGACCTTCTTGGACCATTCCCGACATCTTTACTTGGCATGAAGTGGATCGTTGTAGCGACTGATTATTTAACGAGATACGCGGAAACAAACTCCTTGCATCGAGGAACGGCAGCTAATGTCGCCAAATTCTTTGTACAGAGCATAGTGCTACGGCATGGCGCTCCAACTGTTGTAATCACCGATCGCGGACCGGCTTTCACGGCGGAACTCATGGAATGCCTGCTGGACATGACCCACAATGTTCACAGGAGAACTAAAGCATATCATCCTCAAAGCAACGGCATGACTGAACGCCTTAACAGAACTCTAGCTGTCATGATATTTTTGTATGAGGACGTCGAACACAAAAAGTGAGACGAAATTTTACCATACGTCACCTTCGCCTATAACACCGCTGTACAAGAGACTACCAAGATTACCCCGTTTCAACTTGTTTACGGTCGTGTAGTTACCACAACACTGGACACTATGTTACCTATAGATCAAGATGACTACCCTTCTGATCTCGATGACTATATATAGAAAGCGGAGGAGGCCCGCCAATTAGCAAGGTACCAAATATGTCACCAACAACGAATTGATGCCGACCGCTACAACCGAGGAAGACGTGAAACACGGTATGAAGTTGGTGACAAAGTGGGGATATGGACCCCAGTACGACGACGAGGCCTGTCTGAAAAACTCATTTGTCGATATTTCGGTCCTTACGAGGTAGTACAGCGACTCAGCGACCTTGTTTATGAAGTCAAGCCTACAGGACATGGGCATTCTAAACGACGCAATCCCACCGAGCGTGTACACATTGTGCGCATGAAACCGTACTACGACCGGTACGAAGACTAGCCACCCCACTTGCTTGCTGTGCAACCATTTCCCTCTTACAAACCTTCCGAGACGGAAACGCTGCATACATTATCATCGAAAGTATCGGGGCGATGCCTCTTGAGAGGGGGGATAATGCCACAGAAAAGTACCATTGCTCCGCGCAACGCGGACGTTGGGAACCAGAGAAACGCTGGTGGCACGACTACGAGTGACGAAGCCAGCCGCAATGCACGAGCCGGCCCTGCATGCGCCCGGTACTTCGCCGAACAGCCAACGCGCGTGAAGAAGAAGAGAACGAGGGTGCACGAAACAGAGGCTCACGAGGACTACTGCCCTTGGATCTTCTTGATTGCTGTGCGTCGTTCACTTTGGGCACAAGTTCGCCCTCAATAAACCATGTAAGTGGAACATCGTTGTTGTGAGGCTGCTACATTCGTTACAATATGGAAATCTGCGCACTCACACAGGCGCATCATGTCCTCGATATACATTGCGACACTTTCGTTGGTGAGTTCGTTCCTGGATTCGAGCGCACCCTGCGCCTTTTCTTTGCAATCCGCGCTGGCATAAGTCGCCAGAGCTTGTCGCCGAAATTCATCCCAGGTCGTAAAAGAGGTTTCATGGTTCTCATACCACGTCTTTGCGAAGTCCTCTAAAGCAAAGTATACGCGGCGGATCTTCTCTCTCTCGTCCCAACCGTTCAAACGTGCCACTCTCTCAAAGAGGTTCAGTCAGTCTTCTACGTCTTCATACGAGTCGCCATGAAATACTGGTGGCTGGTGAGGCTGATTTATCACCACTTGGGCTGGTGTTACATGACTTGTCATGGTGGCGGCGTCCATTAACTGAGTTCCCCTTGGCGTGAAGTGGAGTGGACTGAATTCTGGTGAATCACCTCGAAGACGGCGAATGGTCCTCTGATGCACAGGTGTCAGCTCCCCAGGATCAACTCGCTGGTGGTCGGGGCTACACTGTCTTGCGTTCGTATACCAAATATACCAAATTTGGTGTTTCGTGACATCAATGGAAGTTGAAATATATGACAGGTTCAAACAAAATATTCCTGACACGCGTGTCATGTAAGAACATGACAACATACCACGCTCATAGCATGCTCGCGGCCGTTTCTCTAGCTCTACATATACTAAATTTGGTATCACGTGACCTGACTAGGTGACGAAGGTAAGCGACACATCCAAACATGATAATTATGACACGGAAGTCATGTACGGCATCACTTACCACCACCTCGTAACATTTTCTGAATTTGAAGTGACATATCAACATTTCCCATTCGTGCTTCGCATATCATCGCTTCCCACTGAACGTAGAATCTGCAAATTTTGTTCTTACGGGCCTTTCAAAGCGTTCGCTTGAAGCGAATTCACTACAGTTTGAAAAGAAAGTGCTAGATCTGTTCACTAAGCATATGCTCAAAATTACTGTAATGAGCAAAAGTGATCGCCTTGGTTTACCACCGCGATAAAGGCCTAAATAATATAAAGAAATGACTATCCCGATCAGCAAAGCGGTTCAATAGAGCGTGCGCATGGAAAGCTACTAAGCTGTTGAAAAAGAGTTCGATAGACTTGCTAACAAAAAAAAACTTTTTTTCACAAACATTACCCGCTACGTTTACAACAACGCCGCCAAATTCTGAAACACAATTAACCGCAGACACTCGCAACTGTTAGCACTGTAGAACGATCGCAGCCAATTTCTGACCATCCGGTGAGGGAACAAACAGCCTTGTCATCAAATTCTGCAGTAACATTTCTGAGTCAGCCCCCATTACTAACATAGTGAACTCCGCGAATCGCACTCTGGGGTTTCTGAATATGCATGCTCTACCTGGAATTTTGATCAATCTAACTTACCCAACGTCATCGATTCAAAAGCGTGCTGCACGCTTAATCTACTCTGAATATTTGTATAATTTCAGTATTTCCAAACTTAGAACCCGGGCTTACTTTTCTGATCTAGAATAACGATGCCTCATACTCGATTATGGCTTTTTTTCAGAAGTTCTATAATGCTCCCATCTAAATTTCAGCCTTCCTGCCAGTTAATCCGACGTCCAGCTGCACAAACCATTCAAGAACAGTGTAGCCTCCGCCAGCACAAACCACCGCCCATCTTCGCTCCCTTTAAGTGCCAACTGCACTGGACTTGAACCATCTGCCTGCATCTACCGTCTACCCCTACAACCCTCCATAATTCCAAGATTGCCCTGAAGTCACTTTTTCTGCTGTAAATATCACCCATCCCTCAATAAATACCCCAACTGGGGCCTTTTAGGTATCCAAAATAAATAAATAATTAAATTTCTTTATCGGACTGCGAGTTAGTCTTCTTACATGGCCATGTTTAATGTGGTGGGTAAGACCTCGCAAAGTTTTCTTCTTCTTCCGTTGACGTTTTGATGACAGTGCCCTTGTTTCTCCCGTTTTATTTTTCATGCAATGCTTAGGAATTTTTTTACATAGTTTGATGTTTTTGACTCTCTCACGTAGCGCTGGATCGTTTTTACTCAAGTGTTGCTAGCATAGGGTGGCATCAAAATTGTTTTATTGTTTTCGTCGGTGTAAACGGCTTCTCAAAGGTTTTTAAAAACGTTTATTTAGTACCTTTTATGTGTTCACGTCATTGAAGAGGCTTCATGAAATCAAACGACAAAAATAAATATGTAAAACAGAAGTGTACATTTTGTAATTAGGCAGCCTTGCTTACGAAGTTTAGCTTGTGGTGTTTGTTGCATTTGAAGTGTTTATTCGCAACCTTGTTTGCATCCTCTGCAATGGAAACCTGTTTTGTGCGCACTGTGGTAGCGAAGTTTGGCTTGCCTCCATATTGGTTTTAGGAAACGACAAATAACAGTTGGTAATCTGCACTCTGTCATATCTGCCTTCTCGTTCAACTTCAGCTTGCGCAGCATGTCGAGCTTTTCAAGTATGAACCAAGTAGTCTGCAAAGAAGTATTGCTATCATACTTTCTACAAACTGTAGCACTCAGAGCAAGGCTTGGAGTCATAGACCAGGGGCATAGGCACAAAGTTTTTTTTCGGTGACAAGCACATCCTTGATCTGAAACTGAGGCCAGGAAGGCAAATAGCCCTTTTGCACTTTGTGTTCCATGGCGAAAAACAAGGAGGGGCGGGAGGTGCAGGGGCACAGGCCCAGTATGCCACCTCCTAGTGATGTATCGAAACGACGTTTATGGAAAAAGTTTCTTGTGGGACGAACGAGGGAACTCCACCGTCCTATTCCCAATCGACGGAATTGTAGAGTTACGTCTACGATACAACGACAGGGGGAACGGCGTTTGCTCTGTAAACGTTCCACGGCATTCAACAGGCGCGCGCACGCAGAGCAGGCATAACAGAGCGGATGGCTGATTGATTGATTTGTGGGGTTTAGCGTCCCAAAACCACCATCTGATTATGAGAGACGCCGTAGTGGAGGGCTCCGGAAATTTTGACCACCTGGGGTTCTTTAACGTGCACCCAAATCTGAGTACACGGGCCTACAACATTTCCGCCTCCATCGGAAATGCAGCCGCCGCAGCCGGGAATCGAACCCACAGAGCGGATGGCTGACCGCGTCGTACACCTGACTATGCCTGATTCTGGATTCCACTTCAAGGCGACTGCTGGAGCCGTAGAGAAGCGTTTGATGCTGAGACTTGCCGCGTGGGCAAAGGACAGTTCATTTTTACAACAGAACTGCTATGCTAAGGTTTGCCGCCTGTTATAGAAAAAATAACATCATCAACCAGTACACAACATCTTTTCATCCTATTGTGCTTCACTCTCAAAACATGTGCACTGATTTGTCCGGCATGGAATCTGATGACTCCAATGGGCGTGACAACGAGTAAAGAGAGCAAATGAAAGAGAAATATAAAACACAGACCAAAGATCTTGGCTGAAAAATTCTCATGAGGTGATATTCGAAACCACCTGTTAATGACCCGAAGGCGAATGCCGTAACTACTGAGCTATCCAGTTTGTTTGTTTTCTTTCTTTGCATATATTTATCATACGCACGATACTTTGAACTGATATGTTCACTCTGTTGGTATTGCAGCCCAACGATCAACACAGAGCACTAAAAAATCAGCATTCACTCTTGAGCCAATATATGAAGTAACGGCATTTTCCATCCATACACTACAACGACGGTAACGATCAATATACAAGTACCTCACCAATGTAATTACCATTTTAAGTGACTTTTTATTTGCACTTATATATCTCCAAGCTAAGTGAACAAAACACCATAATGAAGTGGGAAGTTGGGGGCATTATTGGTTATGCGTTTCTTTGCAACATGCACGCGCGATATAAGAGTGTAGAATAGCTTTGTATAGTACACTATAGCAAGAGCTTGACAAATGGTAGTGTGGGTTATGAGAAACAAAGAGCGGGCCGAATGATCATAATTAAAGAACAGACAGAGTGCCAATTAAAACGAAGATATAAATGAACGTTAATTTTGAAACAGCGTTCTAAGCGACGCCCGGTATCACCCTAAGGTAGGAGGGTTTCCTAGTCCTGGAAGGCTCTGGCCTAAACTGCCCTCTGGGCCTTTGTGACGAGTTTTCACTTGTCCTCTGTGTCCTCGAGAATGAGCTTGGCCTTCCACGTCTTGATTAGGTGTGTTGAAAATATAATAAACACAGCCAGCCAGTGCAGGCAAAAAAGCAGTAGATCACGTTCGATCGCGGCGACGGTTGCTACTAGCCGAGTTCTTCGACGCCAGTCAACCTACTAGTGTACACATATTTTCGTGCCAAAAACCCACGTGTGGACAAGCCTTGCCTGAACGCCGAGAGCTGAAATCTGAGCTTGTTGATTCTTCGCTGTGTGTCTGGTACAGAGGGCTTCTACCCTCGCTTTGCGTCACGAGCGGTGAGGGCTCGACGAATCGCGGATGGGAAGACCGGCCGGCGTTGGTGCAACGACATCAGCCAGCAGCGGTTCTCTCTCAATGAATCGTCTGAAAGGCAAGCGATCTGCACGACACACGCAAAACTCGAACATAATTAAGGAAGGGCGGATCTTGCTTGCCACCGCTAGCGTCGACATCGAGAAGCTTTAACCACGATCTCTACCAGATAAATGAGCAATACGAGCAGTATATCCCAACAGAACAAATCTAGAAGCAGTTGACGGCTATAGTGGAGTAGGATATAAAGTCGGGCAAGTTGGTAAGACATAATTTATCGACGTAGCGCGTTAGAGTCATATGACAAGAGAAGGGACAGAAGGAAGCGCTTACTTCCAACAAAATTTTATTTCGAGGAGCGTACATATATATGCTCACGAAATCCGAATACAACAGACAAACATATGAAAAACCCTCTATTGCCATGCGCTAAAAACTTGCTCTCAAAAACTCAAAAACGACATGCTCTCAAAAACGACAATTCTTTATCACAAAGACCGAAAGAAGGAGTGCTGACGCAGTTCAGCCCTAATCTAGTAATCATTTCTGCTTCAATAATCTCCCTTGTCACTTTATTTCTGTTTTTTCCTACGATTACTGTACCATCAAAAAGTGGTTTGCAGCCACACGTGCTGCAATGTAGTGCCAAAAAAACCATCTCGACCATTTTTTACGTTGCAAGCGTGTTCGCGGAGCCGGTCAATAATACACCTGCCAGTTTGTCCTATGTAGTGTTTACCGCATGAAAGAGGTATCTGATAGATTTCAAATTTCGCGCATGTGACAAAAAGTGTTAAGTGCTTTTTAGAGCATCCCGGTTTCGCATGTGAAACAACTTTCATACACAAGTACGAGAGTTTTTTGGAGCCGAAAACACCACTTTTTCTTGATTTCGTCCGATTTCGTTCGAATCAGCACATGTGTGGTTTTTCCATTGATGTAAAAGATCTGTATTGATCGTTGCCTCACAAATCGATTCTTAGTTGTGTAGAAGAGTGCATTGACAAGCTTGGTAGCATAACAATTCAGCCCGTGTGCTCAGATTTGGGTGCACGTTAAAGAACCCCAGGTGGTCGAAATTTCCGGAGCCCTCCACTACGGCGTCTCTCATAATCATATGGTGGTTTTGGGACGTTAAACCCCACATATCAATCAATCCATCAATCAAGCATAACAATTCAGAATAGTGCTGGTATATCGTCTAGTAGCTTTTTAGAACTTTTATCCTTTTATTTTCAATTTACTTTTATTCAAGGGAACGGGAAGCCCCACCTTCAAAAGGAGGGCATTTGTATTGGATCATGTATTGCTCCAATCTTAAGTAATTTGTTTTTAGCCAAGCTCGAGAGAACCGTTTCCGGTGACCTTTGTGACAACTGAATCATGCGCATCTTTAGATTTGTTGACGACTTCCTCATTCTTTTTGACTGTGACCACACTTTTTGTACCCTAGATATCCTCAACTTCATCAAGGAGTGGTTTAGTCCCCTTGTTTTAACCCATGAGTTGCCTGTTAATAACACTCTCAGATTTTTAGACATCGCTTTCATTTTTCACCTAGACCACATTTGTTGGACGTAAAAACCGAGGAGTAGCAAACCCTTGCTTCCGTACCACTCCGCCCATACTAAGCTCGTAAAACAAGGCATTGTAAACATGTGCTTTAGTAACGCCTTACAGAAGTCTTGTCCACATCTGATGGCAGCTAGTTTCAAGGAACAAGCAGAACGACTTCTGGAAGCTGGCTACCCCTCTCACGTACAGGTTTCCATCGCGGGAATTCTGGTCAAGAAGCTTCAGTCCTTGCAGCAAGCTCTCCCTCATGTTGAGCCAGTAAGACGTCAGAAGCTTGCTGCAGTGCCTTATCTGCATGGAATCTCCCACAACTTGAAAAGGTTGGGGAGCGGGCCAATGTAAATGTGGTGTTTTCTGCCCCAAAAAAGCTCTCGTACTTGTGTATGAAAGTTGTTTCACATGCAAAACCGGGATGCTCTAAAAAGCACTTAACACTGTTTGTCACATGCGCGCAATTTCTAATCTATCAGATACCTCTTTCATGCAGTAAACACTACATAAGACAAACAGGCAGGTTTATCAATGACCGGCTCCGCGAACACGCTTGCAACGTAAAAAATGGTCGAGATGGTTTTTTTGCACTACCATGCAGCACGTGTGGCTGCAAACCACTTTTTTATGGTACGGTAATCATAGGAAAAAACAGAAATATTGTGACAAGGGAGATTATTGAAGCAGAAATTATTAGTAGATTAGGGCTGAACTGCGTCAGCACTCCTTCTCTCGGTATTTGGGATAAAGAATTGTCGTTTTTGAGATCATAAGTTTTTAGTGCATGGCAATAGATGGTTTTTCATCTGTTTGTCTGTTGTATTCGGATTTCGTGAGCATATATATGTACGCTCCTCGAAATAAAATTTTGTTGAAAGTAAGCGCTTCCTTCTGTCCCTTCCCTTGTCCTATGATTTTAGCGCGCTACGTCAATTAATTATAGTGGAGTGTCAAGATGAAGCTGTCAGCAGCGCTTTCCGAGCTACGTTGCCAAATAAGTCAGTTGGATCGGGAGTAGAACAGCCATGCTCAAGCTCGCAGTACTGAAAACACAGAATCAACGGTTTTCAGAAACAAAAAATCTTTCGATCTATGGCACCTTGGTTACTACAGCTACAGACTCCATCGCTCACAGGCAACACCTCACTGTGGACAGGCTTCTGGGAGTAATTGAAACAGCTCATTCACCTAAATAACGACAGGACGCCATCCAGAAAGTTTTACTACCTCAAAGTTTCTCTGTATAGTGACGCAGCAGTAGCCATAGCGGGTTTTCCCATGACCTAGTCTTGCTTTGTTGAAGCCATAGCTACATTGAAAAAAAGATTCGGCGACAAAACTATGTCGGCGACAAAACTGAGTGGGTGCGAGAGCAGCGCAGACAGCATGCCTAACGCACGTCGTTTCTGCCCATCGCAGGTTTTACTTGCGTTCCTGGTGCTGTGGTCGGCGCCATCGTCGTCGTCGTCCACGGAAACATCGGGATCAAGCTGCCTCTGCCGAAATTTCACGCCTACCAGCCCCTTATACAACAAGGTTCCTTTCACCATCTGCCTTCGTTGACGCACACGACCCTCTGCGCATCGCCTTCGTCAACCACGTTATCTGTGCCTACGGAGAGTTTAAGTTGCTGCACGCCTGGCCATGTTTTCAGTGGGTGCGAGAGCAGCGCAGACAGCATGCCTAACGCACGTCGTTTCTGCCCATCGCAGGTTTTACTTGCGTTCCTTGCTTGCTTGCTTGTTCCTTTCTTTTGTGGCTCTCACCCACTAAGGAGGATTGGCTAAGAAGCCGGTGGTTAATGCAAGTCAATACCTTTAGATTTTCTAGACTTGCGTTCCTGGTGCTGTCGTCGGCGCCATCGTCGTCGTCGTCCACGGAAAGCATCGAGATCAAGCTGCCTCTGGCGAAATTTCACGCCTACCAGCCCCTTCTACAACAAGGTTCCTTTCACTATCTGCCTTCGTTGACGCGCACGACTCTCTGCGCAGCGCCCTCGTCAACCACGTTATCTGTGCCTACGGACAGTTTAAATTGCTGCACGCCTGGCCATGTTTTCAGTGGGTGCGAGAGCAGCGCAGACAGCATGCCTAACGCACGTCGTTTCTGCTCATCGCTGGTGTGTAAACCTTTGCCTTCATACGCTAACAAGAGCGCCAAACCTTTTCTTTTTTTTTGCTCCCACACCCCCAACTGATGTCTGAAATTGTTTGCGACTGTTTTTCGATGCTGTTCTTCTAACTGCCATCCGGCGATGTCGAAACTAACCCTGGTCTCCTTACGCGTTCTCAGGCGTTGCCGCAACTTGAAAACTTGCCTGATGAACCCTCTGAGCAGTTGAATGCCATTTTTTATCTTCTAATAGGTGTTCACGCCCGATCTGTGGAATCGGCAAAGAGTCAAGAGGAGTTAGTGGCTGATATAAAAATCATCAAAAGCAGTCAAAAAAGCATAGAAGACAAAATTGGAAATCTTCAGAGTAGATTGGAAGCCGTTGAAGGTAAAATGCAAACTCTTGACGATCACAACGCTGACGTGGCAACTATTAATTCTACAGTCGGCATGCTAACAGCAGAGCTTGAATACTTGCAATCACGCCTTGACGAACAAGATGACCGGTCGCGCCGCAATAACCTCCTGTTTCATGGCGTACTCGACTGCAAAGAAACTTGGGACGAATCTGAGGCCCGCTTCAGAGAAATTTTGACAGGCGTAATTGATCCGCTATCCACAAACGACAATTGAGCGGGCTCACCGTTTGGGAGCATTTCGCCCAGGTAGACATAGCCCAATTACCGTAAAATTTGCCAATTTTAAAACAAAAGACAAAATACTCTGCGCACGCAAAAAACTTAAGGAAAAGGACATTTCTGTGAACGAAGATTTTCCGCCGGTGACACGCCATGCTCGAAATCAACTCGCGGCTTTCGCAAAAAGTCAGTCAAACAAAGCACCCTTCCAACTCCGGCACAACAAGCTGATTATCAACAAAAAACAATACTTCTTCGACCCCTCAACTAATCGCGTAACAGAGCACCTACAACGCCTGCCCCATAAACCCCAAAACCACGCCGTGCCGAGCAACGAAATCTAGGAAAAACTAAGGGGCAGTGGAAGGAAACTAAATCGCGTATCATTTCTTTACACCAACATTCGTAGCATTCTTAAAAAACGCGATAATCTTCATTTTGCCGATACTACAACTAATGCTGATATCATAGCAATAACAGAGACCTGGCTGCATCCAGATATTCTTGACCACGAATTACTCGCCTGTGCTCATTTTTTTTTCTTTTTACCGATGTGATCGAACAGCCCGCCAAGGGGACGGCGTATTGCTGGCTAAAATGAAAATCCTACCATCACAGTGTGTTCATGTTCCTTCAGATCTGGAGATAGTATGGGCCATTATCCAATTCTCCCATCGAAAAGTTGTTGTCGGTGTATTCTATCGTCTTCCTGCATCATCGCCGTCCTTTATCAACGAACTGCACGACGCTATCAACATTGCTAAGTCTCACCACCCGTCGGTTCCTTTGCTTCTAATAGGCGATTTTCATATTCCAAACATTTCCTGGGCAACTGAACCACCTACCATCAGCCCATTTTCCACATTCGCAAATGATTTCTTAAAGTTGTGCTCTGTTTTTTTCCTTGTCACAATTAGTAAAGCAACTTACCAGAACTACTGCGTCGGTAGCTAACACACTAGACCTTGTGCTTTCGTCCCACTCCGATTTTGTTTCGAACATTACCCATCTGCCAGGTTTAAGCGATCATACTCTGCTATCGTAAACATCAACGCATCCTTTCCCAAGCGTGTAAAAATGGTTAAAACAATTCATGACTACGGTAAAGCCGATTTTGTCTCAATTATAATAATGAACTTTGCACATTTCTTGATAGTTTCCTCTCCATGTTTGATAGTCGTAGTGTTCAAACTAACTGGGACGTTTTTGTAGATAAGGTGAAACAACTAACAAATAAACACATTCCTGTTCGCACTATCACATCCAACCAAAATGCACCATGGTTCAATATACAAATTTAGCGTCTCCTAAACAAAAAGCATCGTATTTACAAGGCCGCGAAAAAATCCTCCTGCATCTCTCGATGGGACGATTACAAAAAAGCCTCCCAAGAGTACACCACCGCACTAGAAAATGCGAAATATCGCTATTTTAACACCACGCTTCCGAATATGTTACTAACTGATCCTAAGAAATTTTGGCACGTTATTAACCCCGAAGATAGCGAAATGTTAACCTTGATTGACAGTGCTGGAAACACCATTCCCCCCATTTGTGTGCAGAAGCCCTTAATGATGCCTTTTCCAGATATTTCTCAGCAACTACAGACGCCCCTATTCCGACCACCCCCCATTGTGACTACCCACCCATGCCTCCTATTATTATTGACTACGTTGGTGTTGAAAGTGTAATCAAGTCCTTAAAGCCTTCCTCGTCTCCTGGGTGTGATATGATCAGTCCTAAATTTTTGAAAAACACCAGCTCTTATGGTTCAATCATACTAACGAAGATATTCGAACAATCGCTTCATGAAGGCTGTCTCCCCGTCGACTTTAAGATTGGAAAGATAACTGCACTGTTTAAAACTAGTAACAAACAATCACCGTCTAACTACCGGCCTATCTCGCTAACCAGGATACCTTGTAAAATAGTAGAACACATATTATATTCCAAACTGGCAGGTTTTCGCGAATCTAACTCGTTTTTTTTCAAGTGTCAACACGGTTTCAGAAAAAACTATTCGTGCGAGACTCAACTTGCATCTTTCACCAATGAATTAAACATCATTATTGATCATTTATCCATCGATGATTGCATTTTTTTAGACTTTTCGAAAGCTTTCGATCAAGTATGTCACAAGTTGTTACTTCACAAACTACAAAATCTTAATCTTGATCCGAAACTTTTATTTTGGCTTGAATGTTTCCTTTCTAACCGCGCTCAGTTTGTTTTAGCTAACGATAACGTCTCATCCCGAACGAACGTCTCTTCTGGAGTCGCTCAAGGATCTGTCCTGGCTCTCCTGCTCTTTGTTATTTACATTAACGACTTATCTTTATCTGTTACTTCTCACATTCACTTGTTTGCCGATGACTGCGTCCTCTTTCGTGAAATATCTAATGACAATGACCTATTAACCCTTCAATTCGATCTTAACGCTATTTCTGTGTAGTGTAAAACATGGATAATGAAACTCAACACTAACAAATCCAAGTTCCTTCGCGTATCTAGGATTAACCGTATATTGCCCACTTACTATCTGAACGATGCTCCACTGGAATCTGTCAGCACTTACAAATATCTCGAAATACGTATTACTACCGACTTGACTTGGTCCGTGCATACCACGTACGTAATTAATAACGCTAATCCTATGCTCGGCTACGTACGTCAAAATTTCTCAGAGGCTCCTTCAACACTAAAACTAACTCTCTAGAAGACACTTATCCGCTCCAAACTGGAGTATGCTGCATCAGTTTGAGATCCTAACCAAGAAAATCTAATACACTCACTTGAAATAGTGCAAAATAACTCTGTTCGTTTTATACTCTCTAACTACAACCGGACTGCCAGCATAAGCACTATTAAATCCAGCCTCGGATTACTTCCTTATCATCTCGTAGGAAAATCCTTCACCTCTGTCTTTTCCATAAGCTTTTCTATCCCAGCCAGCTACGAAACGAACTCATTCTGCCTCCTCGGTACATTTCAGCTCGCATAAATCATGTCCATAAAGTCGGCTTGCCGTCCTGCAGAACTAACTCCTTTTCCCAGTCATTCATACCGCGTACATCACAGAAATGGAACCACCTACCCGCACTGACGGCAACAATCTCGGACCACCAACTTTTTAAAACTGCTTTAGCTAACATTGTATAACGTGTAACACTGAAGTACATTGCATTTTCGTGGTTTTGTTTTTTTATACCTTTTTTGCTCTGTTTTATATTATGTTTGTAACTATTGTAACCCACTCCCCTCTCTAATGCCTCTGGCCCTGAGGGTACCTAAATAAATAAATAAATAAATAAATAAATAAATATAATTATCCAGCATTATTTCAGGGCACTAAGAAATCTCTAAAAATGGAATCGGCTAACGACATTCGTGGATTACAAAAGCTGTATGATGACACGCAGCTGAATCCTCGCTGCATTCGAGCTATGAAAGTGCCGACGCTAACGTTTTCGGCTATGGTTATCGACATCTAGCTACAGACTCTTCAGCAGGACATCAGTCTTCGCTTCACACGATAAAAACGCCCGCGCGCCTTCACATGGCCCACCAATGTATGTGCTGCTCAAGCCTCCTCGTTGATTGCACCAGAATGCAGCAGCAGCTTGGCATGCTGAGCTGAATGACCTTTTACTCTTCATGCGGGTGGAGCTCGAAAACAGAGAACAGCATGGGTTCAGAATGTTAGGAACTGCTATGAACAATCGCACGCGCGAAGTGCATTGTAATGTCCCTACGGCATACGTTATGCATATTACGTCTAACTCAAGGTTGACATGCTTATTTTGTAGTGTTGATCAACACAGGAAGCGCAGCTGCAACCAAAATATTTCTCTTGTGGCCATAAAAAAGCATATGAAGAAAGACAATTGGTGCTTCCACTGTACGTCAAAAGGCCACCAAGCAAAAGATAGCTGCGTCTAGCTTACCTGTCGTTCCTGCCGCGGAAGACACGCCTCCAGCATGTGCATCTCACAGCAGGGCTTCGACGAACCCAGGAACCTCAGAAAGTGCCACACTGTGCATTTTTTCAAATGATATTTCGTCCTGCGAAGACATGGCATCTACTAGCCAACAAACAAGTGTCAACGTGGTCTATCTTGCGACATTCTGCAGCGAGTTGATGAACAACGACAGCAGGCAATAGGTCCGAGGTATTCTGGATGGTGAAAACCGGAGAAGTATCATTAAGAAAAGTGTGGCTTAGCCTAAGGATGTTAGACATATAAGGTTAGCATTGAATGCTTTGGAAACCACTTGCTTTTCAGCGGAAGAAAATCGGAACGTGGTTTATTTGCAATTTCAAAGCAAAGACAGAAATTTTTCGCATAGAAACTGTAGTCATCCCGGCCATCTGCCATAAAGTGGCTCTGTCATTAGCGAACAACGCATTCAATCTAGAATAAAATAAATAAGGCAAGATGCTCGCCAGCGGCTACCGGCCTGACGACGCACTATAGACACCGGAATCAGTCTGCTAATAGTTTTTGACTATATGGGGGCAAGCAATCTCCGGCAAAGGTGTGCGATGTTCCGACGATTGTGCAGGTCTGCTGTCTAAACAGACCATCTCTAGTTGGACCTATCAGTCAAAACACGCTTCTGGAATGTGCAACTCACCTGCTTGTCAGTGGCTTACGGGCAGATACGGGAGAAGAGTAATTTCCAGCGGAAATGCTGCTGTCTTTCTTGAAGCATCACTTGATGTACAGTATCAATTTTTATGAAAGGGAACAAGGGAGCACGTGATCTGCGCGCTTCGGTGGCTGCTGGAAGAGCGCTCAAGCGGGATTGAAAACAACCAGTCTATTTTTGCGTCATCTCGTGGTGAGCAAAAAACCATTCATTGCTGATGTATAACCAGCTACAAGATTGCGACCCGCTTCTCCATCAAGGTGTTTGTTGAAAATACAGGAGAATAAAGGAAGAGTGGGCACGCGCATGAGCCGCGGGTGCTGGCTCGCTTAGTTGTTTTGTTCACCTTCGATGTAGCCAGGCGATTGGGTTCTGGTCCCCTTCTTCATTTCTCATGCTCTCGTTCTGGGTTCGAAACCCACCCAGTCGTTTGGCCCTCGACTTTCTACAATAGATCAACTCTGAGTACAGCGCGGCTTCGACATCCATCACAACGGTTATTTCAATGCTCGACGCCCTTCTGGCCGACTCAACGATCCCCGCTTTCAGCATTTAGAAGCTCCTCGCAATTATCATCGCGAAACACGCCCTCCTACTGAACCCCGACAGAAATATCCAGGCTTATCCTACGGGGACACGGAAGTGAACCTGGTCACATCCAGCGACTTTGAGGACAAAGTCCTCTGCGCTCAACGAAGAGCTCACCGCGCCACCGAGTCGTGGCCACGAACCCCGCCAGCATCGGCTGCCGTTGCTACCACTGCACTCTGCAAGCCTCTCGCATTCACATCGCAGCCCACCGCGACGTCGTCTTCGATCAGCGTTTCGACCCCTCTCGTCTTGACATCGAAGCAGGCTGCCACTTCGCCTTCGACTGGCATCTTGACTCCCCTCGCTTCGACGCCAGCGCAGGCTGCAATTTCACCTTTGTTCGCCCTCTCAACTCTTTTCGTTTCGATGTCGCAGCAAGACGAGACTCCACAGTCAACCGCCCTCACGACCCCTCTCGTCTCGACGTTGCAGTAGACTGCAACTTTGTCTTCGTCCGGTCTGTCGACTTCTCTCGCTTCAACGTCACAGCAGGCCACGACTTCACCATCAACCGGCCTCACGCTGTCGACTCGTCTTCTCAGCGGACCACGGCATTACCTTTTGAAGGCTTCCCAACGGCAACGTCAGTATCTCGCTTCGCCTAACTCAGGCTATGCAGTTCTTCGCGCACAAGCTTACGGACAACTTACCTCAAACCCATCCCCACCAGTGGAAGAGTTTTGGGTACATGCTGCAAGAACTGTCACTGTCCACGCAATCCTCGGTGCTTGGGTGCAAGTACTCAATCGGCAGGTGTGCCATAGAGAATTCGATTGCTGAGGAAAACCCTGGGGGCACCATGTGCATCAACTCAAAAGATCCGGTTTCCCACAACCTTAACCGCTGCTTGGTAAGTCGATCTTAATTTCATGACTCACATGACAAACACTCGTACTATCCGTCACGCGGCACCGTGTACTTTCAGGACTTGCCCCATATCAACAGTACGTGGAGTCCTACCACTCTCCCTACACGTTCCTCTAGCCCCATAGTGGTGGTAGGGTCTCCAGTTTGTCTTCCCTCAAGTCCAAGCAAGTTGACGATCGGGAGTGTGAGCAGCAGTGCTGCTACGAGCTGCGCTCAACCGAGTACGTGCACCCCATGGCCGTCTTCTACGGAACCACACATATTGAGATGTTCCCTGAAAGCGGAAACCTTCACTGGATGTACAAGCGCCACACTACACAGCTCCAGCATTATGCCACGCGCCTCTTGCAGGAAACTGGCTGAAACGAGGACTCTCACGAAGCGGGCCACCCCGTGATGGACCAGTCGCGTCAAAACTCCCGCAGCGATGTGTGTGGCGATAACTTCAAAAAGACGGCCATTCGTCATACTCATGCGGCCAGAAACGTCAGCTCGATGTGCGCCATCGTTCACGACATCGAGATGGACGCTGACAATCTGCTACCGGCCACAGAGCACGTAGACAAACACCCACTGCCTCAAAACGTGGCCGATATTCCCACCCTTGGTGACGTCACTGTTCGACGGAACCAAAATGCTTCAGCATCATGGTCATCCTCTTCAAGCAAGGAAGAAAAATCGTCATCAATTTCGCAGTCTTCATGCAGCTCAGAAGCACCTTTAAACTAGGCACATGCCAAGGACTACCTGACACCCGAAGTAGTCAAGCAGCGCATGATGGCGCAGCTGCTACAGAGACATCAGAGCAATATTAACCACAGCTGGTGAACATGACTCTGAAGAAGTAAGAGAATTATCGAAAAGCCTCGTGAGTCTACGAAAGCCGGCCAATAGCCGGCTCTTCCTACTACAAGCGATGCAAGGAGTGCAAAATTCACCAGTATGACCTGCAGATGGCAAACAACATGACTACAAATTCATCTAGATACGACAACGACCACGAACGACCTCCTCCACAAGACAAGCCACCACCTTCCCAAGCTGCATCGTAACTGGCAAGCGCTCCATCGTCTCCGAGTAACACCTCCCCGCTCACTCGTTCGCATCTTGTTCGAAAATGTACGCCTGAACTTCTGCCACTGTGCACCCGAACATTGCCGCGAGTTTGACAGTCGTGGTAGTGCGTTGCAAATAAAGGAGCAAAAAAGGGCGGTGGGCACAAGCACGAGCCACGGGTGCTGGCTCGCTCAGTTGTTCCGTTCGCCTTCAATGTAGCCAGACGATCCGGTCTGGGTCTCTTTTCTTCGTTTCTCCCCGCGATTACGCGCGAGCTGGTAATCGCCTTGAAAGGGGAGGGGTCGCAAGCTATATCAGCGACGAATGGTCATTTGCTCTCCGCGAGATGACGCGAAAAGTGACTGTGTTTGCTATCGCTCCCACTAGAACACGCTTCCAGCAGCCGCCGGAGCGCACAGGCCACGCGTGGCCGCGGTGTTTCCTTTCATAAAAATTGTCATTGTCGCAATCCAGCAGATGCCCTTCAGATAAACCTTTACAGCGCAAGTAGACCTTTAAGCCATCTGACGGTAGACACTCAGTACTACTACCATGAATAGGCGACTGCAACCAACGAGGCGATGGCATTAAAAGGCGAGTGACACGCGTGCCGTTTGCCTCGACAAGATCCTTGCAACAAGGTTACTATGATATGAACAGAACAAGTGGTCAGGACCAAACACCTGCCGAGCACAGTTTCGCCGCTTATAACTTGCGGCGAGGAGCCGACCCTGTTGACAAAAGAATACAAGTTTATGTCAGAAAGTCAAAAGTGGCGAACAGCTCCAGATTGAACCTTCAGAAATGGAGGACAAGCCTTTCAAGGGTGTCTTCTTTCTCTCCAATATGCTTTACAGGCCTATACCCGGAAATTCAGTCCCTTCTTATGCGGATCCCAGTTCCTACGACACATCAACTTCGCCCTGAACCGCCAGGAATGACTATTTCAGGAAGCTAGGCTGCCATCAGCGGCTACCATATTATCTTTTATAAAAATGTAATATGAAGGTACAGTGGGGGCTAAACTTTTGCCGACCACAGCAGCGCGTGTCAAACAGCGCTGCTGCACCTTTTGACAGCTGACTGCGAAGCTGAAAAGCGCGCACTGCGCACGCGCGCCCTTTTTTTGCGTCTTGAAAACGTCTGAAATCGTAAACTTCAGACAGCACCTAAATTCCATGCACCCAGCCATACTATTCACGACCGAGTGTCAAAACGACCACTGCTTGCCCTTTCTCGACGTCCATGTGGCAAGATAGCTCAACGGCCCGAAGTTCTCTGTTCCCAGGGAGCCAACGCACACTGGCCGCTACCTTCAATTTGATTCTTCCCACCCCGCCTGCCACAAGGCCTCGGTTGTAACCACCCTACTCCAGAGAGCAAAGAACTTATGCTCCAATGACACGGAACGAAAGCAAGAAGAGGCCCGCGTCATTACGGACCTCAGAAAAAACGGACACTTAAAAAACTTCATTCGAGCCGTCACCCTCTGCGCACAGCAACAGAGGATACGAAAACCCCAATCAACAGTATTTGGCCATTGGCAGCCCTCCAAAACGCCTACTGGTCCCATACGTTCAGGGAGCCAGCGCGATATTTGCGCGGACCTTCAAGAAGGAAGAGGTTCGCATCGCGCACGTGCCTTCGTGTACGCTGGGCCGCCTCCTCTCCCGCCCAAAAGACCGGCCAACAATGCACAGGACCCCTGGTCAAATTTACAAAATTTCGTGCACCGAGTGCCCCTCTTCGTATATCGGCGAGACGAAAAACCTACCGGAACGACTGAAGCAACACGCCAACGATGTGCGGAAGTTCTACAAAGAGCGCAGCGCAGTCGCCGAACATGCTGAGACGTTGGATCAACGAATAAATTTCGAAGCAACGGCCGTTCTTGAAAAGCCGAACTGAGGAGAAGGTTATTGCTGAAGTCGTGGCCCATTCAGAGGACAGCCCATAACATTAACCACTCTCTCGGAACCTTTTCCCAGTGTATACACATGGACTGCAATCCACGGCAAAACGAGAAAGAGAGGAGGGAAGGGAGGTCATTATCCGCCCCGCGAGTGCTATGAAGACGCCGCTGCTACGTAGCTCCGCAGTCACCCCTGAGGAAGGAGCCAAGTCAGTTTCGAAACGTCCGGTTTCTTCAAAACTTTTGTAGGAGTCTAAATCATCTCCCAGTAAAAATAACAATAAGGGCTTTCAAAAGACTGGTTCCTTTCACAAAAAGAAGTCCGGCAAAGTCAACACCCACAACTTGAAAGGAGTTTGATCTCTCCTGCCTGTCGGTCAGCAGTGGTGCCATAGGGGCTGATGCAGATTGAACCTTGAGCCTCGCACACGCTTTGCATCAAGACATCGCCTTCCTCACACATTGGCGGCCCTGAATCATCCAAAAACACTCGCGCACCTGGGATAGGGTATTGTTGATTGATTTGTGGGATTTAACGCCCCAAAACCACCATTTGATTATGAGAGACGCCGTAGTGGAGGGGTCCGGAAATTTTGACCACCTGGGGTTCTTTAACGTGCACCCAAAAATGAGTACACGGGCCTACACTTCCGCCTCCATCGGAAATGCAGCCGCCGCAGCCGGGAATTGAACCCGCGACCTGCGGGTCAGCAGCCGAGTACCTTAGCCACTAGACCACCGCGGCGGGGCGAGGGTATTGTTCATACCACTGTAAAGCGCATGGCAATGTGTGTGGTCGACGATGAGGCATGTGCAGCGGTGGTCAACTGGTACTAGGATTGGACACCTCACAGCTTCTGATGTTTTTACGTTGTCAAGCTGGGTCTTGATCCTTAAAGTACCGTCATTGTCCAGGAATAGACGCCGATCACGAATTTGGGATGACTTAGGTACTCATTTGTCCTTTAACAATGAGGCGAAATTAATAAGTCAAGAAGTGACATTATCAATCATTTCAGCATGCCCGTCTATATCATATTGGCTTATGGTATGGGGCCTTGTGGTAGTCTCGCATGGCTTCGTTGTTTGATGGAAGTCTCCAGACAATTCTTTGAAGCCTCAAAATGGCATCTTCCCGATTATCGGTCATGTCGACGAAAGGTGATTTTTATGGCAACGCAACTTCATAGCGCTCTATCTGAAGATTGGCAGTGTTGTTGACTTCTTCTAAAACATCTGCGTCGAGCTTAGACGTTGGCGTGTCAGCGATTCCGATAGCATCGAGGTTGCAAAGTCTTTGTAATAGGAAGACGATCTGGTCGTCTCCATGGGAACCTGTTCGAAGAACTGCATATTAGGGTAATTGCTTTCTTACTAGCACTCACACTACCAGATAAGGGGCCTTGAAGAGTCTAGCCCATCTTTGTGTTGACGGCAAGTAAGGCAAGATTTTCTTCATCCCACTTCACTCATGCTGGGCATCAACTTTCAAAGCTGGTCCAATCCAATAAGAACACTCAAACTTGGCTCACCATCTGCACTCGGGTTAATGACTGCGTCAGCCAGATGTTCTTCCTCCGCTGGGATGGGTTGAAGAACACAACTCCTACTTGGTGCTTCAATCATCTCCTCGCATATAAGGGCACCAATATGGCAACAACGTTGATGGTCATGTTGTCATGCTGACTGCATAGCATGAAATGTGCCATTCTAAACCGCCTTGCCATACTACTGGCTCTATCAAACGTTCTGATGGTGAGCTTGGTCTCAGCAATAGCCGATAGGTTTAGCTTGGAAGCGACACTCTCAGTAACGGGTGTTGGCTGGCTTCCATAATACAGAACTCCGCGTAAGTAACGAGAATGTGACGACGCCGTTATCCAAACTGGAAATGTCTAGATGAAAATGTCATTGATGTGTCAGAGAGCTGAAACTTTCTGAGTATACACTGCATTGTAGCCATCAGCTCATTCTGAGAATTAGTCTGCTATTTTCAAGCTAAGAGCATTGCACATCGAGGAGGCGTGTCTGCGTTTGCATGCCTTGCAGTGCCCTCTCGGTCGGCAATCACAGACCAGATTTTCTTTTGATGTTCACCGGAAATATCGACCATCTGTGACAAGTTTGTTACGCTTCTCGGCAAGAGTGATGTCACTCGTGCAGTACTGTGTCTTGTGATCGGTAGCAGCGTAGTAAGAAACAGTACGAGAGAGAGGTACTGTCTTGTTTCGAAGAACCAACGCTGTGGGAGTCACAGACCGCTTCTTTAGTGATCTATTTATTACAGGTACGTTGTTGTTCAATATCTTCGGCAACCTTATCACTAAGGAACTTTTTTCTTGACATTCAACTTCGATGTGGAGAAACTTCATCAATAGCTGAAGTTCCTGATCAGATGAAATCTGGCTCGTTTCCGTCGCGTTCTCGGTACTTTCCTTTTTGAAGTATTTTACGACAAGGTCAGCCGGTATGATTTTGAGCAGAACTTCATTCAGCATAGCCGCGTAGGATGACTCCGTGATTCCGACTATGCAGTTACCTTCTGTTCAGTAGCACTGTGCCGAAACGTTTGCGCAGAGAAGTGACATCGCTCACTAACTGCACTGGCTTAATCTAGCGAAAATTTTCTAGGTATTTCTGGTCAGTGATTTTTTGATTTCCAAACCGACGTTTCGAAATTTCCAGCCTATCATCATAACAAGAATCTGTCCCCTGACTACTTTCGACGTGCTTAATCTGCAGGTACATCCAGTAGAGTGACGAAGTAGTGAAACCGGTCTGTGTTGAAAAGCCTCGAGTTCTCTTGCACAGCGTGCAAGAACATATCTCAACAAGGTTGACCCATCGAGACAAAGAAGCTACTACTTGAGAAGTCGTGCTCTGAACTCACGTTGTGGAAGTCATTCATGTTCACTCGGTGTATCCTCATAGGGCCTTGCTCTCAAGGCTGAAGTTGTAAACGACGCCGGCGTAGCAGGAACCTTCAGAACGTCAAGGTGGTGCTCGAGTACCGCCAGGGTAATGTTCGCAACGTCGTCGTATCGCACGACCACCTCATAGTCATCTGCCGCCTGGTCGTCAGTCATCAGGGTTTCAACCTCGCTGTTCAAGGCTTTTAGTTCAACGCAGCTGGTGCATAGGAGGCCGTTTAAAGTTGGAGGTCCAGAAAGCTCGAACTAATTTGACTGGAGCACCTGGTGGACCTCGTTAATAATTCTCGTGTTCATCTTTCGCCGCAAGGCCCGCTTGTTTTTCGCTTGCTCCATGTTGGTCTAGCTCTAAGCGTAGCTCACCCACACCAAGATTGAAAGGCTCGGGTCATCGTTGGCTTGATTCCAGGGTCGTCGGCACCAAGATGCCTGTGTGAAAACCACGTTTTACGTTTAAAGCCGCCAAATGAAAGAGAGGCAAATCCGAGCATCCGTGGGAAAAGAGCGCGTTCAATTTCCTCTTCGTCACTCTCAGTCCTTCGATGCGTGCGGTATACGCGCGGGAGGATCAAACGAATTACGACAGAGTCTGCTGTAGGGTGGCTTGATAGGCCAGCGGACGGTGTCGTCGCGGAGGAAAGTGTTCGTTCCCGATGCTATCTCGCTGAACACAAAAGGCGTAGGCTTGCTGTAGAGGGCTGCAGGTGACGGGCGAAAGGCGGCGATGGTGCGTCAGAAGCGGTTGACGAAGTAGGTGAGGTTTGACCTCGTAGTGGTGGATAACATAGCTGCGGGAAATTCACCTGGAAGACAGAATTGTTCCCCGTAGACAAGCTGTGGTGGTGTAGCGTGGATGTCCAGACTGAAAGAGGCGCGAAGACCGAGGATGACAGCTGTGATGGCCTTGAACCAGGCCGAGTCTAGGTGGCCCGTAATCAGTGCCTTGAAGTGTCGGTGGAAACGCTCGATCATTCCGTCGGGACATTAGTGGTCCTCAAGCATTCAAACCAATATTCAGTCCGAGAAGCCCGAAGAGGTGCGACTAAAATTTTCATCCTTGGTCGGTGGTTACACGCACGGGGCGCCAAAACGAGCAATCCCGAAGAAGACGGCTGAGGCGACAACTTCCGCAGTGATTCCCTGGAGGAGACATGTCTCGGGAGTGTACCGGTCGATGCCGGTGAGGCAGTAGCGGTGAGGCAGCCGGGGGAAATGGTCATATGATGCCGAGGTGGATATACGCGAACAAACCTGATGGCTGAGGGAATGTTCCTAGTGGGAACGTGACGTACTTGGTGATTTTAGTGCAGTGGTAGTGAATACAGGAGCGCACCCATGTGCGACAGTACCGCTGCGGGTAGGGCCCGACACAGCGGTCAGCCACGAGGCATGTGGAGGCCCGCATGCTGGGATTGCTTAGGTTGTGGAGCTTGTTGAAAATACCATGGCGACGGGAAAAGGGCACACAGGGCCTGTTTCATCCTGTCTACATGTCGCAGCAGATTGTTCTTGCCGACCCTGAAGTGCGAACTTGTAGCTGCAGTGAGGACGTGCCTTTGAGAAGTTCCTGAAGTTCGGCGCCCACAGTCTGACCCTCGGCAATGACATCACCTGTTTGCTGCACCGAGCTTATGGTAGGTACTCGTAAGAGCGCATCGGCGACCACCTGGTCTTTCAGGCTGGCACGTTGGGTGTCAGTGGTGAACTGTGCAATAGCGAGAGCTCGTTCTGCTGAACAGGTGGGAAATTGTCATGACGTTGAGATAAGACGTAGGTAAGAGACAAGCGGCTTGCGTATAGATGGTGCAGATAAGTGCTTCTAGAATATGGCGAAAATGCTAAACTGCTTCGTATATCACCCGAAGTCTTCAGTAGTAGGCTGGCAAATATTTTGTGGAGGTGGTCGTGGTTTCGTCAGTGGAACTGGCGGCTGAAGGGAACGTTTCGGAGTTGCAAGTTTTCTCGAGAAGGCCAAAGGATTCCAGGCGTTGTCCACGCATTGCATGGGGCGGGGCCATTAGCTAAGCCAGATGCGTCCATTAGGAGTCCCAAGGAAGTCCCACAGGATGGGTGAGGAGCGTGGCCGTGCAGAGCGCGGCGGTTGGTTTTGCATTCTTCTACCCATGTTACACAGGCAAATCAAGGGCAGTTACGACCGACCACGGTTGACCGTGTTGAACGATGGTTTGCACCATCCAGGGTTCGCCGATGGCACACAGCGCGAAAGCATTCTCGGTTAAGATGGATAATGCTATCTTGCGTGGAACAATCAACAGAGCCACTTCCTTGAGTATACATGCTCCGAATACATTCAGCAGCAACCAGGGATAAATGTCGTACGTTCTCCCTAGTATATTCATGTACATACCGGTACTTCTTGTTCAGGTGGACTATCTTCTTCCGGACTTTCTTTGGCGTAAATTCTTCTGCGTCAGGTGAAAGTTTGGCGTTCAACTCGGCTGTGACTGCCACGTACACCTTTGAATTGCGTACGCGCTCCGCATATCACTCAAATGACATTCCGACATCTTTATCGGGCTTTACACGTGGTTCGTGCCGTCAAGCTCGTCCATTTTTCACACGCGCTTGCCGGCGTACACTCATCGGTGGTGATCGCCGCAATTTTCTCGGTTATCTTCCTAACCAAGGTTGCAGAGCTTGGTTTCTCAAAACCATGGTTAGCGGCATAACCGCTGTTTCATGTGTTGTGGAACATCAGTGAACGCGGTTAGCGTAACCATAGTTTAGGCTGCCTGTGTAACTAGGGTACTTGAATGTTTTAGCTCACGTCAGTATCCTCGTGACGGGATGGTCCCCTCGCAACTCGGCGAAAGCATCGTGGTGGCGAGCCTGGTGTTCGGCTGGTTGTGGCAAAAACCGCCTGTAGAAGTTTAGCATGCTAAGAAAATGGCGAATTGCTTTAGCGGTGCCTGGCCGAGGGTAAGTTTGCAGGTCTGAGATACGTTGGGGCAATGGCCAAATTCTTTCACATGAATTTATGTGGCCGAAGAAGCAGATGATGGAAGCGCCTAGCGTGCTTTTTTTACATTGACGAGTAGACCATGGTCGTCAAGGCGTTAGAACCGCAGACAAAGATGCCTATGGTGCTCTTCGGCGTCGCAGAAAAATTCCAGTATGTCATCAAAGTAAACAAGGCAGAAATCAAGGCCGCGGACAACGTCGATGAAGCACTGCAAGGTTTCTCCAGCATTCCGCAGGGCGAAGCTCATGCAGAGAAATCCGGACAATCCGAAGGGTGCGACGATAGCCCTATTAGGTACGTAATCCAGATTCACAAGTATTTGTGTATAGGCGATCACCAAGTCTAGCACGGAGAACACGTTGCTGCCATAAATGCAATGGGCGAAGTGCGTTATGCGGTGTACGGTGTGCCTGTCCGAAAGGTAGACGGTGACCTCGAGGTTTTCTTCGTCGGTAACGTTGGGTAACATTGCGCCGGGCGTCATGGCCATGTTCTTTCCGTATAACCTTTACGACGTCATATGCATCATTTCTTATACGGCGGTGTTGTATGCGAAGGTCACGTACGGAAGGATGGCGTCCCACGTCTTGTATTCGACGCCGACATACATGGCCAGCATATTGGCGATTGTCTTATTTAGATGCTTGGTCAGGCCATCGGTTCATGGGTGCGACGCGGTTGTACGGCAGTGGTTTGTTTGCCTGTATCTCAGGATTGCCTGAGTCAGGTCAGCCGTAAACGACGTACCTTAAACGACGTGATGAGAACCTCTGGGGCGCCATGTCCAATCACGATGTTCTCAATGAAGAACTTGGCTACCTCAGTGGCTCTGCCTTTGGGCAGGGCCCTTGTTTTGGCGTAGTGGGTGATGTATTGCAATAATAAAGGTTCGTTTTTGTTTTGTTTTGTGGTGCTTGGTATTGTTTACGCTCCTAGCAGAAGACAAGGCTGCTAGGAGGTTTAGGAACAATCACACTTTATGAAAACATTAATTAGCGAGCACACACACACAGAGAAAACAAACAAAGCAGACAGCAAAAGAAGAGAGCTAATGGAAGAACTTTCTAAGGAGCGAATTGTCCTTTTGACAGTTCATCTCGGCGGATGGCGGCTCTCGCTTCGGACAGATGGACACGCCGGGCGATGCGAGTTGAAGAACTACGCGGGTTGGCTTCTGAGCGTTTGGCAAAGCCTTTTGCGAGGTGACGATGAACGCCTTGTCGTAAGGAAGCGTTGGAGGCGGAGGGCGTCAGTGGCCATGAGAAGCCTGTAGCATCAACTCGTGAATGGCGTCCAAGATCGCGTGCACTCGGGCCCGGTCACCCGACTGCGTCGAATTTCCACCTCCGTCTGATCTCTTCCTTTTTTCGCTTTCTACCCCTCGTGCTTGCGTCCCTCTTGCGCGTGTATCAGCGTCCTCGCCTTCTTTTTTCACTACCACACAGACAGGTCTAGTCGCTCCTTGGCGCGCACACTACACAAGCCCCCCTAAAGTATTTTGTTCATTCAGCAATACCAACAAAAGGCGAAACACGCGTGCGTCACATTAGGATGAAATACACTTTAGACCTAACAGGGTTTCCTCAGAAGACACTACACCAAACAATTCTTTAAGCGAAACACACGTTATGGGGTGCAATGTCTCATTATGTCTTTTTGTCAGTACTGCCCCTTTTCTTACGCCAAAGGCACCGAATCGCTGTACAAACGTTTCGAAGAAACTTAGCACATTTCTCTTTGCCGACACACGGCTGGGCCCTATGGACGCCACCACTCTCTAGTGAATTTCATCCGTCTTGTTAATTGCTTCCTTCAGGATGGCTCGGACTCGCAGCTGGACTACTTCTGTATAGGTCAGAATAAAGTCTATTCAGTGGCTGTTTTGGGACGGTAATGGTGTGGTGGGTTAGTTCTCGCTCGGTTCGGTGGGCCTTCTAGTTGAGGTTTTGAGGGATGGTAGTGTCTTCGATGTTTAATTCCCCCATGTGCGCCGGGATGCACTTGAGGTATTTAAGTACAATTTTGCCATTCTGGAAGTCTTCTGCTCTGCCGTTTAGAATTTCGGCTGCTTCGGTGGAGACCCATTACTTTGTTAAATTCCTAATAGCAATCTTGGAGTCACTGATTTTTAATCTGCCGTGTTTTCACCCATGGACTGCGGCCAGTGCAATGGCCATTTCTTCCGCCATTTCATCTGGTCCTTACGGAGCCCACGGTCACGGTCTTCCCTTTTGTGTCTTTAACCTCCATTGCGAAAAAGGAGCCATGCGCAACCCTATTACTGATGTCATTATTTCGGGAACACCGGGCGGCGACTACAAAAAGCACACCCTCCCACGCATTCTGCGTTTAAGGATCATTTTCGTGCGGCGTTTTCGTCTCAATGTTGTGTACAGGGTGCATTTTTGCGATGTTTTCTGTGATTCTCACGAACCTGACATCCGGGTGAATCTGCGTCTTGGACCTTTATTTTGTGATAATTAATGGAGCTCTTTTTTGCCTAGTTTTTCTACCCACCATAATTCCAGACAATCGTTCGAGTTGCGCTGTCCTCTGTGCTTCAGCGATCTTGTCCGGCGTGTTATGTACTCCTAGTTGTAGCATACTTTCGTTCTTTGTGTATTGTGGTAGACCCAGTGCAGCCTTCTACGCTTTTTTAATCAGCGTGGTGACTTTGTCTTTCTCGGCTTTGTTCCAGTGGACGAACGCCACTACGTACGCGACGTGGCTTAACGCGAAAGCCTGGACGAGTCGTACCACTTTTCTTTCTTTAATGCCCCTTCGTTCATGGAATACTCTTTGTAATATCCTAATGGCCGCCATGACTTTCTATTTCAGGCGCGTTATATTTTCCCCATTGGTTCCCCTGACTTTGATCCAGAGACCCAGGACTCTATTCTTCTGAACCAAGGTTATCGCTGTGCCGTTTCTAGTGGTTATCCTGATTCCTCTTTTGTGAAACATGCTACGTCTCTGCAACTTATGCCTAGTCTCTTGGGGTAGTATAGTAGCAGTTCCGATTTGCCCGGTGAGCATCCCAATCCGGTGCCATCCAGATGACTCTCGACTGCATCCACCGCCTCTCGAATTCTACTCTCCAACTCGCCTTCACTGGTGTCTTGCGCGGTTCAAATAGTAATGCCATCTGCATAAATTGTGTCAGTGACATGAAGACCCTTGCGTTGGGCCAGCGCTACTCATGTCCACTTGAATCCTCAACTCCTCATCCAGTCTAATCGTGGCAGTTCTTCCCGTAAGAAAATTTCTTATATACTTGTACGTGCGCTCGTCTAGGCAGTGTTATGCAATTCGTTTTAGAATGGCTGCGTGCTCGACCAAGTCGACGTCCTTCCTTGGATCTAGCCCGGTCATTGCCCTCATGCCTCGTCCAATGGGGTCTATGACTTGCTCGTTGAGTTGTATCATGACATCTTGTGTGGAGAGCCCTCTTCTGAAGCCGATCATGTTGCTGCGGTATATGTTGTTAGACTCAAGGTAGCCGTTAACCCTCTTCAGGCAAACACGCTCCGCTACTTTACTGACACAAGAAGTGAAGGAGATATGCTGCATGTTCTGGATTTTTAGGGGTTTACCAGGCTTATGAATGAGGACCACGTTCGATTTTTTCCATTCGTCGGGTATCTCCCAGTTTCTCCAGCACTCGTTGATGTAGTCTGTCGAACGGCTCGTTCCCTGGTCGGCCAGGTTCCAGAGCATCTTGTTGGGCACTTTGTCGAGGCCTGAAGCTGACTTGGTCTTGATAGTCTGCAGGACTGCCCCGATTTCTGGCTTCAAAAAGTCTCTGTCAAGATCTTTGTTGAAAAAGGCCGAGTATTTCTGGTGTGCGAATGCCGGGGGTCTGCCGAGGTAAAGCTTGACGATTTCACCACCTATCTGATGGATGTTCCCTTTATACCTGTGTCTTATCATAGTCATTTCCACGTTCACCACTGTTTTATTGGCCGACGGGTCCAGCAGGTGCTAGAGAATTTTCCATGTCTTGCCTGTGTTTATGCTGCCGGTCTAGGACGTCGCACACTTCGTCCCATTCCTGATGGCATAGCTGGGTACAATGTGTTTTGATGTGCTTGTTTAGTTCGGCCAGTTTCCTCCTTATATTTCGATTGTGTTTTTGCCTATGCACTCGTTTCTGAATAGATTTCTTGGCTTCGACAAGGTGTGCGAGGCTGCTATCCATCCGCATTGAGAGGCTTCCGCAACACTCTTCTTCCTCTTCTCGTCGAGCCAACCAGTCATCCCACTCCATTTCGGTTGTGGCTTTTTGTACGTCTTGTAGGAGTTTCCTGCTACATTCTTCTACGTGTTTGATAGGCCCCTCTTCTTTCTCGTTCCTGCTTTTGCGGAATTTGTCCCAATCTACGTGCCTGATCATCAATTTGCAATTCCTGGTTTGGAGGATTTGCCAGGGCAATGCTGAGGATACTGCGATTACTCCCCAGGGCTTCAAAGGTGTTTTCTCACGTGATTCGCCCGGCGTTCTTGCACAGGTTTAATTCCAGCGTGGTGTCCCTGTGAGGACCTACACCAATTTTAGTTTGGGAGGCTTGCTCATTCAAAATGGTTAGGCCAGCCTTTTCGATGAGGTCGGTAAGGTTTTTTTTTTTCTTTTCTTCGACGAGTGACCATATCCCGCGTGTGTGGGGCGTTAAAATCGCCTCGAATGACAAGTCAGTTGTCGCCCGCGATGTTCATTGTTTCGTTACTTAGGTCTTCAAAATTATGTGTTAGGCCCTTTTCAGACGGGTTGCTGTATACGTTTAGGACAAAAGTGCTGCTCTCCTTCTTGCTGCGTGGCATGACTTCTATAAGGATGCGGTTGATGTGCATGACTTGTTTTCTAATGTGTGGGATAGCAACTAGCCCTTTCTTCACTAATGTGGTCACGACTATGTCTCTCCTAATTCTTTGGGTGCGTTGTTTGTGGGTGGAATACCCGGCAATTTCGGTGAGGTCGAATGTCTCCGCCTTGAACACACAACAGATACCTGCAGATACGCCAAATGCTACCTACGTTGTGGTCAGAGTCATCCCTCCACAGAGAGCAGCGGCGCCAGATCTTATTGTGTAAACTCCGATCATAACCACACAGCAAATACTCCCACCTGTCGTAAATGCAAGAGGCGCGCAAGGTGGCTACAATCCTTGCCCCCTTTTCGGCACCGCTTTCCAGACGGAGCTGTGTGCACCATGGTACAGGAAAGAAATCATCCACAGTTGATGGGCTCACCTTCTAGAGCATCCACGCGAACGTAGCACAGGCCACTTCCAGTGCACCACGCCCAGTACCAGCTCTGCCCGCCAGCAGGCAAGTGCCCGTTTGGCGCCACCTAGTACTGATTCCAATGCATCTCCTGTGCCGCAACTCTGGGATGAGTCACGAGACGCCATCATCGCCTCGCTGCAGCCCACTCCGCGGGCGGTCGGTGAACCCCTCCCATCGAACAGCCCACTGAAAGTCATCTGCCTCCAGGCCGGTGGCTTGCATAAAACTTCTAGCCATCATGGCTAGTGAAAGGCCAAATCTCTGGTTTCCCGCGGCTGTTTTTCCTGACGGCTAGATGATGTCAAGAACGAAACACCCAGCGTTAGGGCCTCTGCGGCGTGCCAGGCATCTCTGAAAGACGAACCGTAGCCCACGGAGGAGCCGCATTAAGTTTTCCAGTCAGTACCTGCATAAAGAGAGAGAGCCCGGGGGGGGGGGGCAGTAGCATACTGGCTGGCGATTGGCGTGCGCTCACCAACGCCGGCCCCGGTCGTTTCCCCGGCAGCCAGGGCGTGGTCTGCTTGGGCACGGGCTTCTGTAGTGGCCCCGACCTTCACAGTGGAAGCATACCAGATTGTTCCTACTTCTGCCTCCTGCACTGTAATGGGCGATGGCCGCTACGGGCTGTCCTTGGGTTGAGGCACCCGGTGTGGATGTCCCACGCTCCTGTGTCATTGGTGTGAAGGCGGGTGGAGCAGACGTATTGTAGTGACTGAATGGGTCTAGATCTCTTGGTGGGGCCGTCGGTGAGGCCATCGGGTTGGACCAACCAAACCACGTGCGCATGGCGGCTCGAGAGTGGGTTCGGGGGAGGCGGTGGTTGGTATGCGAGCTCCGCCGACATCGCTGCCTGATTATCACTTGCTGCTCTAGCGAGAACGTCGAGTAAAGAGAACGAATAGCCCCTCAAGTACGCCTGAAAACGCGGATGCGACTCCCTAACTGCCCGAGTCACTCTGTCCGCTTCAGATGCTGAAGGGTCTGCGCGGTCATAAAGCTCCTTAGAGGACCGTATGTATTCTTGGAAGCTTTCATCCTCGCCCTGTGTACGCCTGCAAGGTTCATCTTTCATGCAAAGGACGTAGTCGGGGGAAGAAATTCGGCACGGAAAAGCTGCTGAAAGTGGGACCAACTGTCGAAAGTCTGTCGAAGATGCTAGCGTGTGGTAGAGCCAGACAGGGCGACGGGCAGCACGCGTAGCAGAAGAGTCTCATTTGCTAGGGCTTGCGCGTCACGATGATCTTGTAACTTTTGCAAGAAGACGGCGACCGATTTCTTGTCCGCGTGTCCCTCGATTGTAGGAACGGTCAGCGGTAAGCGGAAACTGTCGTCTGGTTCAGCCTGGCGTTCTAGCAGCGCAGTCAGCTGCTCGACGATATGAGACATATTTTGTGCGGGCTTGTCCTTTTTCGCCTTGTCGGGCATTGTATTAGTCTTTACGTTCGTGGGGTTATCACTAGAAAAGAATGGAAACTAAGAAAACCCCGTTGGATGGAACGCAAGGAAGGCCAACTGCATGGGAAAACCACGTTGGGCGCCCGATGAAGGCCCCGCCTTCGCTCAGGGGGGTCAGTGAGCCAAAATTTGCAGGGTCGAGACAGCAACTTTGAGAACAAGAACCGCATTTAATGCATGACTCAAAATAATCACAAACAGCCTTCCTGATCGGCTCAACACGGCACTAACGCACACAGGAGTACCAAAAACCCGGAGGGACCAACTGCTGCAGACTGGCGGTGAAGAACATACACAACGAAAGAACGGCATGAAAGCCAGCACAAAACATAACAGCAAGAAATAAAACTCACACGCAACTCGCCGTTGAATATACGCCCCCCAAAACCAGTGAGGCCTCGCCTTTGTAGCACGCACGGAGAAAACTCTCGCTCCTCGCGCGTCCAACGCGGCATCCCATCGCCCGCCTGCTACCGAAAACCCTCTCGGGCTCGTCCCGCACCCGTTCTTATCTGCCAGCCACTTTCTCGCCCCCTGTGGCTTTTTAGTGCTGACGCTAGTCCCGCGCATGTGCAATGCGCATGTGCTCTCCTCCCCCTGCTTGCACCGTGCGTGCGGCAGATAAGGGCCATCGACCCGATAACACACACTGAAAGTACTTAACTTTATGGCTGGGTGGCGTGAGTCACTGCCTGATCTTAGAGTTACTGTATATGCTACCTTTAGGTTCCTAAAGGTAGCATATACAATACATCTACCCGATCTAAAGGGAACAGCCGAATACATCCATCCATCCATCCATCCATCCATCCATCCATCCATCCATCCATCCATCCATCCATCCGTGGGCTTTCCATGCTCGGAAACGCGCTGAAAGCGAGGGGCGTCTGCTACACGCGGTAGTTTTTGCACTGTATTTGCACGCAGGGCACTAGAAGTATGCTCAACTTTAATACTGAGACGTGGAATGGAGTTCGCCCATCGTAAAGAGTTGTGCTAGTGCCTGGCGAAGCAAGGGAACGCAAAAGCTGATCTTTGAAACAGCATGAACGTGGTAATGTTCTGGTGCTAGAGTTCGAGTACGCTCATTTCGTAGCTGTGTGTGCGCAAAAACGCATAACAAGACTGGAAAGAACAAAAACAACCTGAATCGCCCGGGCAAGCGAGTAATAACACCATGCATGCAAGAAATACGAGTAATTAACAAAGTATTTTTTTTCAGTCAGCTGAAATACTTGCGTGCAGTAACCGCTTGGTTCACTATTACAAGCTTTTTAGTTACGGTCGCCGGTGGTTTGCAGCCACACACAAATGTTCTATTAGATAACTTGCTGGCTTTGATTCCTACTTTTTTAAGAACAGAGAGCAGTTAGAAGAACACATGGTCGTACCACTGCAATTTTTTTAACTTATTTCGTTTCAGACCTAGCGTACAGCAACAAAGATTGCCATGGGTCAAGCTTGCTATCAATTTAGACATTCGAAAAAATACCAGTGCCAGAATAACCCATTTTATACCCTGTTTATACAATGAATGCGTAATAAAAAAAAGTGCCTTAAATTATCCACACAATGTTAAAATAAAAGTACAAACAGCAGCACTCTCGCTGTGCAAATTCACTTACTGTAACAAAATATGTCAAGCAACTACAGATGTAAAAATTATCGGTCACTTTATTAAATTGTTTAAATACGTATTTCCCACATGCCCTAGCCTAACAAAAATTTCCCATGCAATGACATATATTTTAAACAGGTATCGCTAATGCATGTTTCGGTGCGATCTGGGGTCACTTATGCGTCCGGACTGTTCTTATCGAGAGGAATCGCATCAGCCTAAAGTTTTCTATTGAGGTAAAACATTAAAAGAATATTCCCTTGTTACTATTATAGCGTTTTCATAATTCCAACTGTTTATTTATTCATAACAATGTACACTTACAAACCCCGAAACATCATAGTATACGAAATAAATTTCTAAAATTTCTTACACGTTAAAATTTGTCAAGTGTTACGCTTTCCTAACATACGGAGAAAGTCGGATCAGTAAATATTGCCCCACATAGGCTTTTTTTAGACGCTGCGCCGTGCTCCCTAACGGGCTGCAGAAATTAGGCGTCTTTCCTCTAATCGCTACCACCACCACGCTTGTTTGATGAGAGTCGATCGTAACATGAAGTTCATTTATTTGATTTGTCTTGTGTCTCTCCGCACCTAATATTTTTTGTGCAATTTTTACAAATGCACTTGGGTCTTAAAAATCTATGGATGGAGATGATGACCACGTTTCCATCATTTGGTGGAGATAAATCCTGCCACACTTCATATTTAAGACGAAGACCTTAGATTCTTCATGAAACGCGCAAATTAACCATCAGCGTCGTTGTCCTGCCTCGGCGGCGACAGCATGTACGAGCGTAGGCGTGCACACAAAAACAAAAACAAAAATCGAAAATTTAGCTACTGCTTACGATAAGCTAGAATCTACGAATAATGCCCGAATGGACGATGTTATGGTAGCAATAAAAGAACAGAAAGTAGAGATCAAGGCACCGCAGACTGCAGTTAACGCGTTGAAAGGTAATCTTCAACTACATCAAAGGCGTCTGGATGATTTAGAAGATAGAAGCAGATGCCGCAATCTTCTTACTTTTGGTTTTCCTGAACCGGATTATGAAAATGCTACAGAACGAAGAAAGAAGATAATCGAGGAACTGATAGGGAATAAACTCGGAGTGGTTGTGAACTCTGTGGAAAGAGTACATAGGGTTGGGAAAAAATGCCACGATCAAGTGCGACTGGTAATAATGAATTTTTTAACTACAACGAGAAGCTTAAAGTGTTAAAAAACTGTCACAAACTGAAAGGAACAAAAATCTCGGTAAACCATGACTTCTGCAAGGCCACTATAGCAAAGCGCAGCAAACTCTGGTCTCATTCCAATGATTTTAGGGCGCAAGGTCGCAAAGGATCGCTCAATTACGATAAGCTGAGAGTGGACAATGATATATGCGAATGGGATGAGCAGAAGGATTGCCTGAAATGTATCCGTCCGCAACGTAGCCTCGACGAATGACTCGATCACAAACAATTGCGAGTTGTTCTCCTTAATTCTAGGAGCATTGTCAATAAAGTTCACGAGCTTAAAAAAATCATATTTACTTATGATCCCCAAATCATAGCAAAACAGAGACCAGGCTAACTGCGGGCATTCTAGATTTTGAAATAGTTCCTCAAACTCATAAATTGGTGAGACGTGATCGAGGCTGCAGAGGAGTAGGCGTTGCTTTGGTGGTCAAACAGGAAATCACTTGCATAACTATGGACGAAATAATCGACAATGAAAGTGTATGGGGTCAAATTGATTTTCGTGGGCTCTCGGCACTCGTAGGTGTAGTCTACCGGCTCCCTTCTTCGCCGGAGTCGTTTTTGGAAAACATTCAGTCTTACATGCAGCAGAAGTGCAAGCCTAATCAAAAAGTCATATTAGCGGGGGACTTCAACCTACCATCAATTGATTGGAACACTCTTCACCCAGGTTCAACAGACGTAGCGAACTGTAACTTGTTGCTTGAATTGATGCTGAACTTTAATCTCGTTAAACTTGTTAAAGATGGTACCAGAGTTGCTCGAAGCACTGAAAGTGTACTGGATCTTCTATTTGTTGGAAACTTTCCAGATGCCCCACCGCGGTGGTCTAGTGGCTAAGGTACTCGGCTGCTGACCCGCAGGGCGCGGGTTCGAATCCCGGCTGTGGCGGCTGCATTTCCGATGGAGGCGGAAATGTTGTAGGCCCGTTTGCTCAGATTTGGGTGCACGTTAAAGAACCCCAGGTGGTCTAAATTTCCGGAGCCCTCCACTACGGCGTCTCTCATAATCATATAGTGGTTTTGGGACGTTAAACCCCACATATCAATCAATCAAACTTTCCAGATGACACTAAAGCCAGTGTTTATGATGGAATCTCTGATCACAAGCTGGTTTTACTTACCGCGAATTTCTACCCTGACAAAAAGAATTCAGCGAGCAAGAGTGTCTAATTTTTTGCTGCGGATGACGAAGCTAATATAGATAAACTTGGTTTGTGCTTCGATGACTTTGAGGCAGGAGGAGACGTATTAAGTCTGTGGAATACGTTTAAAAACGTTACTGCATCGTGTCTTGATAAATTCGTACCGAAATTTCAGAAAAAGAAACGGTGCAACCCCTGGATAACACGCGATATAATACAATTGAAAAGAACAATGTCAAGAAAACGTAAAGCAGTGCTAAAGAGAACCAGGCTATATCTTCCCTCACAGTAACACTGAAGCACAAAATACGGACCGCTCGAGATTATGTTTTTGAAACGACACTTGTTAACTTCATGGAAAACGCTCCGCAAAGGTTTTGGGGATATTTGTCCGGAAACAAAAAATCTGTTGAACAGCTTCGCGTTGACGGCTGCGCAGTTACTGACCCTTACGCAATTGCTAATGGGCTAAACAGAACATTCCACAGTGTGTTCAGTCAACAGAGTTTAACCAATTATACGACGGAACCATCTCCTCTCTCGCCCAACGTAATGCCGGATATAGATTTAAATGTAAATGGTATTCGCCTTCTTCTAAAACTTGATACCAAGAAGTCATCTGGCCCTGACGGTATCCCTAATGCCTTTTTGAAGCGTTATGCGGATATTATTTCACATTACTTATATATTTTGTTCAATAAATCTTTGAATGACGGATGCCTACCTACTGATTGGTTGTGTGGAAAAATTGTCCCAGTCCACAAGGACGGAAGCAAACGGCTCACTTCGAACTTCAGGCCAATATCACTAATCAGTAGTTGCTGTAAACTACTTGAAAACATCCTCTCCAGCCAGATAACTTTGTTCTTGGAATCAAAAAAACATATTAAGCAGCTTCAAGCACGGGTTTAGAAAAAAGTTATCAACGACGACCCAGCTCGTATCAGCCATACACGACTTCGCTGATGCTATCAATGACAGAAAACAAATAGATGCAATATTTTTGGACCTATCAAAAGCCTTTGATAGGGTACCACACTCTTTACTGATACGAAAAATGCAGCGTGTAGGGATTGCTCTCCGCCTCGTGGACTGAATTTCTGCGTATCTGAAAAACAGAACGCAGTTTGTAGAAATTAGCGGCTGCCAATCACAAAACCTTGATGTATTGTCAGGAGTGCCCCGGGGTCGGTCCTATTCATCATGGATTATCACCGCGAACCAGCGTGAGCCACCCAAATTCGCCGGACTTCGAGGTGAAGATGTGGAGGATTGATTGGACCAGTTCAATCGAGCGAGTTCCACTAACAACTTGGATCCTACCAAGCTTCGCCGTGTTTGTTTCTATCTGACAGGCGTAGCGAAAACATGGTTTCTCAATCATGAAACGGACATTGCGGACTGGACACGTTTCAAGCAACAGCTTCGCCAAATGTTCGGCACCCCGGTGGTTCGTTCAGCTCTTGCAAAGAAGACACTGGATGCTCGCAAGCAACAATGCGGCGAGTCTTACACATCGTACATAGAGGCTGTGCTTGCTCTATGTCACCGTTTCAACACGTTCATGTCGGAATCAGAGAGAGTTCGTCATCTATTGAAAGGAATCGGCACGGTCGCGTTCAATGACTTGGTCATATAAAACCCGACCACAGTCGCTGACGTTGTTGCCAGGTGAAAACGCCTAGAAGAACTTAAGTCCCAACGGTTACCGCCGGACAGCCCTTAAAACACACCACGACTGATGCCTCATTGCGTGCCATGATCCGGGCGATTATACGGGAAGAGCTACAATCTTTCGGCCTCTCAATGAAACCGAGTCTACCCCCCCCCACTCCAACACTGTTTTGCGCGACGTTATCAAAGAGGACTTGACGAATATGACCGGGCCAGCGTGTGTACACTCTCCAGTACCTCGACTTCAGCCGACGTACACACAAGTCCTCGCTGGCTCACCACCCGTCGTACAACCGATGCCCGCACACTCGACGCATGTCCCACTGACTTCGTTAACTCCGAGTGCGCCTAGCCAACCCTTTCACCCACCATGGCGGCCATCTCATCCGATCTGTTATTACTTTGGCTATCGGGGCCACATTGCACGCGTCTGTCGGAAGCGTCAGCAGGACGAGCGTCGTGGATTCGACACCTACGGATGGGATGATGGGACAAGCTGGTACGCTTTGCAATGCCGTCCTCGTGAATTGCCGCTACGTCGCTCACCGTCCCCAACTGCGACATCTGAGCCAACCACTTCGTACCGCTCTACTAGATGTCACTCACCCTCACCCCTCCGCCGCTCCACGTCTCCATTGCGACCTGTCTCGCAATTCACCAACCAACGCCCGGAAAACTAACCTCTGCAGCTTTTAGAGGAAAAGCTGCATCGAACGAAAAGACAGAAATTCCTCCAGTGCGTCCATATAATACGATCTCTGTTTTATTAGAAGGTGTGTACGTGGACGCTTTAATCGACACTGGTGCTTGTTTGTCTGTGATTGATCGTTCCTTGTGCTCACGTCTGCGAAAAGTCACCACCCCTTATGATGGACCTACACTGCTCGCTGCTCAAGGGGACGCCATTAGACCTGCCACTATGTGTACCACTCGTGTTTTCATAGCTGGTCTTCTTCATTTTGTGCAATTTTCTGTGCTGAGTTCGGGTGCCCACCAGCTTATAATAGGCTAGGATTATCTGTTTACGGTGAACGCTTTGATCTGCTGTCGAGAAAATGTTGTTCACGTGATGGAAACTGACTATGTCCTGTATGCGGATGACAAGCCCGTTCACTTGCTCGCTGCTGACGATACCGAGCTACCACCTGGTGATCAGCGAATAGTTACCATCACTTCTAATGTGATCGACTCTGGTGATCTGTTTGTCCAACCATCTGCACGCTGTCTCGCAAGAGTTATAGCCATTGTTTCAGGTCTAGCGCGGTTCCACAATGGCTCCGGACTTCTTTACGCTACAAACCAGACGTCTGAGAAAATTGTCATTCCAAAAAGGCACCACAATGGCTTGCGTTACTGAATCCCAACCTGCCTCTGTTGTGCCGTTTATGCCAGCGTGTTCTGACCTTCCTTCCATTGGACGTTCATCAAGCGTTTCTGTTCTTCCTGCTAATATTAGTACAGAACTGACCTCTTCACAGACGGATGAGTTGCTTGCCTTGCTACAAAAGCATAGCAGATTGTTTAATGCCCATTCCTCATCTCTGAGACAGACGTTCATTATTAGGCATCGTACCCAGACGGATGGCACTTCCATCGTACGCCGTCGACCATATCGCGTCTCTTCGTCAGAGCGTGAGGTCATTGAACAAAATGTAGCCGATATGTTGCAACGGAACATTACACGTCCCTCCACGAGTCCTTGGTCATCCCCTCTTGCTTTAGTAAGGAAAAAAAGATGGCTCCGTGCGATTTTGCGTGGACTACAGATCACTTAATAAGGTTACCCACAGGGATGTTTACCCCATGCCGCGCATAGACGATGCTTTGGATTCACTGCAAGGTGCCGAGTACTTCTCAAGCCTACACTTGCGTTCAGGTTACTGGCAAATACCCATACATGAGGATGACAAAGAAAAGACAGCGTTTTCAACACCAGATGGGCTGTACGAATTCAACGTCATGCCATTCGGCCTTTGCAATGCTCCAGCAACACTCCAGCGGATGGTCGACACAGTTTTACGCGGCTTGAAATGGAAGACTTGCTTGTGCTATTTAGACGATATCGTTAGTTTCTCGTCAGCCTTCTGTCCGCACTTGCAACGACTGGACGAAATTCTTACGTGCTCTGCAAACGCAGGCCTTCAGCTGAACACCAAGAAGTGCCGTTTTGCGAGCAAGACGATTAAAGTGTTAGGCCACATCGTAAGCAAGGACGGTATTCGTCCCGATCCAGACAAGATTTCCGCTGTCCAACACTTCCCGCGTCCTTAAAAAGCCAAAGATTTGCGCAGCTTCCTCGCCCTCGCTTCTTATTTTCGCCGATCCATTCGAGACTTCGCCTCAATAGCTTCACCATTGCACAAGTTGCTCGGATCAGGCGTCGCCTTTGTGTGGTCTCCTGAATGTGAAGCGGCGTTTGCCCAACTGAAGCGTGCACTCACATCCGAACCAGTCCTCTGCTATTTCCACGAAACCGCGCCTACGCTCTGGCATACAGACGCTAGTGGTCGAGGCATTGGTGGAATTCTCCTACAGTGAGACAAATCTTCACGTGAGAAAGTCGTCGGATACGCGAGTCGTGCACTGACCCCTGCCGAAAAGAATTATACCATCACCGAACAGGAGTGCCTAGCGGTCGTATGGTCGATACAAAAGTTTCGACCTTATCTCCACGGCCGCCACTTTACTGTGGTTACGGACCATCACGCCTTGTGCTGGCTCTCGACAATCAAGAACTTGTCCGGCCGCCTTGGTCGCTGGATTCTTCGCTTACAAGAATACGACTTCACGATTACATACAAGTCGGAAAACAAACATCGAGACGCCGACGCACTTTCGCGTTGCCCACTCTCTACGGAGCCACTTAACAAACCAGCCACTGCCGCACTCGAGAAGCTTTCGGCCGTCTCTTCCCTGCATGTTTCGTCATTAGCTACTGTGGACCCAACTTCTCCATGCGAGTGTGGTTTGTTCTTATCTCACCAACGTGCTGACCCTTACTGTCACCCTATCATGGACTGTCACCCTATCATGGCCGGCAAGTCCTATCATGGACTTGCCGGCCCCCAAACGCCCGTCTTCGCCGACAGCTGCCGCAATTCAAGCTCAACAACCACGTCCTGTACTGTCATATCTACCACCCTGATGGTCAACGCTGGGTGACCGTTCTACTTCGCTCTCTTCGGGCTCAAGTCCTCAAGACGTATCACGACGACATGTCTGCTGGACACATGGGCTTCCAGAAAGCGTATGACCGCATAACATGTCACTACTACAGGCCGGGCTTGTCCACCTGTGTCGCGAAGTACGTTGCCTCTTGCGCCCTTTGTCAGCGCCGCAAGCTACCTACATCAACTCGAAGTGGACAATTACAACCACTCCCGTGTCCCCTGCAACCATTTGAGGTAGTTGGCGTTGACCTGTATGGTCCACTTCCTATGACTGTCACGGGCAATCGATGGATAGTTACAGCTGTCGACCACCTGACCCGCTACGCCAAAACAGCTCCCGTGCCTTCTGCATCAGCTTCGGAAGTAGCTGACTTCATCCTTCGAGCAATAATCCTTCGACACGGAGCTCCTCGTGTAATCCTGAGCGACCGTGGAAGAGTATTTCTTTCAGAACTCGTCGAAGAAGTGCTCAAGGCATCCGGCACTACACACAAAACAAGCTCCAGTGACCATCCTCAGACTTTGCTAAGGCACGTTGCTGGGCTAGTTGGTTGAGATTCATCATTTTCACTGGTATAGCGCACCACGACAAGGACACACACAAAGGAGAGATGCACACACACAGCGCTAACCTGCAACTAATGTTTTATTTGCGATCACACACGCTGTTTATACAATAGTAGACCGATAAAACCTGGATGATGTCACGTCAAGAATACAGCACAGCCCATGCACGTGTCATCACCGATAGCGACAATCTACACTAGCCCGTCAAAGTGAAGATTCTAGATACTTCTTCTTTAGATGATAATGCTATGGAAGCCACACTCACACACTTTTCTTTCATTTTGTCTATTTCAAAAGCTTCAATAATTTCACGTGTGGTTCTGTCACGGGCCTTAAAGAGTATACGGGTGTTTTGGAACATAGGGACGCAACCGCACCTCTGACAGTGAAGGGCCAAATGACCACATACAGCTCTTTCTACATTGTATTTGTGTTCCCTTAGTCTTTCCTTCACACACCTTCCAGATTGGCCTATGTATTCGCAACCGCAAGTCAAAAGAGTGCTATAGACAACACCACAACAACAATTCACAAATGTCTCCCGGTGCTTATTCTTACAATCCTATTTCCCACTACTTTCTGCATTGACCTTTTTGCACATTCCTTGCAACTTTTCGGGAGCAGAAAACACTACATCCACACCCGCCTTCCTTGCTATCCTTCGCAAGTTATGCGAAATGGCATGCATGTAAGGCACTACGGCAACCTTGCCTGCCCTAGTGGCGGTTGCTGGTCTGACGTTTGCCCTTCCTTTCCTGCTTATACATTCGGCGACAGGAAAGGAAGGGCAAACGTCAAAGACCAGGCAACCGCCACTAAGGCAGGCAAGGTTGCTGTAGTGCCTTACATGTTTAAAAGGCGTGGAGGCAGCACAACTGTGGCAATGGCTTACGAGCTTCCCTTTCACGTTATACAGGTCGTCTTGGTCTGGCTGCCGCTCGTGGTTTACTCCAGAAGGCCGGTTGACACCCCTGCGAAACAGCTGCAGTTTCCAGAAGACTGCGGCTTTTCTACGGATCCGAGTGCCTGCGCTGACACACCTGAGCTTTCCAGGTCATTCGGGACATCGTCATCGTCAGAGACATCGTTCTTATCAAGCAACAAAAGCGGCAACAGCGAACGTCAGTGGTTTAGTGGGCGTGGAGGCAGCACAACTGTGGCAATGGCTTACGAGCTTCGCTTTCACGTTATACAGGTTGGTGAAACCGATTCACTATATGCTAAGAAGACAAGTAACCGTTGTTTCCTGCTGCTTCCACGCCCACAGGTGTTATACGTCTTGTCGCGAGAGTGTACTAACGCCCTTTGCTCGCTACTCTTGTGTTGCGGTGACCTTGAAGCAAACCGAGGGCCTCCAAAAAGACCCCTGGGCCACTTGATGATGTCGAGAACAACACAGCTTCTTCTGATGCGCGTCATAAAGAAGTTATGGCAATGCTTTCTAAGATAAGCGCCCGCAGTGATTCATCTGCCGTTGATCAGTCCAATTTGGCAAAGGCGATCGACGAGGTGAAAGCCAACCAGCAACTTGTGGAGAGCAAATTATGCGAGATTGAAAGGCGGCTTTCGACGGTTGAACTGCGGACTAACTCGGTTGCGGACATTGAGAAAGAATTGCAGGTCGCGAATGAAGCTATCGGCAGCATCACTCAAACAAATGACGCATTGGTGTCCCGTCTAAACGACCTCGAGGACAGAGCCCGAAGGTGCAACTTAGTGCTTTTCGGTATGCCCGATAAAAATGAGACCTGGCAAGCTACTGAAGAGGCACTTACCAACTTGCTCTCTAGTAGCCTAGGCGCCGAGTTCGACCGGAATGCAGTAGAAAAGGCCCATCGTTTAGGTGGTCCATATATACGCGAGAAACCTCGACCAGTGATAGTAAAATTTGCAAGCCTTAAAGCAAAAGAACTTGTGCTGGCACGTCGATCGAAGTTGAGAAGTCATAAAGTCTCTGTATCGGAGGACTACTGTCAGGCTACAAGAACAGCGCGCAAGATGCTGCACAATTATGCAAAATCATTGCCTTGCCGACCCGCTTTTCAGCTTCGTTACGACAAGCTCGTTGTTAACCACAGAAACTATTGTTACGATGCTTCCGCGGGCATTGTTCGCGAGACTACTGCGCATTCTCGCAGTAATGGCAGCGAATCCCGCATCAAAAATGGGGCGCACTCAACTTCCGATCACAGCCATGACCTTCACGCACGTTTATTGCCTGACACCACACTTTTGTCATGTGCGCGGACATCTAATGCCTCCTCATAACAATCAGTAAGGGGAAGTGGCAGTATCGTATCACGTCCTATTTCGGTGCTCTACACGGACATCCGTATCCGTAGTATAATGGGAAAGCGGGACGCTTTTGACGCTTTTATTGATTCTTGTGAAGCCGACGTGATTGCCGTGACCGAGACTTGGTTGAATGCTCATGTTTGCGATAACGAAATTTTTACTACTTCCAAATCGTTGAAGATCTACCGCCGCGATAGAGATGGAAGACAAGGTGGTGGTACTTTGCTTGCCATTTCGAAGCGTTTCAAGTCCTTTCTTATAAACGTGACGTCTACATTGGATGTGATATGGTGCGGGTTGGTTGTGAATAATAAAACGCTTGTTCTTGGCGTCTGTTACCGCCCTCCAGATACAGACATCAGCTTTCTTCAGGAGTTTCACGATAACATTATTGAAATTACAATGTGGTACCCATCTTCTTCGATAACTATTCTCGGTGACTTCAACTATCCTACCATAATGTGGGCATCATCGTTACCAGAAGTCGTACCATTTTCTTCAAATGGCCAATGTTTTCTCGATACTTGCAACCTGTTTAATTTTACGCAGATGGTGAATAACCCAACTCGCGTCACCGATTCTTCATCGCACATTCTTGACTTGATTCTTACAACAATGCCCGACAACATTTATGCACTAAACTCACTACCTGGTCTCAGCGATCACTGTCTGCTACATTTTTACATACGCAACAGCATGCCAACTGCTACTAAGAAACGCAAGGTTATCTATAACTACAATGCTGCAAACTTTGAGGCAATCAACAACGAACTCTCTCTAATTTACGACACTTATTTACATGACTTTGATAATAGAACCGTGCAGGAAAACTGGGATCTGTTTGTGAACAAAATCTACGAACTTACTCCTACCTTTGTTTCCTTAAAGTCTATACCTGTGAGCTCTTGCTCACCCTGGTACAATACATACCTAAAGCGACTTTCTAACAAAAAGAAACGCTTGTTTCGTGCTGCGAAACTCCAGAGTACCAGAAACGCTGGCGCTCCTACGAGAGTGCTGCGCGAGTTTACTCGTCAGCAGTTTCGGATGCTAAGGCTAACTTTCTATCTAACACTCTGCCATCAATGCTTGTAAGCAACCCTAGAATGTTTTGGAAAACTATTACAAACACCAACGACAGTGAAATCGTACTTGTTGACTCGAACGGCCTTCCCGTATCTTCCGAGATGTGTGCAGCACGCCTGAACAAAAATTTTGTCCGGAATTTTTCAGGGTCGTCCACGTCTGCTACCGTCTCTTTACCAGCGCGCAACTATCCATCAACGTCTGTTATAGTGACCGAGGCCCATGGAATTGTAAAACAAATTGAATCACTCAGAATATCCTCTGCTTGTGGTGTTGACAACATAAATGCAAGAATTCTTAAAGAAACTAAGCATGCCTCATCTATGATCCTGTGTAAAATATTCCAACAGTCTTTGAATGAAGGTGTGGTGCCACGCGTTTGGAAAGAGGCAAATGTGGTTCCGCTACACAAATCAGGAAACAAGCATTCTGTTACTAATTACCGACCTATTTCACTTACTTCTATACCATGCAAACTTTTGGAGCACATAATTTCCTTTTACTTGGTCAACTTTCTAGAATCAAAATCGTTCTTTAGCACGTCACAGCATGGATTTAGGAAGTCATTCTCATGTGAAACACAGTTGCTTTGTTTTACCCATTCGTTACATATCATTCTAGATCGAAGTTCACTGGTCGACTGCGTTTTTTAGACTTTTCGAAGGCTTTTGACAAGATTAATCATCACCTACTACTATATAAGCTTAGGACCCTTAATATTGATGGCGGCATTCTTGCTTGGATCGAGCTTTTCTTAATTAATCGCTCACAATTCGTTGTTGCTAACAACTACAGCTCACCCTCTTCTCCCGTTACTTCTGGTGTGCCCCAGGGTTCTGTGTTGGGTCCTTTACTATTCCTTATTTATATTAACGATTTACCCGATGTTGTAACTTCTTCGATTCACCTTTTCGCCGATGACTGCGTTGTTTACCGAGAAATCTCCTCTAACTCTGACGCTAGTTCTTTGCAAAGTGACATTAATAATATTGCCAGCTGGTGTAGAACTTGGCACATGGACCTCAACACTAACAAATGTAAAGTTTTACGTTTCTCACGAACTACCGGAGCCCCTGTTAACTACATCTTAAATGACGTTGATCTAGAGTCTGTAACTTCGTATAAATACTTGGGGATTCATATAACATCTGACTTGAACTGGAAACATCATATTACCTATGTTATTAACAATAGCAACCGTATGCTAGGGTACCTACGACGCAACTTTAGCCGTGCCCCTCGAGCCGTGAAACTAACCATGTATAAAACACTAGTTCGTCCAAAACTTGAATATGCATGCTCCATTTGGGATCCTTTTCAACTCAACTTGACTCACTCGCTTGAAATGGTACAGAATAACGCAGCACGCTTCATTCTATCTAACTACCATCGCACTAGCAGTATTACGTCAATGAAACAGAGCCTTTCACTACATTCACTTGAATCACGTCGCAAAGCATCTCGTCTCATACTTTTTCACAAGATATTCAATCATCCACTTTTGAAAGCTCAGTTCATTACCACTCCTGCCTATTACTCCGCTCGTTTAGATCATCAACATAAGGTACACGTCATTAGCTACCGCACTAACACTTTTCATCATTCCTTCGTCCCACGCACATCCAACGACTAGAACCACCTTCCCTCAGACATGGTTTCCATTTCAAGTCACGACTTGTTCTCATCTACAGTACAGAATTACTTACGTGATGACACGTGAAGTGTATATTGTACATATATATTTTTGTACTCTGTTTGCCCCATTCTGATGATACTTACACGTACATTTATTGTACTGCCTAACATCTAATTTTTATGTTTTGTAATTTTTATTATTTTGATGTTACTATGTTTGCTCTTGGTTATAGGTTTTTTTCTGTACCCCACTTCCCTCTGTAAAGCTATGTGCGATTGAGGGTAAAATAAATGAAATGAAAAAAATATTAAGCACCGGGAGAAATTTGTGAATAGTTGTTGTGGTGTTGTCTATAGCACTCTTTTGACTTTCGGTTGCGAATACATAGGCCAATCTGGAAGGTATGTGAATGAAAGACTAAGGGAACACAAGTACAATGTAGAAAGAGCTGTATGTGGTCATTTGGCCCGTCACTGTCAGAGGTGCGGTTGCGTCCCTATGTTCTAAAACAACCATATACTCTTTAAGGCCCGTGACAGAACCACACGTGAAATTATTGAAGCTTTTGAAATAGACAAAATGAAAGAAAATTGTGTGAGTGTGGCTTCCATAGCATTATTATCTAAAGAAAAGAAGTATCTAGAATCTTCACTTTGACGGGCTAGTGTAGATTGTCACTATCGGTGATGACACGTGCATGGGCTGTGCTGTATTCTTGACGTGAAATTATCCAGGTTTTATCGGTCTGCTATTGTATAAACAGCGTGTGTGATTGCAAATAAAACATTAGTTGCAAGTTAGCGCTGTGTGTGTGTGCAACTCTCCTTTGTGTGTGTCCTTGTCGTGGTGCGCTATACACGTGAAAATGATCATCCTCAGACGAACGACCTGACAGAGCGCTTTCATTATACAATGTCACATATGAGAGTGATGTATATCGAACCTGACCATAGAAACTGGGACACCATTTTGCCATTTGTCACTTTTGCGTATAATACCATTGTACAGCGCACAACCGGTTACTCGCCATTCTACCTCGTCCATGGTCGCTTCCTTTCTTCTTTTCTCGATGTTTCGTTCTTCCCTGCGCCTGTCAAACCATGTTCATCTTAGAGTGAAGAATACGTGTCTCGTCTACTTCAATGCCGCCAGCTGGCTCGCGTCAACACTGAAGCCAAGCAACAGGATCGTAAGCTTGAATATGATGCCTCTCATCGTGCCGTGTCCTTGCAGCCCTGGCGACGAAGTCCTCCTTCTTACCCCCATTCGCACTCCCAGCCTGTGCGAGAAGTTTCTGTTACGTTTTATTGGCCTCTACACTGTCTTGGAGCAAACGCCTCCTGTGAATTATCGCATGGTACCCGTTCTTTTTCCGACGAACCACCACTACAGGGCAGCAGAAATAGTCCACGTATCCCGCATGAAGCCTTTCATACGGCGTTCCTCTTGGCTTTAAACTGCGGCCAAGGACTGCGGTCAGGATGACCACTTTCACGTGGGGGGGGGGGGCGGTTAGTGTAGGCATTCATTAAGCACAACTACTATCTTTACACATGTTCATCATCATGAGTGGTCATCATCTTCATCTGCTGTGGGCACTTGTCTTGACTTAGTTCTGTGCCTTGGTCGCTTCATCGTGCCTTCTGGGCCTAATAAAGGTTGCCTTCACCGTTACATCAAAATATGGCTATACCCTTTAGATCGGGCGGTGGCTACCACAACCAAGTCGTAATACTCAGTGTACCAAAAACTAGATTTATCTTTTTTCTTTAAATAGTGAGGTTGAGGGCTGGTACTTTGCAGTGAATGGCTTAATTTTCACTCCTGCCTTGATTTTAGCCACCAATTAGACAACCTCACTCTAATTAATCCTACCCACTTAATGTCTATTTTGCCCTCTCTGTCCCGAAACCCCAGTGCCTTGAAAACCTCTGCGCCATCATCCTGAACTATAGGGTGAAGCCCTTTACAGAACATTATCAAGTGTTCGGCAGTTTCCTCCTCCCCTCCACACTCACTGCATACCGTGCCTACCCCTTCGTATTTGGCCCGATATGTCTTGGTTCAGAATACTCCCGTCCTCGCCTTAAACAGTAGAGAACTACCCCGAGTATTATAATAGATCCTTTCTTTCGCAATTTCCTGCTTTAAAGTTCGATAGATGTCAAGTGCTAACTTAATCCTGTTAATTCTCCACATAATGATCTCAGCTTCCTTCACCTTCTTAACCGATGTTTTTTTGTTTTTTGGTTTGGCCCCCTGCTGTTTTCTAAGTATTTACCCATGAATTATTTGGTTCGCTTCCTCCATTTTGTATCGACATTCTTCATATACAAGTAGCTGAAAACCTTCCTAGTCCAACGCTCCTCCCCCATTTCTCTCAATCGCTTCTCAAATTTTATCTTGCTGCTAGTTTTTCTGCCCTCAAATGATGCCCATCCCATATCATTTTGTGCTCCCTGATTTGGCGAATTCCCGTGAGCTCCTAAGGCAAGCCTACCTATTCCACGTTGCTTAATTTCTAATCTTGCTTGAACTTCTGATCTCATGCACGAGACCGCATAGCCGAACGTCAGACCAGGAACCATGACCCATTTCTATATTCCTCTCATGACATCATACCTACTGTAATTCCACAGTGCCCTGTTTTTCATTACCGCTGCATTCTTGTTACCTTTAGTTGTCACGTATATTTCGTGTTCCTTAGGTACTCGGCCCCATTGCTTATCCATACGCCCAGATATTTGTGTTCAACTGTTATCTCTAGTGTAACCTTTTGTATTCTAAGCTCACCACCTTCTTTATAACTAAAAACATGACTGTTGATTTTTTTCTTACTGAATCAGAAATCTAACCTATCTCCCTCATTACCGCAGATGTCCACCAATCTCTGCAAATCTTCCTTGTTGTCGGCCATTAGCACTATATCATCTGCGTACATCAATGCTGGTAGTGCCTGTTCAATGAGTTTTCCTTGTTTGACGAAAGAGAGGTTGAAGCCCAGTCCACTTTCTTCAGATTTGGCCTCTAATCCTTGTAGGTACATCATGAATAAGAAGGGTGACAGAGGACACCCCTGCCTAAGTCCCCGTTTCACCTCTGTGGGCTTAGATGCCTGTTTTTTCTACTTTATAGCTACCCAGGCAGCACACCGGCGTTGGACCGATCTCGGACCGGTATTGGCTAACGTCGGCTGCAATATTGGCCCAAGGTCGGGAAATCGGCTAAGTGCAACTTCTTCCCATGAAGGACCGATGTTCAAGCCAACCTGGGGCCGACGTTCTGCCGTTGCATTCACCGACGTAGTTGCCTCTCACCGACGTAGTTGCCAACATACATCCAGCATAGGACCATTCTCGGGCCACTTTGTAGCCAATGAAATGCCGTTATTATGCCAGCATTCGCTTTACGACGAATATTGGCTACCATTGGCTTGCCAATTTTCCACCGTTAATATGGGCTTTTCAGTACTGGCATTTCTTAGCCGGTGAACTTTACATTACGCCCCCAGAACTTTCTCTAGCAGCTTATAGCAGCCCCGTACGAGCTTCGCGGTGTAGTATACTTCAAGGCGACTGACCACCGGATGACTAGTGTAGAAGCACTACAAGATTCCACTAAATCGTCCATTTCTGCCTTTTTTCTTGCATTGCCAATTACCCTCCCCACATGTAGAGCATAAGACTGCACAAGTGTAATTACTGTCTAGTTTTTTCCATACATTCTTCCTCAGTTTTGCGAGAAATTGTAACATAGGCTGTTCTATTAAGTATTAGCTAAAAAACTTTAACTAAAAAAACTGCTCCGTGCAATTATTCTGCACACAAAGAATCTATAAATAAGAATACCAGAACACAATTTTTGTCACTTTATTTCTAAGCATACCAAGTCAAGCCATTTATTTTTCAGTTCAGCTTTTCAAGTTACTGCCGTTCAGTAATTCAGCCCAAACTAGTTCAGCAAGGCCCTACGGGCATAGGGCTGGCCAGGGCAGCAGAGGTTGGGCGATGATTCAGAGGCTGCAGCAGGAGATAAGGCAATGACAGTGGGCTGCCCAAGGTCCTGCAAGCAGCGATTGGGCAGAAAACCAACCATCACAGGCTGTCGCAGATCCCTGCTCCGAGGGACAGCAGCGACCGGGCTGCAAATCTATGAACACATCTGTGAAGTGCCTTACCTAACCTCCATCGAGGTCAACAAACTTCAACAGCCACGTCTTGATGAAACGCTGAGCTTTTTCAGACACCTGCATACGTAAATAGAAATATACACCTCAAAATAAGTTTCAAGCACTGCAGTATAACATATATGCAAGCAAAAACAATGAAAAACAATAACAGCAGACGTTATAATGTACTATCCAGATCAAATGCCACGTGGCCATTATGAAAAGAAATGAACAAATACTTCAACAGTCATTGTGCAAAAAAAATCTGCCACAGTCTAAAATATTTAAGAATAGGTTTCAATGAAAGTTGACTAAAACAAGCTTGTTTGACTAAGTTACAAATAAACACCAAGTCTTTCATGATTTCTACACATGACTTACAGGGTTGCAAGCCAGGTGAATTAGTCTGCAGCTATAGCCTATGGCTCCATAAATTTATAACAGGACAACAAAACACACGACCACACGAACGTCCAACTCTGGATTGTTTTTCGGCACACGTCAGCTATTACTTCACAAGAGGATGACAGACCACCAGATTGAAAACACAAGATGAAAGAATCTATGCTAACCCAATTTTAGCACTGACACTTGTGGATTATTGCAAGGCTCCTGTATCAATTTTAAAATGGTATATCCAAAGGCTATGAAAGATGTGCTGATGTGGTTTCCTATGTCGTTCTTTTCGCATTAAATAAACCTCCGAAATTTCACGTGATTTTGGAGACTTGCATTGATCCGAAGTTTTGGTATCATAGGTGAGCAGGACTGGATAGTTATCTCACCAAAAAGCAGTACTTGACAGAAACTCGCGACACAATTGAGCCATTTGCGGACCCGCTGCAGGGAGAGCACGTAGTTGTGGTGCTGCCATGCTTCATTTTGAAATGAACAGCTCTAAAAGTCATTGCACCAGTAATACTGTACTGTGGTTTAAAAAAAACTGTCTGAAGGCTACTCTCACATAAATAGCACTTGAAAACAGAGAGAAGCTCTGCAAAGCGGACTGCATCTATGCATGTGGCATCGAAGAGACAGTGTTGTGCAGTGATGGCAACTTCCTCGTGATCATTTTCTGGTTGGAATCTTGTGCTATGGTAGTACTGGCCTATATGCCCGTGCGGCGACGATATTTCACTGCGCACATCTGTAGTAAAAAAATGAATAAGTAGTGGCTGCGGAATCACTTTTTCTGGCGGCAAATGTACACCCTGCCTGCGGTATGTATGTACGTTGATGTTGATCAGGCAAACAACTGTGACAGCATAGCACGGGTGGTGTCGCGGTCTTATGCTTGATAGCCCAGGATGGATTTCCAATCATAATGGCTGCATTTAGATGGGGACGAAATATAAAAATAACTCCCGTGAACCAAAAGATATGTGCGCATTGGAGAACCCCAAGCGGTCACAATCTTGGTACGCACATTACAGCGTACCTCTGAAGGATATCTTGTTGGCACATTAAAGCCTAGTAATTATCGATGTTGAACAGACATGTTCATTTTAGGCCGACACAGGCAAGCGGAAAAAACTGAAACTGCTTGTTAGGTGAACTAAACAACAAATAAGCATTGAAGACATTTGATACATCTCTAGCAATGTACAAATTCTGATGTTACTTAGCCACGGCAGCAAGTGAGAAAAATGCTCACTAAATTGGTTGGCTCCATAAAGCTAAGCTTTGAGTAATCTGCTCCTTTGTGTGTAACAAGAACCCTGTCTTTTGCAAAAATTAAGTTAAGCAGAGGCACTTCGGCATCGAGTTTTCACCGCGAGAGTATCTTTTAAACAGCCCAGAGTGGTTTGAACGTGGCCCTGCACAGGTGTTGTGGGCAATGCACTTTTCCTTTACACGCAACCGTTTACAAAAAAAGACTACCTGCCTATCGTTTCATTCACTACACGCAGTGGCACCAGATAAAGTTTGGTGGTGATGGTTAAATGAACGGATGCATGAAAACTTTGTTAGTCTTGAAGTTCACTACTCAACGCTCAGTGGACCAGAAAAAAAAGTTTACAATGCCGTTTGTTGCATAATATGCTCGTTTCATTTCCAGCAAAACACCGTTTAAACTCGACTGTTTGGCCCTGGCTTCCACTGGTGGCTGTCTTTACTATCGAATAAATATAGCAGACAGGTGCCATCCGGTTTAGAAACGAGCCCGACATCGCTAGAAAGAGCAAGAGCAGAATTTTGCTCAGCTGACCGCTTGGGTGCAACGCTGCCTCCGCTTTCTACGCTCTGCCTTTCCTCTATACGTCCTCCTTTTTACATACTGTTGCACTTGAATATGCCGCAGTACGGCGAGCGCTGTTTGGTTTTTTTAGAGAAATATATTTCTTTAGTGCGCAGGAAACGTTACAGAAGGAAGATATTGCAGACAGATAGAACAGAGCGCGCACTTACAGCCAATTTTATTGCACAGATGACGGGAATATATATATATTGTCAAAAGGGCGAGGAGATCACGCACAGAAGAAAGGACAAATGATGGCGCATGCACCAGACCACCTTATTCCAGTCTTAAAATGACAACTTAACTGAAAAGATACCTGTATTCACTATTTGACAGATCGACAGTTATTTTTTCAGTTAAGTTGTCATTTTAAGATTAGAATAAGGTAGTCTGGCGCGTGCGCCATCATTTGTCCTTTCTTCTGTGTGTGATCTCCTCGCCCTCTTGACCGTATATATATTCCCGCCATCTGTGCAATAAAATTGGCTGTAAGTGTGCGCTCCGTCCTATCTCTCTGCTATATCTTCCCTCTGAAACATTCTATGCGCACTAAGGAAGTATATTTATCTCAAAAAATGCAATACCAACCAGCCCAAGTAGCCAATCCTTTGGTTTTGTTATGGCGATGCGCGCACGCACCATCTCTGCCAGCCGCCACTCTCCTCTGCGGGAGCAGCTAAGAAGTGCGCGCTCTCACCGCCAGTGTGGCCGTGGAAACTCCAGCGCTGGTTCCCTATACTAGCAACGTTTAGGATTCAATGGTGCGGGTTTCGGAGAAAAAACCTTCGAGAAGGATAACTTCGACTTAGCAAACTTTGAACGACCCCTTTACCTGGGATGAGCAACAGAAGTCAAACCTGATAGGCACATCATCAGCACTATGGGGAGGACCCTAAAGAACTGGAGATGACCGGACTGTGAAGACGCAATTTTGTACTCAATTGAATCCACTAGGCAAACAAGGTATCTTTGAGGTAAAGCATCTTGATTGAGAAGGTACATGTATGAATAAAGTTTCATACAACTGTGAGGTTGCTAGAACAGAAACCAGTTGTAGATAACTCAAATGAACTTTTCATTTTGTAACTTTGAGCTAACCTTTCTTTCTCAATCATATTCAGCCAAAAACAATGTTGTCAAAAGCAGCCCACACGATGTAGAGTTATTTGCCCCACCTCACCTCCCCACCTCAATAGAGCAATTTGTATTGAAAATTGGGATCAGTAGAACACTCCGTAGTGCAAGGGAATGTTTTATAAACATTCTGCCATTCTTCATTTGCCTTTATATTGACGATTCTCCAGCAAGGGAAAAAACATGAAAAATCTGTCACAAGGTAAACCAATTCCACAATAGTACAAGTCTTCGACATCTAAGCTAAATTCACTGCATGTATTTGGATCATTCTGTCGCAGAAATATCACGATAGCCCCTGAATTGGGCACACGAAAGGGATCATAATAATGCTATGCCATGCCCCAGAACTCATGACTGCTGCTAAGTCACTAGAACATGAAGTCAACGAAAAGGCCGAGTTCAATGAAGTGATAGGACTAAAATGTCAGTGAACCTCTGATGTTTTACTTGAATAAAATTACCAACTACAGGCCAGTGTCTCTGACGTGTGTTTGCTGTAAGGTTTTTGAACATGTCATTGCCAAACAGATGGCTATTTTCTTGGAGACAAATGGGCTGATATGTAGGCAACAGCACGGGTTTAGGCAAGGGCTTTCCACGTTATCCCAACTGATTGAAACTCTCCACGATTTCGCCGCTGCCGTAGATAACAGAGAACAAGTCGACGTGATATGCATAGACTTTGCAAAAGCCTTCGATAAGGTCTCCCACCATAAATTGCTCTTCAAGCTCAAACGAACAGGCGTAAACGAAAATATCCTGAAGTGGATTGAGGCATACTTAACGAACCGCAAGCAGTCGGTACGAATTGATGGGTTTGAGTCTGAATCACTTGATGTTTATTCCGGTGTGCCCCAAGGCTCCGTGTTGGGCCCATTGCTGTTTTTGGTGTATATAAATGATGTTGTTGACATTGTTAACCCTCCTGTAAAAATTAAATTGTTTGCTGATGATTGTTTAATCTATGCCCCTGTGACGTGTGTGAATGACCAAATTGTAATTAATGATTGTCTTGATGATTTTCAAACATGGTGCGATAAATGGGAGATGAAAATAAATTATTCTAAGACAACATATACGCATATAACTACCAAGAAACACGTTTTACCATTTACGTACAGCATTGGACCTAATTATTTACCGCAGGTGTGTGCATTTAAATATTTGGGAGTGCATATTACGAATGATTTGAAATGGCGTGCACATGTCGAGAATGTATGCTGTGCCTCTTACAGAAAACTGCGTTTCTTGCGTGCTAAATTACCGAATGCTACGAAAGACGTCAAGCTGCTTGCATATAAAACATTTGTGCGCCCTGTTTTAGAATATGCTTGTGCTGCCTGGAGCCCCCACCAAAAGGATTTGATAGATAAACTGGAACGAATTCAGAGACTTTCCGCGCGATTTATATGTTCGAAGTATAAAAGGACTGATTCGGTTACCGAGATGTTAAAATTAAGTGGTTTGGAATCTCTAGAAGTTAGACGACAAAAGCAGCGCCTAAAAGTATTTTTTCAGATATTGCATGGTCAAATAAAAATAGATAGAACAATTTACGTACACCCCCCGCATAAGCTCAGCAGCCGGATCAATCATGACGCGGCAGTTCGCCCCTTCGGTGCTCGCACGGACGTCTTTCGCAAATCTTTTTTCCCTGATGTTATAGAAGCGTGGAACAAATTGCCGCGACATATTGTTGAAAATTCTGACGTTAAAAAATTTGAATGTGCTCTTGATGTTTACTTTGCCGAGCAATGAATATGCTATTGTGTTATTGTTCAAAGTTGCTGAAAATATCAATGTCTGTATTTACTTTCCATATCCTATGCTTCCCTCCCTGTAATGACCCTCAAGTGAGGGTTGACAGTATAAATAAATAAAAAAAATAAAAAAAAATATTGCTTCAAAGCAGTGTTTGCAGTGACTCGTGTTGCACCAGCAGTTGGCAATAAATTCTTAAAGGTACACTAAAGAGAACCAATGTCTCAGTTTAGACTGACACGCTGCTGCTCACCGAGACCTCTCATGCCACAAGTTCATTATCAGCGGAGAAAATTATGAATGAAGTTTATTATTTTTATTTTGTGATGCTCAAATTTTGGAAATGAGGTGTATTTTCGCTACATTGATGAATATTTCTGAAACTTTGTATCTTAGGTTCAACACACCGACAGATAACAATGTACTTAATTTTGATGAATTAGTATTTACGTAAGACCGAGTACCATTGTTTGAATTTTATGATGTCACCTGGTTTCGTGCGAGAAGATCAAGTCAGCATCTCCACCCACATTGTCCTTTTGTGCGTTATCTCACTTACCAAGCGTCGTTTCGCGGTAAGGGTGGTATTTCCTGGATTCAGAAATTGTACTTGACTAATACGTGAAAAATTTTCTTAGTTTTAGTGTCTTTAAAAGATGTACCGAGACAATTTTGAGACATTGCAAAAGGAACATTTTTAGTTTCCTTGGTATGCAAGTAGTATTACCACTTGCCACACAATAGTCAGCCAGCGTACATGAGATAGTTACTTTGATTTTAAAGTTTTCGTTCCAAAAAGTATTGGCAAGTTATGGAGTGGACATTATCGAGACGAGCCAACAAGATTCCTTGCGAGTTTGCAAACGGAGTTTCCATGCAGCCTGAATCACAGAAATCACTGTCATGGTCAATAGGGACAATGCACTCATGGTTTATATGTACCACGAGCAGATCGCTTTTCTGCCTTTAGAACGTAGCGAATTACCAAGTTCCTGCAACGTCACACTGCCTTGTCATATCACAGAGAAGCCACCACTTGATATCGAAATTGATAGTGTCTTTTAAAGGTAGAGGTATTAAAAACATATGCGAAGCTTTCCCACGCAACACAAACTCTCTTCTTGAAACCAATCGTCTTCTATAGAACAACGATTCCTAAATATTGAAAATTCATCTAAGTACTCCTTTAAGTGATGCCAACAAGATGAATCGGGACAGCAATATCATATCGTTTGGCAGTATGTATTTCAGTACATGCAAGATTACCTGATCAATTGTGAAGGGAACAATATAACGAATAGATGGTAGATCACAGCCGGTCTATAGGCGCTCGCTCGCTCCATGCTTTTATGGCCTTAGCAGTCGCCGCGAGTAAATTATAGTTGTTTTTATACAGTGTCAGCGCACTCCGCATGAGGGCGTCGAGAGCCAACTCTTCAAAACGCATTTTGCCGCATACGCACTGCTTTGTAAATCAGCTGTCCTCGGCCACTTTCTCGCGCCAATTACTTTTAAATTAGTAGGACGCAGTGAGAGTAGTAGAGGTGTGTGTTGGCACAGCCTGCATTTTTCGGCACGCATGGATTGGGTAATGAATACGCACACGCAACGACACAAAATATTTTTTTAAGGCTCGAACACATTCTATTTGCTGAATCCGAAAATACTTGAGGCTTGTGTGGTTAGATTTATCATTTAGGCGCACGTTAAAGAACTCCAAATGGTCAAAATTCCCAGAGCCTTCCACTATGGCGTCCTTCATAAACATATCAGTGAATTAACTTCCTCGAATAAAAATCATTGACAATCACAGTTGTTTCTTGAGCAACAAATTGAAGATTCACTGCTGCTGGCCTGTTCGGAAAGTGTGGACAAGAGTCACGCAAAAGCGTCGGCGCTAATTACTTCTGAAATGTTTCTCCAGATTATTCTAGGAAATTGCATAAAAATGTCAACGGATCGAAATGACATGCCGTCTCGCTTTCTTACAAGCCCACACAAAAGCATTTCTGGTTAGAAATAATGTCGCTACTTCAGCTAAAAGCATCACAACAAATTTTTGCTAACAGTGCTTTTTTTTCTTCAGGCGCAATGAAAATATATTAGTGATAATGAGGACATTTTCTGATTCTCTAAAATTATATTGTTCCCGTGCGTCTCTGGCGTATTAAAATATTGCATATGAAAATGTTTCACATTTTTTCATCGGCACTGAAGATTGCATCTGGAATTGTGCGGGCTTGGTTTTTTTTTTCTTTACCAAAACGACTTTCCAAAACTGCATCACTACATGCTCTTTCATGTCTCTAAATTTTGTGTTTTCATTTGAACAATTATTATTTTCATTGACATTCTTATTACTACTGCTATTACTCCTGCTATTGCGAGTGCTATTCACTCCTACTTGTGAAAAATAGTGACCATCCCTCTTATGCTTTTACTTTCACCTTTTTGAAGTACTTAATTCAATAAGCACGAAATGTGATCCCTTGAACAAGAATGTGCAAAATTTATCAATTTCATGGGCACTGGTTGCCGGCATGTGAATTCGAAGTAAACGTTTCCGAAACTATTTTTCTCAGAAAGAAAAGAGATTATGTTGTCTGCCATTTCCTCTGCCAGTTTGTGACGGATCTTGTGGCCGAGCCTTCTGAACCTGATGCGCAATGGTACATGCGTGCAGAATGGAATATTGATCAATTTACTCCTGTCTTGAAGTATCAGAAAGAGGTGTCATATATGCTTCCTACCATGTTTTCATTGCGTTGGTACTACCAGGATGTGCAACAGTAGAAATGAACCAGAGCATTATTTGAGTGCGCTAGCCTTTTTTTCCAATGGACGGCGGCGAGTTAGTTTGGAACAAGATTGCGGCAATAGGTAGAAGCACAACCTCCTTCTTGTACACAGGCCACAAAGAAAGCGAGCGTGCGCCTCCAGACCGGCCGCAGCTAGATATAGTAGGGACAATAAAGAGAAACAATAACTTGACTTAGATGAACAAACTGTGGTCTGAGAACTCTAATGCTACAAGTTTCACTGTCATCATTTCATTATTAATGAATAAAAATCAAGGTCAAAATTTCAATGTTAAATTTCGTGCTTAAACATTTGCCTGGGTGCGACAGCTGAACTAGACTTTGGAGCAATTTTCAAAGCAGCAAAATGTTACTTTTGGAGCAATAAAACTGAAATTTGGAGCAGGTTACAAGCGAAAACACATGCATTTTTTTACCACGAAAGACCGAATTTCCGAAGGCTTAGATTTTAATGTATATATACATACAGACACACACACACACACATATATATATATATATATATATATATATATATATATATATATATATATATATATATATATATATATATATATATATATATATATATATATATATATATATATATTAACGGAGAGAAAAGAGACAACACCCGATTCTGCGCCAGCTGTTCTTATTCTGACTTTGCTCTTCTCTTCCTTGCTCTAGCTCTCCGCGCGCCGGAGCCCCAGTGTCTTTCTTGGTCATGACACTCGGCCATGACTGCGCGCGTGCGGAGCTGGCGGCAAAGTTTCTGGTGGGCAGGCTTGGCTGTATCGTGGTGGTCAGCCCGGGTCACAATGCAAGATGGAGCGACGGTCTGGGGAAAGCGTCTCTGGTGGACGGCACTGGCTGCCTCGAGCCGGTCGCTCTTTTGCACGCCACGATGTCTCTCGAAAAAGTGCTGTGGACTCAGGCGGCCGGCACTGGCTGCCCCGTTGCGGCTGACGCTCTCGGCCATGCTGCGATTTGGTCCGGGTATCTGCCAGAAGTATATCTGGTGGTCGATACTGGCTGCATCTCGGAGGCCGGCCTCGACCACGCTGGAACTGGGTGCTGGAGTCTGCCACAAGTCTCTCGGGAGGTCGAGACTGGCTGCATGGTTGTGGTTGATCTCGTCCAAGGTTCGACGTGTTCGGAAGACTTGGTGAAAACAGTTCTGGCGGGTGGCATTGACTTCCTCGCCTGGGCCAGACCCGTCTAGGCTGTTACTTGGCACGCTGAGATGTATTTGTTGCCTTGGTCGGCCACATTGCCGTTGTTGACGTTGGGTATTGACATTCGCTCGCACCTTGGTCGATGAAGACTCGGGGGTATGAAACTGGTTGTACCTCGGTGGTCTGTCTTTACGACGCTGTAACATGGTGTAGAGATTTGGTGGGCGACAGTGGGTGTGTTGGAGCAGTCGTTGCTTGCCGAGTAGACATTTATGTCGTCTGAGTGGGGTGGTGTGGTTTTTATGCGCATTTGAATGCAGAGCCGGAAAATGCTTGCGCAACAGAGGGTGAGTGTAAGTGCTTACCGGCCATTGACACAATTATGATGCGACGTGCCCACAGCTTCCTTGCTGATATCGCTTTTGTTTTGACCGAGCTGGTCATGGCCTGAACAATCAGGGTGATTTCCATGGTGACGACTTCATGGCGGTCTGCGTGACATTCAGGTTGTACGTTGGGAGTCAGAATGACGTGCTTGTCGTCGTCGGCAAGATCGTACATCATGTTGCCAGAAAGGCCGATGCTGGCTCTCTCTGCCTGTAACGCATCGATGTAGCTCACACACTCAGCCATTGACTGCAGATGCGGTACACACTGGTCCAAGATTGTCTCCTTGCTATCCATGATTGTCTCCAACAGCTCTGTCTTGGAAATGGCCTTGGTTGCTGGTACGGAAGTTCGTGAGATGGGTCCCGGTGTGGAACCTGGCATCCGAAGAGCGACGCCTACCTTGGAGCCTGTTTCAGTGTATCCTGCGGAGCGTTCAGCCAAGAGGTCATCAAAGCTTATGCAGGGTACAGCTGCACAATCGGGATGGTTCGGTGTGGGTATGCCGTTTGAGTGACGTCCTTCACGAAGCCCGTCTTCGATAGTGGTCTTTGGCTGAGCTGAAGTTGAATTGGACGACGGCAAAGAGTCCGAAAGCTCAAGTGAACTACAACGCATGACTGCAACCTGGAGGCGGAAACCCTCCTGCGCCTTATCCTCGGTAGTGATCAGGTTGAACTGGGTGGTGGAAGAGAGATCGGAGAGTGTCCCACTGAAGGCAGCTATGAGATTGGAGCTCGACTCCACCCAGGACTGCTGCTTGAAGCCTTCATACCTGTGCCACGCCGCTGCACCTTCCCGAAGACGGTCTACAGCCATGGTCCATTTCTGAGATTCCGTCCAGGCCTCGCGCATTGCTATCGCGTTGACAGTTGCCACCCAGCTGTCAGCGTCGTTCCGGACCCCGTGGAATTCCGGTAGTTCACAGACGGCTGGAGATTTTGAGGTGGCAGGTGGCAACGCAGAGATCACCGACGCGAAGCAGTCGAGCTGGTGTGAGAGCTCGATGAGAGAAGACTGAAGCTCCCTGCATTGCTCCGGTGTGCTTGCCTCAAGGTCGTATGAGGCAGCTACATCCAACACTGCGTTAATGTCACACAATGCTGGCAACATTGTAGGAGCTCGCTCGGCGATCAACGCGGTCAGTTTGTTTGTCTAGGCGCGGAGTAGCGCGATAGTACGCCGCAGTTCCACGGCACTGTCGCACGAGGCTTCTGAACCACTTTTGTTCGCGTCGGTGAAGTACGTGGTTCTAGTAGTACTCACGGCGGTGACACGCACGTCCAAGGAAGCATGAACAGCATTTCTTGGCGGCTCGTATGTGGGAAGAGTACCGGACAGGGAATGCAGGTCGTGGGAAGCTTGAACAGCATTCCCAAAGGATGGGAGCCCGTGCCTATTACGGCCGCGAAGTGGTAGCATACTGTCCATTGGGTGATGCCCTGGTACCACAGAGGAGGCATGGACACCGTCCTCTGATGGTCCGATGGGCAGCTAAAGCGGCGGCCGGGTTGTTGACTCCATCGCCAAAGAAGCGTGAAAGGCGTTCCTGGACGGATAAGCCCGCACTGCCGACGAACCACGAAGACACGTACCGGTGGCTTCCCGCAGAGGGTTCACTTGTCGGACTGCGCCATTGTAATGGAGAGAAAGGAGACAACACCCGATTCTGGGCCAGCTGGTTTTATTCTGACTTCGTTCTTCTCTTCCTTGCTCTAGCTATCCGCGCGCCGGAGCCCCAGTGTCTTTCTTGGTCATGACAATATATATATATATATGTATATATATATATATATATATATAAATGCAAGCAATTTAACATTCCCTAAATCATGCACAGTAAATATGAGCACTGCTATTTCACCAAAGTAGTATTTTCTTCAATCACCCCACTCAGCAAACAATCATGAGGTCCACATTAGAAGTCATCAGGCCTGTCAAATTGTTTGAGAATTCAAAAGTGGGTTTCCCAAGATGATGACCATGAGATTCCTAAAACTGGAAAAAAAGCTGATTTTTTACAGCTACAGAGATGTCATATTACACTCCAAATGATTTTGCCAGTAACTTTTCCTACTCACATATATGTGGCATATACATACATCAGTCATTGAACAAACTGTGCAGTGTCTAGAGACTACAACTATAAGCCCCTGCTAAATATCATCACGCTTTTCCGCAGGCCACCCATTTACTATGGCGAAGGTGATTGATTTGATTGATTTGTGGGGTTTAACGTCCCAAAACCACCATATGATTATGAGAGACGCCGTAGTGGAAGGCTCCGGAAATTTCGACCACCTGTGGTTCTTTAACGCGCACCCAAATCTGAGCACATGGGCCTACAACATTTTCGCCTCCATCGGAAACGCAGCCACTGCATCTGGGATTTGAACCCGCGACCTGCGGGTCAGCAGCCGACTACCTTAGCCACTAGACCACCGCAGCAGGGCTATGGCGAAGGTGGCTTAAGCGGTGTTTCTGGACAAGTTAGAACAAGACCAAGAAATTTTCAAACCACAACCTCCCCCTCCCCTTCATTTTTTTCATGAGGCAGTTAGGTTTAGGGCACAACTTTTTCGGCTTGCTTGCAAGGCGCGTTTGACCAGATAAAGTAATCTGGTCTAACCATTGCGAGACCAACCCGCCAGTTGGCCTCGCATTGGCACCGGATATCTATCGCATGTGGTGTTGCTATGGCAACTGACGTCATGGCATGAACTAAAGCTGGTAGTGTACAAGCTCTCTGTGCTGAAAGTTTTTACGCTTCCAGCTTTAGTTCCTAATGGTTCCTAACATACCATGGCAGCACTTGCTGACTAGAAAATTCATATTTCCACTGAAGTGTTGCTGGCTATGGCAACACATCTTTTGTTTTGTAGTTGCGTCGTCCCGCCGGTAAATATATCTGCTGCGGTCAGCAGACCGACAGGCACGTGGCGTTGTAAACTTCATCTGGTTGATAGAGGTTCGCGAGTGTCTTGAACTAATAAGCAGCTGTCTTACACTGCGGTTTATGGTTAGGGTCTGCCCGCATAGATTGATGATGAAAACTACAAGTGGCTAAAGTGGTCTCCATTTCTCGCTCAAATTAGGGCGAACGAGAAAATTTTGAGGCTGGTCGGCCTTTTTGGCGCACGTGGCGCAATTTTGGCAAATTTTATGGTTTTGGCACAGCTCGGCGCACAAATGAGGAATTTTATCAAATTGACGCAATCAGCGCAGCTGTTGCACCCCTGCATTTGAGCATCACGTAGCAAATTTCAGAATGTCTTTTTTGTATTTTCATGACATTGACTCAATGAAATTTTCCAACAATCGTATGCTAGGTCTAGCACCCACTGAACACAATGTACTTCATTTTTAATGAGTACAAGCTATGTGGGAACCCCCAGTATACGCCTTCATTATTTCATACGTCACTGTGTTTGGCACGGCAATCTCAGTGGAATCTCCACCCGAATTTTCTTCGTTCAATGTTTTCTCCGTCACCGAGCATTATGTCGCCGCAAAAGAAGTGTTTGTCGGATAGTGAAATTAGAAGTACTAATTTGCGAAAAATTGTTTTGCTCTTTAGTGTCTCTTCAGAGAATGGAAGCGTACTTCACTTTACGAGAAAACGGCCACAGGAGTTAAACCTTCAGTTTTTATACCTAAAGCTAACGCTTTACTCAAACTGGGGTGAGACGGCTGAAACTAAATTGGGAGCAGTTTCTGGAGCAGCGAAATTTCAATTTTGGAGCAGTTAGCAGCCTTTACTAAGTTGTCCTGTGAGCTTAAAAATACCCATGTTAAGCAACGTGGGGGCACCAGTGCATACTTTAATTGGCTTATATTACACATTACACTGAAACAGATTTTGAAGGAAGTTTTTGAACAGATGAGCGCTAGGTATGAACTGCACTACTTTTTTACATACCGCACACATGACCTATCTAGCCCTCGTAACACGTAAAATAATATCCAAAAAAGGTTTTGTTGAAAACTAGGTTCCGCGGGAACATTAAAAACAACACATGACAATCAAAAAGAAATTAAATAATTGTGATTGCACAAGAATCTTAGTGACGTAAGAGTGGTCGTTCGCTTCAAAAAAACAAGCCTGACATCATAGCGTTAAGAGCTTCTAACAAACAAAAGCATGCTGCACTGCCGTTCGCGGTCACCTCACGCAAGACCAACTCCAAGAGTGCAGTGCGAGATCAAAGAAATCTCGCCGCATAGACTATCTCGTAAAGCATGTGCATATGGCACTAAGTGATAAGCGAGTGATACTGATAACGCCTCTCCACATGAGCAAACTAGCGCTGTTATTAGAGCACAAGGTGGCCAGTGTTGACAATTTTTCAATATCTATAGGTCATCACCGTCGATGAAGAACTCTTAATAATACATCGGCTTGCGATTGCTGCCCGCGCTACTCCGTGACTCGCGTAAAGTGCTCGCGCACCACAGCTGAAAAAATCCCTGTCTACGCAAACAAAACGCTGATCGCAGAGAGGCAGGTTTTATTGCAAAAAAAGAAAAGAAAGAAACCTAATTCACACTGCCGACGACCGAAACACTGATTGAGATAAGCCGAAAGCTCGTGTAGCCTAGGGCCGGCACGCATGCAGCGACACCTCTTTAAGCACTTGTCGCGAGTTTCGATTACAAAACGAAGCAGTGGCAAATCGCCATTAATGAAAACTGTGTCAAGTGATTGCCGATGTATAAGGATTCACGAATAAAGCACCAAGGTGCCCGTTAATATCGTTTACAATGGTTTGAACGCTCGCTTTGTCACCATGGCTTCGCATCTAACCAAGTGTTTCTCTCTACCTGCAAACATTGACGTGCGGATATCTCTTGCAATGGCTTTTTTAAATATAAAATGCAATGAGAACTCTCGCCTGTCTAAATAAATTAGTAGCTAATGGGTGTAAAGCGGGAATGGGTTGCACACATTCTGCCGCTCACGGAACCCATTTTGAAAACCCATGTGCCCGTGCCGGAGCAGTCCGGGAGACGCGTCGGATGGAGGGAAAAAAATGACTCCGCGTTTACAGTTACTCGCTCGCAGCAAACACGTACTCGTAGGTGGGTGATGCAGTAGTGTCAACATGAAAGCCACAGTGCCTGGAGGAATGCGCCGTGCACGACAGAGAACCGGAAAGTCAACCCCGCTATGCTTGCCACCAAACTCAGTGGGTTTCGCTGGCCGACAGTGGCGCTAGAACACACAGCCTAGCTAGTAGAAGCAGCTTGCTTGATGCACGGCAGCACATTTTTGTGAGTGACGCATAATTGCTAAAGTTTAAAGATTATGGCAGCACCATGGGAGCCTTTGTCACCAGAAATGTGGAAAGTCAAAAGAAAACACAATTGGAAGCATCTTATTAGTCAAACTCGCCATTTTTTTCCTCACTGAAGCTGAGGTAGGCATCAACATTCTAGTTTTCGAGGCTGTTTCGGAGCAGTTCGGTGCAATTTTCTTGATTTTAGAGCAGCTTTTAGAGCAGCTTGGCGCAAAGAAACAGAGATGTATTGAAAATGCGCAATGTGAGCAGCTATGTCACTCCTTAACAATGCATGTGTGTTGGCAGTACAGGCTCAGGTCACAACAGCCTCTTTTGCGTTACACATTAGCTTATTCCAAAGTGATCAAAGATGAATTGGCTGCATCTTTGGTACAGGAGGCTGTGTGAAAGTCATGTGTGCACAAGGTGTTGAGCAGTATTTATGCTCAGATTCAGAGGTTTCCAACAGCAGGGTTTTCAGATTATGCGGCCCGTAGATCCTGAGAAAAGGTTGTGAGATGGATCAAAGATTTCAGCAAATTCAAAGTCTGTGAGAAAAATCATGAAAGCCACGAAAGCCTGCTGCCCTACGTTCAAGTTTTTTATTGATACAAGCTCTTATTAGTACATGAAAATACACAACACTTGTTAGACTTGTTCACAAGATGGCGCACAATTAATTGTGTCGCATCCAGATATGATGTGGCAGTAATACGTACGGCTCTTAAGCAGCTGGACAGCACTTGCACACTTGTTAAGCTCGGGGCCAAAGGCAAAACCAAAAATAAAGGTGAATGTGGTCAGAAACACCAAAGCTCCTCTATTCCTTGTGTTAGAGGAGTAGTGTACCTGATTCCTCAGTCATGCGCCAACAGTTATACTGGCCAGACTGGTGGGTACATGTTAGATTACGGGGGCACCAGAAGAAATGCGAAAAGAATGTCTACATAACAAACTTCTTTGCTTATGAAACACAGCGTCACTGAAAGCTACTGTTTAACAAGATCAGGGGTGCAACAGCCGAAATACAACTTGGAGCAATTTTAGGAGCAGCAAAATATTACTTTTGAAGCGTTAAATGTAAATTTTGAGCAGGTTACAGGGAAAAAGATGTGCAATTTTCATCATTAGATACGAAATTTTGAGCAGTATAAAAAAGAAAGCTTACATTTAGAAACAAAATATGTCTAAACCATTCGACATCAGCTAAATTGTGCAGTGTAAACATGAGCACTGCTATTTAAACAAAAGTGGTATTTTGAACCACACCACTGAGCTAACAATGATAAAGTTCACATTAGCATTTGCTGTGCCTGTAAAATCATTTGACAGACTCTGCGAAATTAAATATGGATCTGCCAAGCTTGCGACCGTGAAATTCGGGAGATTCCTGAAACTGAAGAGCAGAGGTGGTGAAAAAAAAACTGGTGCACAATTTAGTTTTTTTAGGGAAGCAGAAATGTCATACACTGCTCCAAAATATTTCCAGTAGCATATTTAGACATCAGTGATTACACTGATACTCATCATTAGGCAGCGTACAAACGCATGAGTAAGTGAACACTATGTGCAGTGTCCTGTGACTAGGGATAACAGCCCCTTCCAAATATCAGTACGCTTTTCCATAAAGCGTCGGTGTAAAATGGCAAAGGTGGCCTATTGAGGATTCTCTGCACGGGTTAGAATTCCAAGCCAAGAAATTTTCGAATAACTAGACCTAGAATAACTAGAGTGAATAACTAGTTACTCTAGAATAACTAGAGTAACTAGAGTAACTGGAGTGACTAGAGAACTAGAATAACTAGAGTGACGCTTTCCTTAAGGGCTGAGCTTCTAGTAGTCACTTGCTCTTTAAAGTAGAGCAATTTTTAGCGAACTAAAAGCACCTTAATCATATCTGTCTGTCAGTCGGTCTGTGTATTGTCTATCTGATCGATCGATTTAATCTAGCCAATCAAGTTTGGGCGCTCTGTGATCGTCTCCTTAACTTGACACCTTAGGTCAGCAACTCACTTATGAGTTGACTTAGTCGAGACTCGCTCATACTCAAATAAGCCACGTGCTTGCGTGAGTAAGGGTGAGTAATATTTTAGCGCGCTTTACGCCGAGCGAGTCTCGTTTAAGAAAGTTTTGGTGGGTTGGAATGAGCCCCAGACGCGAAGTATGTATAAGTGAGTTTGAGTGAGCTCTAATTTTTTGCCAACTAATGTTTGACATGAACCAAAACTTGCATGACAGGAAAGAGTATGCTATAAAAGGGTTTGATTCAGCAATTCACTGACATTTGGTTTCTATTATATACAAGATGTTTATTTACACTACTTACAAATGCGTTAGTGAGCCAAGAATCTATGATTGACTGTTTTCGAAAAGTCTCTTGTCACTGTCTTTTCGACCACTGATTCACCCTGCACCGACCACTTGTATTCCTCTATTGCTTGCTGCACCGTCAGTGTACCAAGGGTCGGTTATGCAGTTTCCCTAACATATTGGGCGTGAGGCCCACCACCGGAGGCGCGAGTGCTGCAATCGCTGTGACTTGCAGGGTTGGATCACGTGATCTTGCCTCGCACTGGCAAAGGAAAGCTGGCGGTTGCATGTGTGGTTCTACCGTGACTTTGCAGTGTCTTCACTTTCGAACAGCGTTGTTTTGCTCTGGTTTCATGTGTGCGGACTTCTGCAGACTACGCAATCCAAAAAGACAGCAAAAGTTACCGGCGGCACGCCACAGTGCGCTACATACGTGAGGGTACTCTCACGGCGGCTTGCAGTGCCACTGTCTCCTCTCTCTTTTAGTGTTGTGGTTGTTATACAACTATGGGGTTAACATGAACACCGACCATGAATGCTCGCATAAAAGCGGAACATTTAAGTTTCTGCCCGGGAGCTCTTTCACAACTAATAATGAATGTGCGAACAGTCCAATTATATACATTTCAAAATGGGATGTAGGTGTGTATATCTGGGGGAAGTTGCTGTCATTGTCATTACTTTCAAGAATGTGCCCCGTTGTTGTCCGAATTGTCAGAGAGTCTAGATATAGCCCCGAAGTCCAATTCTTTTCCCTTTGTTTTGGTAATTTGACCTTATTCCAGTGTATTTCGTTGCCAGTTGCTTCTGTGTGTTCGGCCAGCATGTTGGACACAACCTTCTTTCTTACATCATACACGTGCCGCTCCAGTTAGAGCTACTTTTTCGCCAAGCTAACCTAACAGTAGCCAGTGCCACTCTCACCCTCCTCCCCGGCTCTCCTTCTCTATGTGTGTACTCGACCACACTGGTTTCCGTCCACCAGTAGCGTAGCCAGAGGGTGGCACACCAGGCCCGTGCCTCTGTCCTCCCAATATTTTCCTATTGTATATAGGGGAGCAGAAAATAACGGTGTACCACATCTACTTGCATAGCTGTGACCCATTCTAATCGAGGTGACGCCCCTTCGAAAAAAATTCTGGCATGGCCTCTGCCATCTGTGGCCTCAGCTCACAGGGTTCTTTGCTTATAGATTACGTCTGTAGGATGGGCCCATAGCAACTGTCACTTCCTCTCAATGCTGTTTTGATCTACAGGCGAAAACTTGGTAAGCTTCGAAAACTGATTCATCTTCTAAGAGCTGCCATGAAATAGCGCACTGTTCGTGAATAAAGCTTAAAAGAAAAAAAATCGCTGGACACTCCCTATTTTATTGAAAGCTCTGAGCCCCCCGCCCCTTTTTTTGTCTTGAAGTTGCGTCATCCCGGCCACGGTCCTGGCGATGGACATTTGCAGTACTGTTGCTAGGTCAACGATTGCACGCCGTTGTTACTTCACCTGGTCGAACGCGCATTCGAGGAAGAGTCGAAGCGATACCTAACCCCACGGTCGGGAAAAAAAACAAGGTGGGAATTTGGAGAAGGGGAGGTGTAGTGATTCGAAAATTTCTTGGTTTGGAATTCTAACCCGTGCAGGGAATCCTCAATAGGCCACCTTTGCCATTATACACCGGCGCTTTATGGAAAAGCGTATCGATATTTGGAGGGGGCTGTTATCCCTAGTCACAGGACACTGCACATAATGTTCACTTTTTCATACGTTTGTACGCTGCCTAATGATGAGTATCAGTGTAATCACTGATTTCTAAATATGCTACTGGAAATATTTTGGTGCAGTATATGGCATTTCTGCTTCCCTAAAAAAACTAAATTGTGCACCAGTTTTTTTTTCACCACCTCTGCTCTTCAGTTTCAGGAATCTCCCGAATTCCATGGTCGCAAGCTTGGCAGACCTATATTTAATTTCGCAGAGTCTGTTGAATGATTTTACAAGCACAGCAAATGCTAATATGAACTTTATCATTGTTGGCTCAGTGGGGTGGTTCAAAATACCACTTTCGTTGAAATAGCAGTGCTCATGTTTACACTGCACGACTTAGCTGATGTCGAATGGTTTATACATAGTTTGTTTCTAAATGTAAGATTTCTTTTTATATCGCTCAAAATTTCGTATCTAGTGATGAAAATTGCACATCGTTTTCCCTGTAACCTGTACAAAATTTGCATTTTAGTGCTTTAAAAGTAATATTTTGCTGCTCATAAAATTGCTTCAAGTTGTAGTTCGTTTGTTGCACCCCTGATATTGTTAAACAGGAGCTTTCAGCGACGCTGTGTTCAATAAGCAAACAAGTTTGATATTCGGACGTTTTTTTCGCATTTCTTCTGGTGCCCCCGTAATCTAACAAGTACCTACCAGTCTGACCAGTATAACTGTTGGCGCATGACTGAGAAATCATGTACACTACTCCTGTAACACAAGGAAAAAAGGAGCTTTGGTGTTTCTGACCACATTCACCTTTATTTTTGGTTTTGCCTTTGGCCCCGAGCTTAACAAGTGTGCAAGTGCTGTCCAGCTGCTTAAGAGCCGTACGTATTACTGCCACATCATATCTGGATGCGACACTCTTAATTGTGCGCCATCTTGTGAACAAGTCTAACAAGTGGTGTGTATTTTCATGTACTAATAAGAGCTTGTATCAATGAAAAACTTGAACGTAGGGCAGCAGGCTTTAGTGGCTTTGATGATTTTTCTCACAGACTTCGAATTTGCTGAAATCTTTGATCCATCTCCCCACCTTTTCTCAGGATCTGGGGGCCGCATAATCTGGAAACCCTGCTGTTGGAAACCTCTGAATCTGAGCATAAATACTGCTCAATACCTTGTGCACACATGACTTGCACACAGCCTCCTGTACCAAAGATGCAGCCAATTCATCTTTGATCACTTTGGAATAAGCTAATGTGTAAGGCAAAAGAGGCTGTTGTAACCTGGGCCTGCACTGCCAACACACATGCATTGGTAAGGAGTGAGATAGCTGCTCACATTGCGCATTTTTGATACATTTCTGTTTATTGCACCAAGCTGCTCTAAAAGCTGCTCTAAAATCAAGAAAATTGCACTGAACTGCTCGGAAACAGCCTCGAAAACTAGAGTTTTGATGCCTACCTCAGCTTCAGTGAGGAAAAAAATGGCGAGTTTGACTAATAAGATGCACCCAATTGTGTTTTCTTTTGACTCTCCACATTTCTGGTGACAAAGGCTCCCATGGTGCCGCCATAATCTTTAAACTCTAGCAAATATGCGTCATTCACAAAAATGTGCTGCCGTGCATCAAGCAAGCTGCTTCTACTAGCTAGGCTGTGTGTTCCAGCGACACTGTCGGCTAGCGAAATCCACTGAGTTTGGTGGCAAGCATAGCGGGGTTGACTGTTTGGTTCTCTGTCGTGCACAGCGCATTCCTTCAGGCACTGTGGCTTTCATGTTGACACTACTGCATGTGGTCACCTACGAGTACGTGTTTGCTGTGAGCGAGTAACTGTAAACGCGGAGTCATTTTTTTCCTGCATCCGACGCGTCTCCCGGATGCTCCGGCACGTGCACATGGGTTTTGAAAATGGGTTCCGTGAGCGGCAGAATGTGTGCAACCCATTCCCGGTTTACACCTATTAGCTACTAATTTATTTAGACAGGCGAGAGTTCTCATTGCATTTTATATTTGAAAAAAGCCATTGCAAGTGATATCCGCACATCAATGTTTGCAGGTAGAGAGAAACACTTGGTTAGATGCGAAGCCACGGTGACAAAGCGAGTGTTCAAACCATTGTAAACAATATTAACGGGCACCTTGGTGCTTTATTCGTGAATCCTTATACATCGGCAATCACTTGACACAGTTTTCATTAATGGCGATTTGCCACTGCTTCGTTTTGTAATCGAAACTCGAAACAAGTGCTTAAAAAGGTGTCGCTGCATGCGTGCCGGCCCTAGGCTACACGAGCTTTCGGCTTATCTCAATCAGTGTTTCGGTCGTCGGCAGTGTGATTTAGTTTTCTTCTTTTCTTCTTTTTTTCAATAAAACCTGCCTCTCTACGATCAGCGTTTTCTTTGCGTGGACAGGGATTTTTTCACCTGTGGTACGCGAGCACTTTACGCGAGTCACAGAGTGGCGCGGGCAGCAATCGAAAGCCGACGTATTATTGGGAGTTCTTCATCGACGGTGATGACCTATAGATATTGAAAAATTGTCAACACTGGCCAACTTGTGCTATAATAATAGCGCTAGTTTGCTCATGTGGAGAAGCGTTATCTGTATCACTCACTTATCACTTAGTCCCATATGCACATGCTTCACGAGATAGTCTATGCGGCGAGATTTCTTTGATCTCGCACTGCACTCTTGGAGTTGGTCCTGCATGAGGTGACCGCGAACGGCAGTGCAGCATGCTTTTGTTTGTTAGAAGCTCTTAACGCTATGATGTCAGGCTTGTTTTTTTGAAGCGAACGACCACTCTTACGTCACTAAGATTCTTGTGCAATCACAATTATTTAATTTCTTTTTGATTGTCATGTGTTGTTTTTAATCTTCCCGCGGAACCTAGTTTTCAACAAAACCTTTTTTGGATATTATTTTACGTGTTACGAGGGCTAGATAGGTCACGTGTGTGGTATGTAAAAAAGTAGTGCAGTTCATACCTAGCGATCATCTGTTCAAAAACTTCCTTCAAAATCGGTTTCAGTGTAATGTGTATTATAAGCCAATTAAAGTATGCACTGGTGCCCCCCCCCCCCCGTTGCTAAACATGGGTATTTTTAAGCTCACAGGACAACTTAGAAAAGGCTGTAACTGCTCCAAAATTGAAATTTCGCTGCTCCAGAAACTGCTCCCAATTTAGTTTCAGCCGTCTCACCCCAGTTTGAGTAAAGCGTTAGCTTTAGGTATAAAAACTGAAGGTTTAATTTCTGCGGCAGTTTTGTCGTAAAGTGAAGTACGCTTCCATCCTCTAAAGAGACACTAAAGAGCAAAACAATTTTTTGCATATTAGTACTTCTAATTTTACTATTCGACAAACACTTCTTTTGTGGCGACATGATGCTCGGTGACGGAGAAAACTTGGAAGAAGAAAATTTGGGTGGAGATTCCACTGAGATTGCCGTGCCAAACACAGTGACGTATGAAATAATGAAGGCATCTACTGGGGGTTCCCACATTGCTTCTACTCATTAAAAATGAAGTACATTGTGTTCAGTGGGTGCTAGACCTAGCATACGATGGTTGGAAAATTTCATTGAGTCAATGTCATGAAAATACGAAAAAGACATTCTGAAATTTGCTACGTGATGCTCAAACGCAGGGGTGCAACAGCTGCGCTGATTGCGTTAATTTGATAAAATTCCTCATTTGTGCGCCGAGCTGTGCCAAAACCATAAAATTTGCCGAAATTGCGCAACGTGCGCCAAAATGCCCGACCAGTTTCAAAATTTTCTCGTTTGCCCTAATTTGAGCGAGAAATGGAGACCACTTTAGCCACCTGTAGTTTTCATCATCAATCTATGCGGGCAGACCCTAACCATAAACCGCAGTGTAAGACAGCTGCTTATTAGTTCAAGACACTCGCGAAACGCTATCAACCAGATGAAGTTACAACGCCGCGTGCCTGTCGGTCTGCTGACCGCATCAGATATATTTACCGGCGGGACGACGCAACTACAACAGAAACGATGTGTTGCCATAGCCAGCAACACTTCATTGGAAATATGAATTTTCTAGTCAGCAAATGCCGCCATGGTATGTTAGGAACCATTAGCTGGCTACCCATGTAGATGTGCTTGATGAAGTCTGCTGCAGTCATGCGACGCTCATCTTGTGCTGAAAGCAGAAGGCAGTCAGTACAAGCAGGGCAACTGCTTGGTAGGACGCACCTCTTGGCAACGTAGCTGGCAATGTGACATATCAGCCTCGAGTCGATTCTTCTGACATTGTATGGATGTTCTGCAGAATTGGCTGACGTTGACTCGTTGGCAGGAGCTTGCTTGTTCAAGTACAAATTCACTGTGTCCATCAGTTTCTTCTTTCCTGTCAATTCATTGTCTTCAATGCTGAGCAGGAAGCTGATTGTATCTGTAGTTGAATTTCCACCTGTTACGCTACGGGCAAGGTTATAAAACGACAGGCAGTTCGCTGTGAGGAGAAACTTCGGCGCGGTCATGTGTGTATTGCAGCCTGAAGACATCCTTACAATTCCAAAAAAGTTCCCAACTTTGTCTTGGCTGAGTCGAGATGTCATCAGATACGTGCATCCCACTTTCTTGTGTAGGTAGTCGAGGAGCTCAAGAGTGCTGGTAAGGGTTACTCTTAGCCCTCCTGCTGTAGATTGGCTGAGGAACTGCTTTTTGTCTGTGTGGTCGTCCCATCTGTTTAGGAACTCAATCATTTCCTTTATGACTCCTACACTAGGAGAGCTTGGCTGGACGGCTTCTGCAGTATATCTGCCAGTCATAACAGCGATCAGAGCTTTTATCTTTTTAAAAAATATTTCCGTGGCATCGATGTTCCCAAAATATTTCTGCAGCTGTGTACGATAAATGAAAAAGGCCCGAAGTGGACCGTCTCCAAATACCTTAAAAGCATAACTTGCCCTCATATTCTCGAAATTATTGGGCATTAAGTGAACTGCAGTAATACTTGGCATTGCTTTCAGGGTGACAAAATCACTGTCAAGTTTGAACGCTTCTTTAACAAACTGCAGTGAAACTTATCCCTCAGGTGTGGTAATAGTGGTGTTCACAAGTCGGTTGCGCACATTCTTTACAAGGTGCGGGAAATCAGAGAAAAAGTGAATAAAGCGGTTGCTGTCAACAGGATGCACAGCCTTGCAGACAACTTCCTTTGAAGAAGCATGTATATTGAATTTTCTCTACATCACCCTGTTCCATGATGCCGCATCACAGGTCAGGAAGTCTACAAACAAACCTGCTTTCTCCGCCAGCACTGTCGCCTCGAGCACAATCTTAGCTAAAAGGTCGCCTTTCACATTTTCGTGACTTGCAAATGTTCCAAGCACCTGTGTCCACCTGCCCACAAGTGGCACGAACATTACGACAAGCCCGTGATTGCATAGGAGTGAGTGCTGTTCTTTAGGAGTGTACTGCGCCAAATCCACAAAGCCTTCAACTTTGCCATCTGCACTTACTGACAGGTTTTCTGACAACTTCATCTCATCTACGACAATACCTCCATGTCGATGGAAGCTGTCAAATTCAGCCACTTTTTTTCCAGTGCGCTCAACATCTTTTCATTAAAACCATAGCCAGTTCTGTATTGAGCCGTGTATTTTCGGATGGTTGTCTCACTTGGCAGAGCAAGAATGTTTTGCTTTCTCATATACTGCTACAACTTCGGGCTTTTTATCTTGAGCAGAATACACTCCAGCATCCATTCTTTATCATATTGCATCCCGCAAGGGCTCTTCCTTTTTGCTGATTCGAAGCACTGTCTGACGGCAAGTTGTTGTTTTGGTGACAGCAAGCTTATCTTTGCTGCTAATACTTCTTCAGCAGTCGCAGCAGATTCATCCTTCAACCTACGAGCATCTTTTGCTAGGTTCCCCAGCCTCACCATAAGCCTCTTGTTCCTGCGGGCGCACACCTTCAGCTTTTTCACAGTACTACTGCAGGCCCTTGATGTCTTGTATCGTTTCCTGATCCGCGATTGCCTTGTCATGAGGGCCTTTCTCAAGTACATACAGCTGAAGCAGGGCGTTCCGTCTTTCTTGGTGCTTCCAAGGCACTTGACACTAAAAACTGCTCCCGACTTCAACTCAAGCTGGCGTTGCAAATTCACAGTAATGTAGGCTGTCGAAGAATCACCTTGTGTTCCCGCACCCTTGCACAAATGCAGTAGAGATGCTTGGTCCAATACCGCTTCTGCGTCCAGCTTCGTAAAAACAGCAGCCTCTGCTACGGATTTCCCTTGAACAAAAGTTCTCGAGTGGATACCACCGTCGGCGTTCACAGTGAAAAACACGGCCTTTTCTACTTTCACTTCACCCGTGGAAGCATTTAGTGAACAAGACGTAAAGCACGCACCGTCAACCTCCCGAAGTTCATGAAATGTCCGGTACCTGTTGGGGAGTTTCACTACCCTCAAACCTGCAATCGTTGCAAGGGCGTCGTCATTCACCGTGGGCTCGTTTAGGACATCAGATACGCTTGAAGGAGACCACTTCCGCACAGCTGGCTCATCCGTAGTTGACAGCCGTCACCTTTTTCGTGGCACAGCATCCTCTTTGGATCTCTTGCTTACGTTTCTCTCTGGAGGCAAGCGCTTGCTCAAGTGCGGGGCAACGTTGGGCAGGATGGTGGGAACAGCGTCGGGTGTTAGCGTTGGCGTCCCTCGAAGAATCCGTACCTCCGTGCCGTTGATGATGTGCATATAGTCCCTAACGATGAAACTCTGCTCAAATTGTAGCTCACACACTGCAGAGTCCGGTGTTAGTCTCTTGTCACCTCTCTGCAAATAACGTTCCCAAACGCTTCTTCGCTCTGGGTCTGCGGGCGCTTTAAACAACGAAAGCTTCGCCGTTTGTTTTATTCGGGAGTACCCTGTGCTGCATCCAGGAGCGAAGCAATGGTTCAAGCGTTGTTTTTTAGAAGCCAATCGAACGTTATAACATGAAAGAAAAGCGGGAGATTCACTTCCAAACAAGCGCGTTCCAGCCAAGGAACCGGCAACGCCGGCAACATGAAGCAGTCGCTTTCAAGATTGGACGACTACAGCGCCGCCATTTCATTCGCCAGCGGCGGCGTCAACCGGTCTACAGTGTACTAGAATAGGGTACAGAGTACTAGAATAAGGGCAGTGTGCTCACAGGCTGCGGTGGGTGACTCACTTCGTGTCGACGCCGCGAGGCGGCGTGGTTCGCAGCGTCACCTGAAACTCCTTTGGCGCCGAAGTAGAGAGCCACAGCGCAATTGTTGAAATGCCAGAAATTATGCAACGTTCGCGACATGCAATGCACGACACTTCTTTTGGGGCATCTTATCAGTGTGCAGGGCGTGAAGCAACTGGCATCGTATTGTTTTCCTGCCGTTTAAAGGTTCAAAGTGGTTTCGCTAATGCAGCGGTCATGTCGACTGCGGTTCCGAGGTGCGAAAAACACTACGCACTTTTTTTTTCGCAATGTCAGAGTAAAATCAGGTTCTCTTCTCGATGTAGAAGAAACCACTTCTCCCCACTCGGCGCCCGAGGCGCACCACCCACGGTGGTGTAGCAAAGTGGGAGAAGAAACGTACACCGCAATCCCAATAGCGGCTATTGGCCTGCTGGTCGCTTGACGATGAAGCAGAAGCAACGCTGAAGAAGTTTTAAAAGGCTGAGAAAAACTTGTATTTACAGAATTTACAAAACAATGGGCATCAAAGTTACAAAAAAAGAAAAACAACTTGGAAATGAACCGACTTCTGTAGGGCGACCCTACGGGGTTCGGCGGAGCCGATGGTGCCCAACACCGCAAGCTCGGTTCAGAACCCTTGGCGGAGCCACGGGGCCTCTTCTTATCCCTTCCTGGCGCTCCGCCCTTACCACACTCTCGGCACATAATCACCTGCTTGTCCTTTGATTGGACAGTACATTGGGTAGATTAAAAAAAACGCCACGAGGATCCCGCCTTCGTGTACGTGGGACTCAAGCACTCTCCCCAAACAACCCAACAACCAAAACGTAAATAAAACAAAACTAGAAAAAGCATAGAGGCCAGGGCCAGCTTCGCGGCGCACAATTATCTAGGCAGAGCTAGCCGTAGTCGGTATTGCGGCCGTAGGGCGATTTCCCTATACCACGTCAATTTCTTGACGACGGGGTTATAATCCTCTTGCCTCTGTGCGCCGTACGAGGAACCGCTCGCTGACCGCGCATATTTCTGCTTACGAGTTCCTTTGCCCAGATAAACGGGGACGCAGTCGAAGACATGCCCGATTCAACAATAGGCAACCCAGGCGTCGAACGGGCGGCCGTCACCAATTCCCGTGTCGCGAGCCCGCTTCTGAGAGTTACTGGACCAAAGCCGGACCGGCAGAAAAGGTCTTCGGTGACTTTAGAGTTTTCACAACGCGCGCCGCCGATTCTGCAGGCGCGCAAACAGTACGTGGCCGGGCCATACGCCGAACCGATGCGAGGAGTCACCGCGGTGCGCGGGGTCTCGGAAGAGGCCCGTTGATGCGCCGACTGCCCGTTCCGAGAGGCAATTAGGGGGCCATCACACGGACGTTTATAATCTCACCCCTTTCGTTGCCCTGGTTGGTTCCTTTTTTCCTTGAGTTAGTAGTAACTGGAAACGCTCGACCGTCTCTGACGTTGAACAAAGCAGTGTAATATGCGGGCGCCGCGTGTCTGCGCTCGCGGCAAAACCGGTTAGTCGCGCTTCGACCGCTTGTCGCTCAAGCAATGCTGGCTGCCCACGGCTGACATGCCGTCCCTAGCTTACGCCGCAAAGCAAATAAAAGCACACAAAAATTGCGGCGCTACGAATTCTTACCGCGGTCCTACACCCCCCATCCAAGACTTCGCAATAACTTGCCTACAGTGTTGCCGAAGTAAACCCACACAAAAAAACGGACCGCGCTCAACCAGTGGGTGTACGGCGGGTTAACAGCTGCAGCCAACAGCTGGGGTGTCCCACCCACTACGCAGTGGTCGCGCTGCACCTGACCGGCAGCAGCATGCGCAAATTCCCTCCTGCAAAGGAAGCGCGCAAAAAGCCCCACTTGATCTCGGTGCTCAAAAAAACTATGAAACAAACCAGTCTCCAGCGCCAGCTGACATGACAAAGCTACTTAGTGAGCTGCCCTGCTCTCTTAATATAGCGAGTGCGTCAGTGGGGCGTGAAACCGGCATGGCTGCAGCAGTACGCTTCATGCTGTTCCTACTGCTTATGCAGGTTAACGGCGCTTCTGCAAGACAATGTCCCAGGAAAGCCGCAGCGTTTCTTCCACCGGAAGGAGCCACAACGCAAGGACTACGAGGAACAACCCTTAAAACCAACGTAGCACCTGATGACGACAGCGGGATGACGCCACCAGACGTTCCGGTATCCGGCGCATGTGCGATTCCTGCCAGTGAAAATCTGAGTGATTACCGGCTCGACGATAACGCTCGGCTTCATAAAGCGGGACTCTTCAGTGCGTCAGTGGGGCGTGAAACCGGCATGGCTGCAGCAGTACGCTTCACGCTGTTCCTACTGCTTATGCAGGTTAGTCATACGGAACCCCCTTTCTTGCTCCCCTTTTTCTTGCCGGTTTCACCCCAAAAGTTGTTTGACTGCATTCTGTCACATTCATGCACGCAATACCGTTCGCGGAAACAGTTTCGCTTGCTGCGTCGCTTCTCTTTTTATTTTTTACTTCTGCTAATATGTGGCGACGTAGAGGTGAATCCGGGACCGTCCACCGAGGCGACACTGCAGCAGCTCTTAGCAGGTCAAAGCATAATTAAGGATAAACTAAATGCTATTGAAACCGTTCAAGCTGCAAACAAGCTCGCTATAAACGATCTAGGTGATCGTATCAAATCCCTTGAAACTAAGTTCACAAACCTTGATGAAATGAAATCGTCTTTTGCAGAGTGCGTTGTACAATGTGAGACTCAAGCACGAGTGTTGAAGTCTCTAACGTCAAAGGTTGACGACCTTGAAAACCGCAGCAGAAGGTGCAACCTCATCTTTCACGGTATACCCGACGAAGGAGCCAACGAAACAAATGCGGAGTGTGAGAAACAGATCTTGGATATCTGTTCTTCGAAGTTAGGAATTCCCACTATAGGAATAGAAAGGGCACACCGGTTGGGACGTTTTCGAGCTGGGAGGAGCAGACCCATCATCGCAAAATTTTCATCTTTCAAAGAAAAACAGCATGTCCTAAGCAACGCAAGAAAGTTAAAAGGCACTACGACTAGCATTTCCGAAGATTTCTCCGAAGCAGTACGAAAGAAAAGAAAAATTTTGTGGGAATATGCAAAAGCACAAAAACAGGATGGCGCGAAAGCTATGCTTAGGTACGATTACCTTCTTTTGAACGGGCAGAAGTTTGTCTGCGATGATGCAACAATGCATGTGACCCCACAGAAGTGACCGTGCCAGTCTAGTTCTGTGAACATTAGTATTCTTCTGCTGAATTGCAGGAGCATAAAGAATAAGAGAGATGAATTTTCCGCCTTAGTAGAAACTGTTAAGCCTTCCGTGATTCTCGGTACGGAATCCTGGTTAGATCCTGACATTGGTGACCACGAGGTATTTCCAGCTGGTTACACCTGCTACAGAAAAGACAGGAACGGTCATGGAGGGGGTGTGTTCATTCTCATTGATAGTAGCATTAGGTCCTCCCAGATTGACGTTGATGCTGGCGTGAGTGAAGTAGTGTTGTGCAAACTAGAACTTCCGAACCGCATCGCCTTAACAGTATGTAGCTTTTATCGTCCCCCTAATGCATCGCCGGATGTTCTCACTCGACTTCAAAGTGCGATTGATGAAGTTCACTCAGATACCGTGGTCATTGGGGGAGACTTCAATTTACCGGACTTGAAATGGGATGCATCGAACACCGCCACAGTTACTGGAATATGCAATACAGAAATGATGAACATGGTTAACCTGCATGCTCTGCATCAGCTAGTCCTCACCCCAACGCGGGGAAACAACATTTTAGACCTTCTGCTTACCAATCGGCCAGAACTTGTTCAGTCAACGCTTGTGATTCCTGGCATAAGCGACCATCACGCTGTCGTGTCGACGATGTCGCTGGCCTATGTTAAAACAAAAAACCATGCTAACAGAAAACTGTACAATTATAAAAAAGCCAATCTCGATTGTATAAATGAAGCATTACAGGCTTATTTAGTAGTGTTCGAAACGGAAGCCGAGTGTAGGAGTGTGGACGGGCTGTGGCGGTTATTTAAGCAGAAAATACTCGAATTACGTGAGCTGTTCGTCCCAACTTGGGTGTTGACGGCGAGACAGGGTAGAAGCAAGCCTTGGTTTACGAAAACCTTGCACCAGCTCACACAAAAAAGACAACGAACTTATCGCGCTTATTGCAGAAAACCTTCAAAAGAGACAGAGAAAAAACTGAAAGAAATAACTCGTGAAGTTAAAGAAGCAACACGCATTGCCAAAGACAGTTATTCGGGAACTATTCAAACAAGACTAAAAGATAAACCGAAAGTGTTCTGGAAGCACGTGAAGCAGAATGGCAAGGATGTTGTAACTATCCCTCCACTCGTGTCTGGTGACGTCATTGCTCGCGAAGACGCTGACAAGGCAGAATGCTTTAACGCCTACTTCTGCTCCGTCTTCACTCCTGCAGTAATGCCTTCTGAAGACGTCCCACCGGTACTTGAAACGATAAGCGACATGGATGATGTTGTCATATGTACACATGGCATTGAATCGTTGCTTCGAAGGCTCGACTCTTCTAAAGCGTGTGGTCCTGACGACTTACCCAATTTCCTGCTTAAATCATGCGCTGAATCGATAGCAAAGTACTTGAAAGTTATATTTGATATGTCACTACTCGAAGCTTCTCTTCCTGATGATTGGAAAGCAGGTATTGTGGTCCCTATTCATAAGTCCGGCCCTAGAAGCGACGTTTCAAACTACCGCCCGATATCGCTGACATCCGTTGCATGTAAAATAATGGAGCACATTCTATTCACGAGTATTGTAGCTCACTTGAATACTCATTCTGCGATTACGTCAGCCCAACATGGATTTCGTAAAGGTTTTTCCTGTGTTACCCAATTACTGGAATTCACAAATGATATTGCTTCTGCATTAGATAAACGGCTTGCGGTTGAATGTATTTTCCTCGATTTCAGGAAAGCTTTCGACACAGTACCCCATTCATTACTCATTGAAAAGATGCTCACATACAAAATAAATCCGGCGGTTGTCTCATGGATTAAAGAATATCTAACGTTACGCCGGCAATTCGTGGTTGTAAATGGGGTTCGGTCACGGGCACAAAGCGTTTCATCTGGTGTACCCCAGGGCTCCGTCCTGGGACCTTTGCTGTTCTTATTGTACATCAATGATATTGGCGACGGTTTGACATCGCAGTTGAGGCTGTTTGCAGATGACTGTGTGGTTTATAGGATCACTAACGGTACGGAAGACCTCAACCTGATTCAGCAAGACCTCGATCGAATCAGCACATGGTGCACTAGGTGGCGCATGCTGCTAAACCTCACGAAAACTGTCAATATGACATTCACTCGAAAGAAGAACCCTCTAAATTACTGCTACACCCTGAATAACATTGTAATTGGTAAAGTAACCGAATTTAAATACTTAGGTGTTTGGTATACCCCAGAATTATCGTGGCAGAAGCAGGTTAACTACGTAACCGGAAAGGCGGGAAAAATGCTGGGCTTCATTCGCAGGAACTCTGGTGCATTCAGTCAGTCCACACGTGAGCTACTCTACAAGACGTACGTGAGGTCCGTCCTCGAGTACGCTTGTGTAGTGTGGGACCCTACGACGGCGCGCGACGTTAGTAAACTTGAAAGAGTTCAGAATCTCGGTGCGAGGTACGTGTCCCGTCAATACACAATTAATTTCAGTGCAACAAGAACTAAGGAACAACTCAAATGGGATACCCTGTTAGAACGACGCAGAAAGCTGCGCCTGAAGCTTTTTCATTCCATTTACTATGGTACGATTAACATACAGAGAGACATATATATAATACCGCCTAACTATAGGTCCCAACGCGTAAACCATGAGCGAAAGGTAAGAGAGGTTCTATGCCGCACGGAACTTTTTAAGAAATCTTTCTTTCCAAAAACAATCCACGACTGGAATAGGTTACCTGCTGACATCGTCAACGTAGTTTCGAATGAGATGTTTTTTGCCCTGCTGAAATGATTGTTTCTTTGATCTTTTTAGGACGTACTGTATGTATTACTGTTCTTATCTTTCGTTCTTCTTTCTTTTGTCCTCACACTGTATGCAGAAGGGAATTGTGGCTATACTCCGATATCAAATCACTTATTTTTCCTGTTGAAGTGACTCAACCTTGTGATGTTCTTGTTTCTCACATATACTGCATACTGCTGTGAATAACTTATGTTGTCGATCTGCTGTAGCTGTTGTTGTTGCTATTACCGTTTTCCACGCTTTATATATGACAAAATATTGAACTGTCCAGACTGACTGTAAACCCCTCCCCCACTGTAATGCCTCTGGCGCTGTGGGTACTAAATAAATAATAATAAATAATACATAATATTAATAATAAATAATAAATAATAATAATAATAAATAATAAATAATAATAATAATAATAACCCTATTCCAAACATCATGCGGCTGAAACGCGGTATCTAGTAGCCCCGACCAAACATGCTAGAGCTGCTCGCTCCGCACGCCTTTCCACCAAACGCTTATGATGCATGCAACATTTGACATTCCCAGCCGTGGGCAATTCCTTGAACACTCTGCAAGAGTTTTCATCAACATGACACACACTGCAACACCTGCCCCAGAACAATCGGGCACTGTTGTCCCCCCCAACATAATAAAAAAACGCAACAAAAAATATTGGCACGTAAAAGAAAACAGACACCACACGCAGTTCACACCACTACACTTGGTATTTGTCACACACTGTTGTATGATGTTCAAAAGTTACATCACCATTCTGAAGTGTTATTGCCATGTTTGCACCACAAATCCATCACTTAGTCCCGTGTCACATAACACTCGTTCCCCCTCCTTCACTGATCGCCGCTGCGGGGCTCTCAGGCTACTGCACCTCCTCCCAGCATTGGTTTGTCAGCCGGGAAAGCGCGTCGGCATTAGCATGTGCTGTACCCTTTCTGTGTTGCACTACCACGTCGTAGCGCTGCAAAGCCAATGCCCAACGTATCAATTTGGCCCCTTGTGGCGAAGCTTGAGTGAGGTACGCGAGTGGATTGTGGTCAGAGACAACAAAGATTTTGGCCCCGAATACCCAGGTGTCGAACTTTTTGAGTCCCCAAATGACACCAAACGCCTCGCGCTCTATCGTAGACCATTTCATCTGAGCAGGCGTGAAGCGATGACTGGCAAAAGCAATAGGGCACTCGGTACCGTCATCGGCCATTTGGGCCAAACAAGCTCCCACAGCGATAGCGGAAGCGTCCGTAAAAAGCCAAAACGGCTTGTGAATGTCTGGAGTGGTTAATTCAACAGCGCTGCACAGGGCACCCTTGAGTTTTACAAATGCCTCGTCGGCCTCGGGCGTCCAAGGGATGTGGTTAGGAACATGTTTAGCCGTCAATTGGGTAAGGGGCTTGGCAATGCCAGCAAAATTGGGTACGTAACCCCGGTAATACCCGCACAGACCTAGAACACTCCTTAACTCTTTTTTATTCTGGGGTACTTGCAGCCCCTCAATAGCCGCGAGCTTGCTGGGGTCCGGACCGTGCTTTCCCGATCCCACAATATGTCCGAGGTAGCGGATAGACGGGCACGCCACCTGACATTTTTCTATGTTAGCTACTAGACCTACGGACGTTAGGGCGGAGAACACAGCGTGGAGGTGCCGGACGTGCTCCTGTAGGGACCTGCTGAAAACCGCAATGTCATCCAAGTAGGCACAGGCATATGCCTCATGGGGTGCTAACAGCTGGTTCATACTTCGCTGAAAGCTGGCTGCCGCGTTCCTGAGTCCAAACGGCATTACCCTCCAAGCAAACTGGCCTAGGTGCGACACGAACGCAGTCAAGCGCTGTGACCCCTCCGCTAAGGGAACTTGCCAGTAGCCTCGTCGGAGATCAATGAAAGTTATATAACTAGCCTGACCTACATTCATAATCAATTCTTGCGGGAATCCCATCGGGAATGCGTCTGGTTCGGTTATGGCATTTAAGCTTCTGTAATCGACACACAGGCGCACCGTGCCATCTTTCTTTGGGACGCACACCAGGAGGGGAGCAAATGGACTTTCGCACCGGTATATTAAACCAAGCTCGAGCAGTTCCGCTATCTGTTTTGAAACCTCGTCCTTCAAGGCCACTGGCATGCGGTAAGGGCGGCTACGTTTCGGCGTAGCCCCTTGCATAAGCCTTATCTTATGTTCGCCGACTTGCGCGATCCCCACTTCTCTGCTAAATAAGGCCGCATGGCGTTCAAACACCTCCCGCACTAACACTCTCTCAGGGGGCTGCAAATGAGCCAAGCTACCCGCCGGTAGGATAGATGCTCTGTCGTGCGAAGTGACAGGACGCGGCACGTATTCCACCTCCCCGAACTCGTGGTCGTCATGGAATATGACACCAATGCCAGCGACACGGCACGTGTACGGGCGCAGGTGGTTGGCATGCACTAGCATACGCTTACCCGCCGGCGTCTCTAAGTAATAGGAGTGTTGGCGGTACTTTCCTGTGATCCTGCACGGACCTACCCATTTCGGTTGCATTTTACCGGAACGGTTGCTATCAAAAACAAGCACCTGCTCCCCAAGTTGAAACTTCTTTTCTTTCGCACGAAGGTTGTATTGCGTCGCGTACGCCCTCTGCTGTTTAGTTGTGGTCACGTTAGCAGCTTCCGCGGCTATCTCCAACTGTTGCTTCAGTTTTAGCATATACTCCGCCGGCTTGTCTGCCACTGTCGCGGGCATTTCCTGTTCTCCCGTCCAAGCCCTCTGTAGGATCGCGAGCGGACCGACGGGTTTTCTGCCGTACATCATCTGGAACGGGGACACGCCCGTAGTGTCGTGAGGAACTTCTCTATATGCCCACAATAGAAGTGGCACGAACTTGTCCCATTGGCGCCCCTGTTCGGATATCACATGGAATAGCATGTTTTTGAATACTCTGTTCCACCGTTCGACCGCTCCGTTGCTTTCCGGGTGGTCCGGTGTCGAAAACCGAGGGGAACAGCCGAGGCCCGTCAGGAATCCGCGGGTCAGCGCGGCGATGAAATTGGTCCCGCAATCTGAACATACTACCTCTGGTATCCCGTTGCGGCTGAAAATTTCCAAGATTGCGTCGCAGGTAGCTTTAGCTGTCAATGATTTGAGACATATGACCTCGGGCCAGCGGGTGCAGAGATCTATCATGCACAACGCGTAGCGGTGGCCGCGAGTTGTCGGCGGCTCAATTGGTCCTATGACGTCGATATTGACTTTCTGGAAGGGGTATCGGGGCCTTACGAGGGGCGTTATGGGAACTCTGTCTGTCTGCTTCCTGTCAGCCCTGATCTGGCACGCGTGACAACAATTGCAGTAGTCTCGGACGTCCTTTTCTATACCTCGCCAAAAAAAAACTAAGCTTAATTCTTACTTTCGTCTTACGAAACCCCAGGTGTCCGCCCCAATACGACTCATGCGCCAGGCTGAGCACATCAGCCCGCCGGGTGGTCGGCAAAACTAACTGCTTGATCGGTTGACCCAATACCTGTTCTCGGTGATACAGCAACCCATCAATCACCAGCATTCCACCTCGCCCTTCCGCGGCGTCTCTCCATGCCCGGCCCAACGTTTCGTCACTCTGTTGTTCCTCACGCAACGCCTCACAATCGCCCCTCTCGCCACTAGCGCCACTTTGCGACACGCAACTTGCCTTGTTCTCGGCGGTGTGTGGTGTTTTCTCTCTAGCGTTACGCTCTCCTTCCGGCCCTGATTCTCCCTCCTATACCTCCACGGCTGTAACCACCTCTACCTCCCGGGTGCGTTCGACCTCGCTGAGCTGTAGTACGCTTCCCTCCGCTGACCGCGGATAATCCGGAGTCGGTCTACTCTGCTCTACTACTCTCCCATCTAGCTTTGCGGCCGCCTCTCGTTCGTCGGAGAAGTTTCGGCGGGATAGTGTCGTGTCCTGTTCGTTGTATTCACACTGGCTCTGCTGCAACACGGTCCAATCGCTCGCCGAGAGCAGGCATTCACTCACGCTTAGTTTATCTGTGACCGCACACAAGGCCGGTGTGGCCTGTGAAACTTCGGCGAACACCGGTTGCCCCTGTTTCAGCGTTAGCGGGAGCTCTACTAGCTTGGCCTCGACTCGTTCACCAAATGCTGCTCGGAGGCTTACGCGGCCATGGGCCTGGATAAATTCTTCAGGAACCACGCTTTCCTGCACTACCGCAATCTCGGCGCCCGTGTCTACTATTGCATTCAAAGTTTTATCTTTGCAATTCAGAGTTACCTTCCACAAGCGGTCGGCCGGCGTTACCTTATCTAGGCAGACTCGAGCAGTGAGTTTATCATTTCCCTCCGAAGCGCTAGGATTCGGCGCCACCCTTTCAAGATAGTGCGGGCAGTTGAGTCTGATATGAGTGTTCGATCCACACTCAAAACATCCCGTTTTCCTCGGTTGCCTACTTGAATTATACGAACCCTTCGGTCTCGTGTTCGAACCCTGACTCGGACCCGATGGGCTGCTACTCTGGTGGTCGGTCGTCTTTTCTACCCCTTTACTGCTGGCGTTACGCGGCTGTCCTTTCTGCGCTTCCGCACTACCGTTCGTGTCTTCAAAGGTGTGCAAGAGCCTTGCAATTTCTGTGCTGCCCCCTCACGTAACCTCAAGTATTTTAATGCCTCTTCAGACAACACGGTTTTCAATTGGTCCACTACCAGTAGTTCCAAAAGCTCCGCGAAGGTGGACACGTCTCTTGAAGCCACATAAAAATTTAAGTAGCTGCCCAACCTTGTTGTAAAACTTTTCCACGTCTCTGTTCTTCGCTTACGTGCCCCTGTGAATTTCTTTTGGTATTCTAAGGGAGACAGCTTCAATTCATCAAGCACTACTTCCTTTACGGTCTCATAGTCCCGATGTTGGGCGGGTGTGAGCCGAGTTGATAAATACTCTATGCGCTCAGCCACGAGTGGAAAGACTCTTTGTCCCCAATAACTTCGAGGTACCTCATATGCCTCCAGAGTGTGCTCCACTGACTCGAACCAAATTGGGACCTCCGCGTCTGCGGGAAATTTTGGGAAAGCGCCCACTAAAAATTTGGCGTATTTGCGCCACTCAGTGTTGGAACAGCGCTCAAATGTTCCGCCAGCATCACTCACGCTACCTGATGGGCTTGCCGGACGTAATTTAGCGAGCTCAAACTCCAACTCCATTTGCCGGCTTCGTTCCCGAGCCATCTTAAAATCATGCTCTGCTTGGTCTCGTGCCGTCCAAGGGACGTCACCACTCCCATCCTCACTCGCCCCATCGCCACCCTCCATCCTGCTGAATGTGGTGCTAGCCTGTTTGCCCCGCAACAACAATACAGCAATGAGAAAGGGAACTCACGTTAGCTCGGTCCCGTTGTCGTGGCGTCGCTCTGGCTTGCTGCTGCAGGCTTCTGGTCGATGCCCCACCTCGTCGCCGACGCGCCTTTTGGGCGTTGAGAACTCGTTCGAGGACCGCTTTGACCCAGTCACTCCCTAGGTGTCTTCCGGGAACACCAGGCTATCTGCAGCTTCCAGCTGCCGCAGCTACTTGCTGCAGTGTCTGTCCGTTGGTCTGGTGCCGATTGGCGTCTTCATCTGTACTTCGTCTTTCCTCTCAGCCAGCTTCTTCCTTTTTCCACTCCGTCCACAGCAAGCCAATCCTGTCGACTGCGCCAGTAAAATCAGGTTCTCTTCTCGATGTAGAAGAAACCACTTCTCCCTACTCGGCGCCTGAGGCGCACCACCCACGGTGGTGTAGCAAAGTGGGAGAAGAAACGTACGCCGCTATCCCAATAGCGGCTATTGGCCTGCTGGTCGCTTGACGATGAAGCAGAAGCAACGCTGAAGAAGTTTTAGAAGGCTGAGAAAACTTGTATTTACAGATTTTACAAAACAATGGGCATCAAAGTTACAAAAAAAAGAAAAACAACTTGGAAATGAACCGACTTCTGTAGGGCGACCCTACGGGGTTCGGCGGAGCCGATGGTGCCCAACACCGCAAGCTCGGTTCAGAACCCTTGGCGGAGCCACGGGGCCTCTTCTTATCCCTTCCTGGCGCTCCGCCCTTACCACACTCTCGGCACATAATCACCTGCTTGTCCTTTGATTGGACAGTACATTGGGTAGATTAAAAAAAACGCCACGAGGATCCCGCCTTCGTGCACGTGGGACACATGCACTCTCCCCAAACAACCCAACAACCAAAACGTAAATAAAACAAAACTAGAAAAAGCATAGAGGCCAGGGCCAGCTTCGCGGCGCACAATTATCTAGGCAGAGCTAGCCGTACTCGGTATTGCGGCCGTAGGGCGATTTCCCTCTATCACGTCAATTTCTTGACGACGGGGTTATAATCCTCTTGCCTCTGTGCGCCGTACGAGGAACCGCTCGCTGACCACGCATATTTCTGCTTACGAGTTCCTTTGCCCAGATAAACGGGGACGCAGTCGAAGACATGCCCGATTCAACAAAAGCCAACCCAGGCGTTGAACGGGCGGCCGTCACCAATTCCCGTGTCGCGAGCCCGCTTCTGAGAGTTACTGGACCAAAGCCGGACCGACAGAAAAGGTCGTCGGTGACTTTAGAGTTTTCACAACGCGCGCCGCCGATTCTGCAGGCGCGCAAACAGTACGTGGCCGGGCCATACGCCGAACCGATGCGAGGAGTCACCGCGGTGCGCGGGGTCTCGGAAGAGGCCCGTTGATGCGCCGACTGCCCGTTCCGAGAGGCAATTAGGGGGCCGTCACACCGACGTTTATAATCTCACCCCTTTCGTTGCCCTGGTTGGTTCCCTTTTCCTTGAGTTAGTAGTAACTGGAAACGCTCGACCGTCTCTGACGTTGAACAAAGCAGTGTAATATGCTGGCGCCGCGAGTCTGCGCTCGCGGCAAAACCGGTTAGTCGCGCTTCGACCGCTTGTCGCTCAAGCAACGCTGGCTGCCCGCGGCTGACATGCCGTCCCAAGGTTACGCCGCAAAGCAAATAAAAGCACACAAAAGTTACCGCGCTACGAATTCTTACCGCGATCCTACAGTCAGAATTAAAATTTTGGAGTTTAACGGGCCGAAGCCACACTTCCGCTATGAGATGCGCCATAGCGGAGGGCTGCAGGTTAATTTAGATCCCTTTAGAATTTTTAACGTCAGCCGAAATGCCGACACACGGGTTGTTTTGTTTTTCTCCTCCGTCAGGAGAGCAGCCACCGCGGCTAGGATCGAACACACGTCCTTGGGTTCAACAGTACAACGCCTCAGACAGCCTCCACGCCGGGTTTTTCTTGATTACGTGCCTGCTGCAGGAAGTTGGAATGCGTAGAGTTGGAATGTGTAAGAAACTCTCTGCTGCTCGAATGAAGTTGGCTCCACGTGGCACTTGGTTATTCCTGGCAATGCCTTTAACGTAAGGCTCTTGAAGTCAAGATAGTAGGCTTCCTTGACATGCCACAACGACACCTGAGGAAACAAAATGCGTAGTAAAGCTGGGAAACAAAGCAAACAGCACTTTTTCTTTCACCAGGTGGTTTGAAAGATGTCGAATTTTGTAAACATGTGCCCTTTTTCATAAATGGCAAAAGAAAATGACTTACGTCCCCGTCTGGTGTGTTAAATGAGCACTTCAAAAGTCCGTTCCGCAAGCACTTTATGAGGTGGGGAAAGTCCGATACAAAGTGAAAATTACCAACATCCCCTGAATGACCAACAGCAGCCCGTGGAAATTCAGTGCAGTCAGTCTCGAGAGCACTTCGGCTCTTTTTCTTTGCGGCTGCATGGTCATTCTCGCACATCTTCCTTTTAGCTCTCGGTTAAGGTATCTTCTTCGTGAGGTACTGCAGCAAATTTGGAAGAATCGTGGGGACGGCGTTTTCCGACAGCATCGGTTTATCACGAGGAATGCGTACCTCTTTGACATCTATACGGTGCACGAACTCCTTGATAACGAACCTCGGTTCTAAATGCAGTTCTCAGACCGCAGAAAACTCATCCAGTTTCTTATCTGCACGGTGGAGATTTCTTTCCCACTCCTTCCCGGCCGTTCTTCATCACGCGGGACGCTGAACAAAGACGCCTGTGGTGCATGCTGCACACGACTGTACCCAGTTCAACAACCGGGCGCAAAACAGTAATTTCGACGGCGGTTAGGCCTCTTCACGAACACATACTACACAATAATCCAAGCATAAAGCACAGAACACGCACACGGGGTACCCACGTTGATCCAGTCGGAACCGATCGAACTGAAGTGAGCGAACCAGCCCCGTCCGCCAACACGGCCAACACGAACCAAGAGAAGTTTTTCAGGATGGATGGATGGATAGATATGGCTGTACCCTTCAGATCGGGCGGTGGCTAGCGCCACCAAGCCGTAATACCTAATGAACCAAAAACTATATTTTTTTCCTTACAAAGTGAGTTTGAGGATTCGTACTTTGCAGTGAGGAGTTTCACTCGTGCCTTGACTTTAGCCACCAATCAGATAACCTCCTTCTAGTTAAGTCTACCCGCTTAAAGTTTATTTTTCCTTCCCGGTCCCTAAGCCCCAGTGCTTTGAAAAACTCTGCGCCATCATCCTGAACTATAGGGTGAAGCTTTATAGAACATTATCAAGTGTTCGGCAGTTTGTTCTTCCTCTCCACACGCACTGCATACTGTGTCTACCCCTTCGTATTTGGCCCGATATGTCTTGGTTCGCAGTACTCCCGTCCTGGCCTCAAACAGTAGAGAACTACCCCGAGTATTATCATAGATCCTTTCCTTGGCAATTTCTTGCTTAAAAGTTCGATAGATCTCTAGTGCGGACTTAATCATGCCCATTCTCCACATGTCAGTGTCCGTTTCCTTCACTTTCTTCTTAAGCGATAGTTCTTTTTGGTTTGGCCACCTGCTGTTTTCTAAGTATTTACCAGTCAACTTCTTGGTTCGCTTCCTCCATTTTGTATCGACATTCTTCATGTACAAGTAGCTGAAAACCTTCCTAGCCCAACGCTCTTCCCCCATTTCTCTCAATCGCTTCTCAAATTTTATTTTGTTGCTAGCTTCCCTGCCCTCAAATGATGTCCATCTCATATCACCTTGTACTCCCTGATTTGGTGTATTCCCGTGAGCTCCTAAAGCAAGCCTACCTATTCTACGTTGCTTAATTTCTAATCTTGCTTGAAATTCTGATCTCATGCACAAGACCGCATTGCCGAACGTCAGCCCAAGAACCATGACCCCTTTCCATATTCCTCTCACAACCTCATACCTATTGTAATTCCACAGTGCTCTATTTTTCATGACTGCTGCATTCCTGTTACCTTTAGTCGTCACGTATATTTCGTGTTCCCTCAGATACTCGGTCCCATTGCTTATCCATACGCCCAGATATTTGTATTTATCTGTTATCTCTAGCGTGACCTCCTGTATTCTAAGCTCACTACCTTCGTTGTCATTGAAAATCATGACTGCTGATTTTTCCTTACTGAATCTAAAATATAACCTATCTCCCTCATTACCGCAGATGTCCATCAATCTCTGCAAATCTTCCTTGTTGTTGGCCATTAGCACTATATAATCTGCGTACATTAATGGTGGTAGTGCCTGATCAATAAGTATTCCTTGTTTGACTAAAGAGAGGTTGAAGCCCAGTCCACTTTCCTCTAATTTTGCCTCTAATCCTTGTAGGTACATCATGAATAATAAGGGTGACAGGGGGCACCCCTGCCTAAGCCCGCGTTTTACCTCTGCATGCTTGGATACCTGTTTTTCCCACTTTATAACTACCTTGTTACCTTTATAGATACCCTTTAAAAGATTAGTGACTACATGTTCTACACCTAGTGTGTCCAGTATTCCCCACAATTCCTCTTGAACCACGCTATCGTACGCTCCCTTGATATCTAAAAATGCTAGCCACAGGGGCCTGTGTTCCTTTTCTGCTATTTCGATGCACTGCGTCAGTGAGAACAGACTGTCTTCAAACCACCTCTGTTTCCAAAACCCATTCTGCAGTTCCCCCAGCACACCCTCATCCTCTATCCACGCCTGCAGTCTTTCCTTTATAATCTGCATCGCCAGCCTGTAGACCACTGGTGTCACTGTTATAGGACGGTAGTTGTTTATGTCAGCTTTGTCCCCCTTTCCTTTATAGATCATGCTCATCCTGCTAAGTTTCCATCCATCGGGAAGTTCACCCTCGATTATTAATGTGCTCACTGCCTCTCTTAAAGCCTGCTTAGGCTTCGAACCGAATGTCTTTATCAGCCTAATTGGAATGCCATCTGGGCCTGTTGATGTACTACTAGGAACCCTTTTCTCAGCCCTTTCCCACTCTTGTTGTGAAAATGGAGCCATTGCACCACTTGATTCGTCTTTGTCTATTGTGGTGCATAAAGTACTTCTTTGTTGAAATTTTTCTGTCACCCTTGTTCTTATATATTCAATAGCTTCGTCCCCTTGTAGCCTAGCACTTTGGGCTGTAGTTATAAAACTCTGCTCTAGGCTCGTCTCATTTCTTAGGGAGTTTAGATGGTTCCAAAATTTCGCAGCTGCCTTTCTGCCTTTTTTACGTACTTCTGTCAGCCATTGGACTCCCTTCTAAACTTTTCATTGATCAGAAGGAATGCATCCCTTCTACAGCTTGGAAAGATTTCCCATTTTCTTTCAACATCATCTGTCGGTTCACCCTGCTGCTTAGCATGTCTGTGTTCCCTAGAGGCTTCCTGACGTTTTGCTATGGCTCTCTTAACTTCCTCATCCCACCAACTTTTGGGTTTGTGTCTTCTTTTCCGGGGTGACTCGTCCCGCGTTAGCAAGCTCTAGCTCAAAGAGTCTAATTAGATTCGTGTATGTCCACACTGTCTTATTATCCTCCGTGATTACTTTCTCCATTTGTTTAGTGGCTATTTCAATTTGCCTTTCTGGATAAAAATTTTCCTGTAGTTGCTCATTTTGTCTCCTTCCCACTTTCACTGCTCTTTCAAAACTTAGCTTGATACGTTTGTGATCACTACCCAGACTTCTGGAGCCACCTTCATCTATGTGCATTCCCCGGAGCTTATCATACATCCTATGTGACATCAGTGCATAATCTATCGTCGACTGAAGCCTTCCTACCTCCCATGTTATTTGCCCTTCACACTTCTCGGTTCTGTTGCAAATGATCAAATCCAGCCTTTCACACATATCCATGATCATTTTGCCTGTCGGGTCGGTATACCCATCTATATCTTCTATGTGCGCATTCATGTCTCTTAGTATAATTATCTCGCACTCTCTTCCTAACTCCTGAATGTCCTTTGATATACACTCTACCATTGCCTTGTTTTCCTCTCTGGCCTTTGCTCCCGTCCACAAGTACACGAAGCCAAGGAGTGTCATTTGACCTGCCACTTTCCCTTTTAGCCATAAATGTTCCTTGCACTCCTGCTTGACCCTTTGCCAGTCTGTACTTTTATGAATGAATGCCCCAATACCACCCCCCTTTCTGCTACCTTCTGTTCTATTACAATATTCCCACGCGTAGTCCAGATTGTTCGGAGGTTGTTCCATGTCCCTGAGATGTGTTTCTACAAAACCGTATACCACCGGCCTCTCTTCCCTAAGCTTTTATTCTATCTCTTCCCACTTCAGCCTGTTCCTACCACCCTGCATGTTAATATACCCTATGTCTGAATTGGCTCGGCGCTCGTGGCTACGTCTATTTATGCCCCGGACTCTACCTATCTTAGATATTGGTGCCACTTTGGAATCGTATCTGTCCATACCACCTGTCGAAGAGTCTCTCTGGTTGTTTTCCTCGTTACTAGCTATCCTGCACCCCGAAGGGCTCGCTTGCCCCCCAAAAAAGCTACTGCGGGTCCTGCAAGTCGCCAACCCACCTCATGACCTAGCCACCCATCGAAGTGAATTCTGTCTCGGTGAAAACCCCCCACCTATGCACCTCTCTGTTTATTTCCACCACCTCAAAGCCTTTCTCTCGACTCATCCGCCATATCTCTTGGTTTGCGTTGACCACCGCTCTTTGCAGGTTGCTATCACGCACTGGTACATCCGGTATCGTGCATATCACTCCCTGTACCTTAGGAGAAGTGGCGCGCATGTCATCGACGCCTTTCGCCAGTGTGGCTGCTAGTCCTGCTGCATCTTCATTTAGGACATCGTTTAAACCGCCAGAAAGTATGACGAGGTTTCGTCTATCAGCTGTCGTTTTGAGCTTTGCGCTCGCTTGCCTCATGACTAATTCCAGTTTGCGTCCTGGGAACGCCCCTACTGCAACCCTCTTGTCACCTCTTACCCTCTCTTTGATGGCTTCTGTGCATCGATATAAATTCAAGTCCCCGGCGATTATCACATGCTGTGACTTTTCAGCTAGAGCGTTCAGCACCGGGGGGCTACTTGCACCTGTGACGCCGGCTGCTTTGCTCCCTCCCTGCCCCACCACTACCTCGCTGAAGCTGGGCCTTGCGACAGTTGAACCGGCTAAACCTGTTTTTTCCAAACTTGCTTGCTTTTCCTTCTCCACCGTTCTGGTTGCCGGTTCCCTGCTGTTCTCTCGGTAGGTCACTTCTTTGTTCAGCTTCGCTAGCGCTTCCTCGGCGGACTTCAGTCTTTCTCCCATTGCCTTCGTTTTCTCTTGCTCTGTCGCCAACGCAGTCTCGAGCTCGGCGACTCTCATCAGCAGCTCACTCTGGGCAACCATCACTTTCTCCATTTTTTGCTCGACCTCACATCGCCTACACTTCGCGTCAGCCTCTTCTCCATCCGCTTCTACGCTTGGGTCCACTTTCAAACCCACTCCACATCCTGAACACTTTACAGTCTTTTTAACAATGCCTTTCTGACACCGATTGTCCCTATACTCAATAATTACTAAACTCGAGCCCTGCACTACGAAAAAAAGGAAAGTCTAAGCTCTACTACAAAAATTTGCGTGTTCAATGTACGCGCACCTCCCCCACGGGTTGGCAAAAGAAAAAAAACAACAAAAAAATTGAAACACACACACCCGCACTAACTAATAAATACCTAGTGACTGGCCCCCGAAAAAGCCGTACCATAAAATAGGTGCTTCGAAGATTTCAACCGCTGCCTTATAATCATAAAAACAAGCTCAAAACATGCAAAAACACTTATCTGCGCAGTCGATCCGGAGCGCTCAAAAAACACGTCCATCCACGTTGACAGCCCGAACAGGATGGATGGATGGATGGATGCTATGAGCGTCCCCTTTAAAACGGGGTGGTGACAAGTATGCCACCAGGTTCGACAAAAAAAAACTTTTTTTCTTTTTTTTTTATGTTGGCCTAATGCCTCTACTTCGACAAATTCTATCTTAATGGAAAAAAGGGTAAATTTTCAGCTTAAGTTCTCTGCCATTTTCGGCACACTGTCCATATTTTATTTTTCCAATATTTATTTTTGTCCTTTCTCTCTAATTTTCTGCCAGCAATACTCTAACCGTCTCTTACTTATTTCAATCGCGGGTGTGTTCAGCTTTCCATTGTTGTCCCTAAAACCCAAGGCTTCCTGTAGGCTCGTGCCCAAACGTACACCTGGGTGGATATATCCACATTCAATCAGAACATGCTCCGCCGTTTCCTTATCTTTCCCGCAGCATGTGCATTGTTCTTCTTCTTTACTGAATCTTGCTTTATAACTACGCGTTCTAAGGCAACCCGATCTCGCTTCAAACAGTAAAGCGCTTCCCCTTGAATTATCGTAAAATGTCTCCCTCCTTATTTCATTTTTGCCCTTTCGGTAGTTACTCAAAGCCGCTTTTTTCTCCATAGCTGCCATCCAGTAAATCCTCTCCACCTCCCTGACTTTTCCCTTAACGCTCTTTGTTGACATATGGCTTACAATACCAGCCGTATATTTACTAGTTAGTCTTCTAGTTCTTTTTCTCCACTGTGTGTCCACGCTCTTCCTATACAAATAACGGAACACCTTCTCTGCCCATCTACTCTCCTTCATATTTCTTAGCCTTTCTTCGAACCTTATTTTGCTCTGCGCTTCCCTCGCCTCAAAACCTGCCCACCCCATATCGCCCTTTACAGCCTCGTTTGTCGTCTTCCCGTGAGCACCCAACGCGAGGCGTCCCACACTCCTTTGATTTACATCCATTCCCGATTGCACCTCTGCCCTCATGCACACCACTGAGTTCCCAAAAGTAAGCCCTGGAACCATTACACCCTTCCACAGACCTCGAAGCACCTCATACCTATTGTATCCCCACAACGCTCTGTGCTTCATTATTGCCGCATTCCTCTTTCCTTTTGCTGCCGAGGCTTTTTCCTGTACCTCCATGTATCTATCACTCTCATTTACCCATACTCCAAGGTACTTGTATTCACTTACCCTCGGTATTTCTTGGCCTTGTATGGACACCGTCTGATCACAGGGATCATTGAATACCATCAATCCACACTTCGTTACACTGAATCCTAGTCCAAGAGCTTCACCTTCCCTTCCGCATATATTCGCCAGCTGCTGTATATCATCTCGACTGTCCGCAAATAAGACGATATCGTCCGCATAAAATAAACCTGGAAGCTTCTGCTCAATCATCATGCCGCCCTGTTTGTGTGACAGATTAAAACCAATGTTGCTACCTTCTAGCGCTTTTTCCATACTCACCATGTACAGCATGAATAACAGCGGGGACAAAGGACATCCCTGTCTCAGACCATTGCTAACCTCAACGTTCTCTTTGCTACGCATTCCTTCCCACTCTATGCAAACTGTATTTTCTCGGTATATCTCCCTCAAAAGCTGTATACAGTCGTCGCCCATGCCCATTCCTTTCAATATATCCCACAAAATTTCCTGATTAACGTTGTCGTATGCCCGAGTGATGTCTAGAAAAGCCACGTACAAGGGCCTATTCTCTATTTTAGATATTTCTATACACTGAGTGAGAACAAACAGGTTATCGTCTAACCGCCTGTCGACTCGAAATACGTTCTGAAGTTCTCCCAAAATATCGTTATGTTCGGCCCATGTTTCTATTTTCATTTTTACTGCTTGCATCGCCAACCTGTATAGTACCGATGTAATGGTTAGTGGTCTATACGAGCAAATCTTGTCCTTTTCTCCCTTGCCTTTATAGATTAAGTTCATTCTACTTTGTCGCCAACTGTCCGGTATTTGTCCGTCCTTTAAGCTTTTTTCTACTGCTTTTAACAATGCTTCTTTAGTGTTATGTCCTAGTTCGTTAATGAGGCTAACGGGAATCCCATCTAAACCCGCGGCAGTGCGCTTTGGAATTTTTCCTTCGGCCTTTTTCCAGTTGAAATTATCAAGTACTAGCTCTTCCTCTGTTGCTTTCTCCGCCACACTTTTACTCACCGGGGAGATCCCCTGGACGCTCTTTTGAAACGAATCGGCTGTTACCTTTTGGATGTAACCTAGCGCTTCGTACCCTTCCAATTGATTTCCTCCTTCATCTAGAATATGTTGTTGCGTTGTGACAGACTTCCTACCTAGCGCCTTTATGTGGCTCCAAAAAATCCTAGGCGCGGCCTCCTTTTTTCGTGTATCTCTGTCATCCAGCGTTCACTTTCACCTTTAATTTTTGCCTCTACCAATTTCTGTGCAAGGGATTTTTTCTCTAAATATATTTCCCATATTTTTTTTACTTCGTCCTGCGGCCGCTTCTCCTTTTTTGCCTTTCTATGCTCCCGTGATGCTTCGCGTCGCTTCTCGATCGCCTCCCGGATTTCCTTGTTCCACCAACTTTTTGGCTTCCTTTTTCCTTTCCAGCAAACAGTTTTCTTCTTTTTCCCTATCTCCTTCGTCATTAGATGTAACAGCTCACTATACTCCCAGTCCTTGCCTGGTATTTCGCCTAATTCTTCCTCGACTCTTGCGGCTATATTTATCATTTGTTTGTCATTTAAATACGAGCTGCCAGACTTTGATTCCATGCTCATATTTTCAGTTTCGTATCCCATTTGTAATGTTATTCGTTTATGATCACTACCCAAGCTGTTAATGCCTTCCTCGTCTATCCTCATTTCTGTCAGTTTGTGGTAAATTCCTTCAGTCATGAGACAATAATCAATACTTGATTGCTTGTTTCCGACTTCCCATGTGATCTGGCCGTCACATTTAGGCCCCGTGTTAACTATCTCCAGACTATGTTGCTCGCAAAGATCTAGTAATAACTTCCCATTGGTGTCTGAATATCCGTCAAGGTCATGTATGTGGGCATTCATGTCCCCTAGAAGGATGATTTCGGCCCCATTACCAAATTCCTTAATATCCGCACTCATGCAATCCACTATCTCCTGATTCTTTTCTCTGCAGTTATTCCCAGGTGCGTCAAGCGTCAGCGCCCCTGGTGGGCATCGTGGAAGTCGACACAGAGTGCGCTACGGCGGAGCGCCGCAAGGATAGGGCAGTGAGCACACTGCCCCTATTCCAGTACACTGTAAATAGGGGCAGTGCGCTCACAGGTGGCGGTGGGTGACTCACTTCGTGTCGACGCCAAGAGGCTGGCGCGGATCGCAGCGTCACCTGAAACTCCTTTGCGCGCCGAAGTAGAGAGCCACAGCACAATTGTTGAAATGCCAGAAATTATGCAACGTTCGCGGCATGCAGTGCACGACACTTCTTTTAGGGCATCTTATCAGTGTGCAGGGCGTGAAGCAACTGACATCGTATTATTTTCCTGCCGTTTAAATGTTCAAAGTGGTTTCGCTAATGCAGCGGTCATGTCGACTGCAGTTCTGAGGTGCGAAAACACTACGCACTTTTTTTTTCGCAATGTCAGAAATAAAATTTTGGACTTTCACGGGCCGAAGCCACACTTCCGCTATGAGATGCGCCATAGCGGAGGGCTGCAGGTTAATTTAGATCCCTTTAGAATTTTTAACGTCAGCCGAAATGCCGACACACGGCTTGTTTCGTTTTTCTTCTCCGTCAAGAGAACAGCCACCACGGCTAGGATCGAACACACGTCCTTGGGTTCAACAGTACAACGCCTTAGACAGCCTCCACGCCGGGTTTTTCTTGATTACGTGCCTGCTCCAGGAAGTTGAAATGCGTATGGTTGGAATGCGTAGGAAACTCTCTGCTGATCGAATGAAGTTGGCTCCACGTGGCACTTGGTTATTCCGGGCATTGCCTTTAACGTAAGGCTTTTGAAGTCAAGATCGTAGGCTTTCTTGACATGCCGCAACGACACCTGAGGAAAAAAAGTGCTTAGTAAAGCTGTGAAACAAAGCATACAGCACTTTTTCTTTCACCAGGTGGTTTGAAAGATGTCGAATTTCGTGAACGTGTGCCCTTTTTCATAAATGAAAAAAGAAAATGACTTACGTCCCCGTCTGGTGTGTTAAATGAGCACTTCAAAAGTCCGTTTGCAAGCACTTTATGATGTGGGGAAAGTCCGATACAAAGTGCAAATCACCAACATCCCCTGAATCACCAACAGCAGCCCGTGGAAATTCAGTGCAGTCAGCCTCGAGAGCACTTCGGCTCTTTTTATTTGCGGCCGCATGGTCATTTTCGCACAACTTCCTTTTAGCTCGCGGTTTTGGCATCTTCTTTGTGAGGTACTGCGGCAAATTTGGAAGAATCGTGGGGACGGCGTTTTCCGACAGCATCGGTTTATCACGAGGAATGCGTACCTCTTTGCCATCTATATGGTGCACGAACTTCTTGATAACGAACCTCTGTTCGAAATGCAGTTCGCAGACCGCAAAAAACTCATCCAGTTTCTTATCTGCACGGTGGAGATTTCTTTCCCACTCTTTCCGCCGTTCTTCATCACGCGGGACGCTGAACAAAGACGCCTGTGGTGCATCCTGCACACGACTGTACCCAGTTCGACAACCGGGCACAAAACAGTCATTTCAACGGCGGTTAGGCATCTTCACGAACACATACTACACAATGATCCAAGCATGAAGCACAGAGCACGCACACGGGGTACCCACGTTGATCCAATCGAACCGATCGAACTGAACTGAGCGAACCAGCCCCGTCCGCCAACACGGCCAACACAAACCAAGAGAAGTTTTTCAGGTGCGTCGAGCGTCAGCGCCCCTGGTGGGCATCGTGGAAGTCGACACAGAGTGCGCTACGGTGGAGCGCCGCAAGGATAGGGCAGTGAGAACACTGCCCCTATTCTAGAACACTGTAATACAATAGTATCGAAAAGCTTTCATGAAGCCGATGGCGCCCGCTATAGGCTGATCTGTGACACGTGAGCTTCTACGACATGAAGGTTCCCGTGGTCCGGGAGAAGAGCGCTCGCTTTGCCTGTTCCGCTATGCACGTTGTGCGGTGATTTTGTTCTGGAAGGTCCGATATACCGTGTTGCTGTGAGTTTGGGTGCGGAAACCGGACAAAAGACGGCAAGAAATTATTTTGCGTTCTGCGGAGCAAGCAGAACCTAACCAGAGGAAAAGTGTGGTTGCACAGAATTGGACGGAAAGACTTCAAACCATCGGCCAATGCACGACTATTCGAGGTAAGTAACGCGACACAAAGGTGCAAGAAAAAGCATACGCGTGCATGTGCCGAGCTGCAATAGCATTTCATTGGTGCGCGCTGGTTTTGATGGCCCACATTTGTCGAGATTATTCATTTTAGTGCTTTATGAATCTGCTGACGTAGGCCATGCACTACGAGCCTAGCATCCAAGTGAATAACGTGAGGGAAGCGCACTAACTCGCTGACAGATATCCGCATTGTGTTGCACGCGACCTAAATTTGTCCGCCGTCGTGGTATTGCAGTTACTGCGGTTACGGTGCTCGACTGTTGACCGGAAAGACGCGCTTCGATCCCGTCCTCGGCGGTCGCATTTTAGGGGCGAAGCTCCTTAGGGCGTGGGCTGTGCATCCCCTGTAGCCTGTATGTAGCCACCTCTAGTTTAGTTCTTGCAGTGTTCACTAGATGGCGGTACCGTCCCCTGTATGTAACCACCTCTAGTTTAGTTCTTGCAGTGTTCACTAGATGGCGGTACCGTCTCCTGTATGTAGCCACCTCTCGTTTAGTTCTTGTAGTGGTTACTAGATGGTGGTACTTGTAGCTGATGATGAAAAGATGCAAGATGTTATAAACTAGAAAGCGGTACTTGTAGTTGATGAAAGACGCGAGATCTTATATAATAGGAATGATGTCACATATGGCGCGTGTCATTGGTTGAAGGCAATCGTTCGATTTAGTGCGGCGACGTACGCTAGGGGGAGCGAAATAATAAAATCGAGTAGGCAAAATGTACAGAGGATTCATGGTTTACCAGGTTTACCTCCGGAGCTTCGCCCACTCATCATAATTCACTTCGTGGATATGGCGGAATTTTTTTTGATGGAGGTAAATGCTAGAGGCTTGTGTACGGCGCGTATTCAGTGCACGTAATAGAATCCCAAGTAGTCGCGAAATTACCGGAGCAGTACACTACGACATGCCTCTTACTCATATCGTGGTTTTGGCATGTAAAGCCCCAGCAATTATTATTGTTATAGCGATAAACATTTATAAATTTCAGCAGTGAATTCTACTATCTCTAGTTGTCTATCTCTGTGCGTGTTGTTAACTTCGCTTTGCAACATGTTCATAAGGTCGTTTCCAACTCTGCTACAGGATCATTCCACAGAAGACCGGTTTGAACCGATTATTCTCAAGAATACCGGTGAAAAGAAGCTAAGGCCGTTTGCGACGCCAAGCATCTTTTTGCATCGACCAGTTGCAAAGCCACGCAAGCCACCCCCTAAAAGAACAAGAGTGGAAAGTACTAGTATGTTCACGGTGTTCATTAGGACAAATGATCTTGAATGCTATTCACAGTGTTCAAGTCTTATTTTATTATTGCAATCAAAACAATCCTTGAGTTATCATTTGTCATTATGTTCATGTATCCTACCCAGATGACCCCAAAGTCAAGCAAAACACACATGTCGATGTCGAAACCCAGCCAGTCGACACTGAGAATGCTAAGTTTCTCCCATCTGTGAGCTCCTACCTTTCCATCAGCTGGTAAATTGCGTGCTTATGCTCTTCATCCGTTCACATACAGACGATATATGCTGTGCAGACAGCACAGATATATTTTATATTTTCTAATTTACAATTTTTTTATGTTGTAAAATATGGTTCAAACTTACCTTCACGTCTAATAAAGCTCTGTCTACAGCTGATCCATGCAAACAGGCAGATATTTTGTGTGGCCCAAAGCATGTGTATTCCCCATGAGAGATACCAATACCTCTCTACAATGCTGGTTGTCAACTTTCTTTGTGCTCTACGCAGATGTTCTTAATATGTAAATAGACCTACAGATCCCTGCTCCATTCAAGCCAGAAAGTACACAGGCTGGGGAGTTAAACAGTTTTGTTCGAATTTTTTTGTGTGCCATTATTTAATGCCTCTTTTGCGGTTAGCGACATACTTACGGAAGATGACACAACCTTTCTTTCAATGCAAGTTTCCATGCTACTAGAAGTTCGAGGCCCTTTGTTTCGTAAGTAGCAATACATTATACCCGTAACAGTACCGATTTGTGTGCAACTCGTGCAGAGTGAGAGAAAATGAACTGCATGAAGGGAACAAGGGAAAAGAAACATGCGGGAATGTTAGATATTCCTGCGCTTATATGATGTTTTTGTGTTGCGCTTCCTTGCTCTCATGCAGGTCATTTGCTGTCAGCAACGCATTCTTAACAATGATATTTACAACTAGGGGAGATATCGCACTGATAAAGAATACACATACAGAGAACAGCAAACAGGCTGTTCCGTGCATGCGCTTTCTGTATCAGCATGACATCTTCAATATGAAGCACCACCTAGCCTCCGATCTTGCCTGTTTAGCATTGACAAGCGCTGTAGACCTTATTTCGGTGCACTATTTCATGCCACTTGATACAAGCAGCTCTACAGAAGAGGGTGGCCCAGCTTGAAATTGAACTTCAGGCGACGCGACGAAAGCTTCAACTTGCTCAGAGGCAGCGTTTCCAGGCACTAACTGCAAATATGCGCCTTGTCGCAGGACTAAACAAATACTTGAATGAAGACCAAGGTAAATGTCTGAAGATGGCAACAATGCAGGGGACTCGATGGATTAAAACGACTGTTTTAAAGGCATTAAAAATGAGACTTTCCTGTGGAGCACGTGGCTATGACTCAGTCAGGGAGCTTGGACAACCTCTGCCAACAGAACGCACCCTACATCGTCACTTGGAAGGGTACAAGTTTACACCAGGTTTGCTGGAGGACATCATGGCGTCTCTCGCACTAAAGGTAAGTGCACAGACAGGTGCCCATGACCCTTGACCTGTCTTGTTACCATAGCACCGCTGTTTACATCGCCTAACTAAATCTTTCTACTTCATAGGTTAGCCTCATGTCACCAGAGGAGCGGCACGCCACTTTAATGCTCGATGAGATGCAGCTTGCACCAGGCTTAGTGTACAACCCATCCTCGGGAACAGTGCTTGGAGCCCCAACTATACCTCTTGCTGGCGGAGCACTGCCACCCGACCGTTTGGCCACTCATGGGCTGGTATTTATGCTCGGAGGGATAGCAACCCGCTGGAAGCAAACAGTTGCTTACCATTTGACTGGAAATTCATTTCATGCCAAAACAGTTAAGGATATAATCATCCTCATCATAAAAGCACGTGAGGCGATTTCCCTGAAAGTAGACGTTGTGGTGACAGATATGGGAGGGGGAACCAAGCCGTCTGGAAAGTGTTCGGTATAATTGTAGGCAAGCACAGCTAGCCTAAAACCTCGTGTCCCCACCCATGTGATGCATCTAGGCAACTTTTTTATGGCTGACGTTCCTCATCTCCTTGAGAACCTGAGGAGCCACTTAAATAAGGGCCAGAATATATACTTGCCGGAAAAAGTAGTGAAAAAAACATTCTGCCAGGAAATGAAATATTCATCGAGCCTATAAAGAAGCTTGTCGAGATAGACAGCAATGCAGAGCTAAGCCTAGCTCCCAACCTGAAGCCTTCTTCAGTTGACTCCAGCCATTATGATAAATTGAAGGTGGGGCCAGCATTCAGCCTTATCAACAGCGACACGGCTGCTGCAGTACGCTTGCTTGTAGATAATGAAACAATAGATAAACCAGCCTAGACAACTGCATGGTGTCTTGAGATGATGTTTCGATGGTTCAGACTCATGACTTCCAGAACAACAAAACTGGCTTTGAGAAATTTTGATGATGTTGAGTATAGAAAAGCCCTTCAGTTTCTTGAAGAAACAATCGCACTTTCTGAAAAATATGTATTGGGGATGAAAAAAAGCCACCTGGAAACCAGTGCAGACTGGCGTTATGCTTGCGACAACATCAGTGTTGGTACTGCAGGCACTGTTTCTTGAAAAGTACAACTTTAAGTTTCTGCTCCTGAGCAGGTTCAACCAAGATGCCCTAGAGAACCTTTTCTCTACACGAAGATGTAAGAAACCGGTGCCTCGTGTACTTGAATTCAAGTTTTCGCTTCGAGCTGCTACGATGGCCCAGTTTCTGAGGCCAAGTAAGGACGGCAGCTACACTGAAGAAGACTGCTTTCTCTTGAATAGCATGGCCTATGACAACAAACCAAATGAAAGCAAAATATATGTTATTCGTCCGTCTGACATCCTTGATATTCAAGACTTAGAACATGAATCCTTGGACTACCTTGCTGGTTATGTTGTTGCACAAGTCAAGAAGGGAAACTCCTGTCAAGCCTGTGTTGAAGCGATCGCAAGCTCAGCCGAGGGAAACAAGCTCACAATGCTGAAGTGCTACAACAAAGAGAAGGCGGCATTGACAGTCCCATCACCAGCTGTCTTGCAGTTATTGGAGGCTGCTGAAAATTATGTGCGCTTAAATGAAGATGCATTGATTGCAAACAGAGTTTCTGCATCTAAACTTCAGAGTACCATTCAAAGTTCCCTGTACTTGGGCAATTGTTTCCCTACATGCCACTGCATATCAGACAAACTCCTTGCCACGTTTTTAGGAACTAGAATCTCAATTCTCGTGAAAAAGAAAAACCATCTCCTCCTTATGACATAAATTCAAAGCTCGCAGAAGTGTGGTAGCCGAAGCACTGGAATGCATGTTGCTGCAGGTAGCATTAGGTAGTACTGGTAGAAAGGTTTGTGTAAAATGTATGACGTCTCTTGTACTACTGTAAGTGTGGCCGTTCTTTGTTTATGCATTTTAATAGTTATTTAGGCTACCCTTACTGTTCAGTGCCAGCTTCATGTCATGTTCTTTTGTTCCCTTGGAAGCACATCCTAAGCGTATTTCGTGCAATAAATGTGTAATTAATTATACTAGCAAGTACCTGCGTTACTCTGTACTTTGCATTGTGGGTAGCATGTGCCACAGCTTTTGTCTGCTAGCATAACCTTACGTAGTTGTACAACTTAGTGTCATTATATTTTTGTGCTGCATGTGTTCATGGATGGATGGATGAAAAACTTTGTTGAGCTCCTGCAAGGCGGCCTGTGTATATGTCAAGCCATTATGGTAAATAAGTGGTAGTTGCTGTTACTGTACTGCTCGTGTAGTGATAATTGTGTGGTATTATGAAACTTTGTTTGGGTTTGTGTATCATTCAGGCGTTCGTTTTAGACAAATAATATCTTGTTCCTACATTATAATCTGTTCTATATTTCATATTGTTCTGTACGCATTGTCTATTTCTTGTATTGTGTTATTCGCATTGTATTGCTGAACCTGCCTAAAGTATGGCATTCGGACTGGCTGTCTGTTCTTAAATAAATAAATACCATATAGCCACTGGCCATCACTGTATATTTCCTATAAGTATCGCTCACTGCTGCCTAAAGTATGGCATTCTGACAGGCAGTATCTTCTTAAATAAATAAATACCCCATATCCACAGCTACTGGCCACCAAATAATAAAACTATATCAATGTACATTATTGTCTACTCTGTTGCTCTTAGGTTACCCTCACACTCGGATACTTAAACAAATTGTCTCGGTAAGCAGCAATGCTATTTCACTGATAAAAAGCCCCAAGCTGCGAACTAACGTAAGAAAAACATAAAAAATAAAGTGCAACAATAACTAGGCCAATTCGCGGGCGTTTCACTTAAGAATCTTTATTTCTTGAGAAGCTTGTGCGCTTCAGGAAGGCACAAAGGCAAATTGAAAAAACATAAACACACTATTAAAAATCCACGTGGTGATTCAAGGTTACGTACCGACGTTGCTCATATAAGGAATACAACCGCATTCACACAAGCGCACGCAAGAGGCCTTGTCGAAGAAATTTAACCACACCATGGTGTTCCGCGCGGTTAGATCACGTTTGCAACACGAACAAATTCGACAATCGGCGATGACACGCCGCTTTGGAATGTCGTGACGCTTGCGTTGACTCGTAGCACAGAATAGCAAAAGACACTCAAGTGGTCTGGTAATCGTCGCACGCAGTGAGAAGAAGACTGTTAGCGCAAGCGTTTCCACCAAATTTTAGTTGCCACACACGTGCGCAGGTTGTTTACTTTCAGCGAGGATCGCGTTTCAGCAACGCCATGTCGAAATTTTTTCGCTCCGGATGGCTGTCAGATGCATTGTTCGACCGAAGTGACCGCTATACGTACACAGCACACTTACGAGCAAGAAAGGCGGAGAGCAATCGGATTAAGCGCACGCAGTCGCCAAGGCACGGCTAATACAGCGACCAAGGCAGGCACCATGGGCAGCCGCGGGTAAACTCGCCTCGGGTTGTCTTCGGTCCCGGCTCGTTGTTGTTTCCGTAAAGGGCTTTGACTATTTTGTGAAATGAAAGCGAATCAACGCGCCTTCGTTTTTTAATTATATGCAGCTAATTTAGGTTGAAAAACGCAATGTAATACGAACGCGAATAAACAAAATGTAAACATGCCGAATCTAGGCGATCAAACACTTTTGCTACTCTCTTTTTCAATGTTTATTTGAAATATAGGCACAGCTTTACCATTTTGGGCCCTTTTTTGGCCTTAATTACAGTCAGAAATCCGTAGCTTTTATTTCCTGGCATGTGCAGATATTTTTACAACAGCTGAATGCCATGCTTAAAGCTGGGCGTCGTCTGCTACAAGAACTTTCTAGGTGGCGCGCGCGGCAGATGTCGCTACCTTAAAAATTATGGAGGGACCATATTTTCACTAGATAGACGCACAGATGGACGCATGGACGGACAGACAGACAGACTAGCAGATGAATTGACGAATAGACGGACGCGTAAAGCGGGTATGTCCCTGTGGTTTAGTATATTGAATTGGCTGTGCCTGTGAAGTGTGGTGGCCCCGTGGTGTTATGTACAATGTGCTCTGAGGCGAAGGCAGTGGGACATCTCAATTGAGCGGCGGAAAGATGATGTTGACGTTGTCACGAAACGTCACGCATGAAACGGCGGCCCGCGAAAAGAAAAAGGAAGTGTGCGCGAAAGGTTGCACTGCCCATGCACGAGAGGGAAGAAGAGGAAGATCAGTCAGGGGCAGAACGAGATTGAGGTGGCTGGAGTGCAGATCCTGGGTGTCGCGCGACTGTGGTGTCAGGTTCCGGACCCGACCATGTGAAGTCAGGCAAGGCCAGGGCACTCCAGCTGCCCACGGTGTACTCGGAGGTACGCGGCCTTCCAGAGTTCCGGCGTTGACAGTTCAAGGTCACGCCCCAGTTCGTTCCGGCCGTGACTGTTCAAGGTCACGTTTCAGGTGTCCGGGCTTTGACTCCTATCCCGAACCACCCCTGGAGGGTGGAACCTTCCGCGGGGTGATCATCTCTTAGACAAGAGCCAGCATCGGCAAGCGGCCGCAGTTCTTGCTAAGGAAAGGGCTACCTCGTCTTCCGCCAAGCGTCGCCGTTCTGGTCAGCGCGTGACTCCAGCTGCTGAGACATCACCAGCGTCCGCCGCCTTAATCCACCAAGCCACTGCCACCATCAACGCCACCGGTGACTGTTGATTTTCAATAGCATTATAGCTGGACAACTTACAGGACTTGTTTTAGTTTGTCAGCTTAGACTCGGTGTATGTACGTTGCAACTTGGTCTCTTTTTCCCCTCTTAATTATGCTTAAATTTTGTACTTTTCTTTTCTTACTTTAAACGGCTTCGCCTTTTCTGAGCTCTGAGGCTTTCCCTCCGAGCAACAATTTATTAAACCGTTAACCTGCATCACAAATTGGCGTCCGGCGACAAAACAAAGTCGTTTGTTTTTCATCTGGATTGTCGGAGGCGGTGCGAACTATGACCAGCACGTGGGATATATTACAATTGGCCGAACGCATAGGTCTGAAAAAAAACGGAGTTCAGACTGTGGTATGAGGAGCGGATGAGAATGTGAGCAACGGGCTGCAGAGCGAAAGGCGGCGAAAGAAAAGCTCGAATTAGAGACGCTAGAACTCGAGCCGCGACTTGAGCTCGCGATGGCAAGAACGGGGCAGCTGGGGATACAGAGGAGTGAACCAGTGACTGAGGTGTGCTCTAAGAACAGTTACGTCACGAGCGATTTGAATTTATGTCAGGCTGACCCTTTACCGCGTCATGACCTTTCACTAGAGAATGAAACTAGGGAAGCGTATGTCAGGGAAGTGGGTAGCGAAGAAACTAGGAGACTCGAGGAGCTTATTGAAGCACGGGAATGCTTCGTGAGCATGGAACAAGAACGTTCCATTCAAAGTAAAGGGTGTGTTAAAACCTGTGAGAAGTCAAGACAATTCATGCAAAGGTAGGATTGTCTCTGAAGAGCTCCATTGAAGGAGCAGTAAAAGGTTTCCTAGCTAACGCCGGAGAATGCCATAATAAAAGCTACCTATTGCTTTACTCCTATTTCATTCCGGTCGTTCCAAACTAACCAAGAGAGCCATCGCGACGACTTGCCTCAAAAACGCATATAACAAGTCATGTGCACACCTTATGAAGCAGAGTTTCCATAATCAGATCACACGTTTGCAAGGATCGGGCTATCCGGATCATGTTTTAGTTTCAGTTGCGGAAAAAGAGTTGAAAAGGATTCGTGCAAGGTCAAGCCAATCTAATGTTCATGTCGATTCACCGGCTGAATCAAGACGCATGGCCATAATTCTATATGTTTACCAGCTGTCACATAACCTTAAGAAAGTGGCACTTCGGGACAATATTAGGGTGCTATTTTCAGTACGTAATAAACTGGAAAATTGTGTGTGCTGATGAATCCGTCACGTGGGGAAAGGGTGGTGTGCACAAAAAGGCATACACACAAATTTGTGGAGTGCATTTCGTTCGTCATTTATCTTATTCTGTTCTCATGTGGGAAAAATATGTCGGCCAAACCAGTAGGTGTGTGAATGAGCGATTGAGAGAACACAATTACAAGGCGGGAAAACTGCCGCTAGAAGGTTTTCTCGCTCTTCACATTCACGCGTGTGGCTGTCGTCCTTTGTTCCAGAGTACAATCATTGTTGGTCGGCATAAGGATGAGATGATTCGGTTGATCATAGAAGCCGAACTTATTGATGCTGTTGAAGATGTATGTATTATCGAGCTTTCAATTGCCTTATCACCCAAGGAACTGGTGTTCCTGCGTATGCAGTGATATGTGATTTCATCTGTGTGGTTTTTTTTGTTGTCCTATTTATCGTTTTGTCTTGTAGGTAGATTGCATTGTCGTGCATGTATCTGAATCACACGTGCGTATCTGCTTGCTCACCTGACGATTATGGTTTAATGCGGCTTGGAGGTCGAAAATAAACATGTTGTCACTAGTAGCGCTCTGTCTTCTCAGTGTATTCTTTCCTGTGTTCGTTTTTTCGCCTCGCGCTACATAAATTTCTTTCAAATGCCTTCCAGAGTTCCGGTCATGACAGTTCAAGGTCACGTCCCAGGTGTTTGTTCCAGCCGTGACTCATCAAGGTCACGTCCCAGGTGTCAGGGCTTCGACTCCAATCCCGAACCACCAGTGGAGGGTGGAACCTTCCGTGAGGTGATCATCCCTTCGACACAAGCCAGCATCGGCAAGCGGCCGCAGTTCTTGCTAAGTAAGGGCTACCTCGTCTTCCGCCAAGCGTCGCCGTTCTGGTCAGCGCGTGACTCCAGCTGCTGAGACATCGCCAGCGTCCGCAGCCTACACCCACCAAGCCACTGCCACCATCAACGCCACTGGTTACTGTTGATTTTCATTAGCATTATAGCTGGACAACTTACAGGACTTGGTTTAGTTTGTCAGCGTAGACTCGGTGTATGTACATTGCAATTTTATCACTTTTTTCCATACTAATTATGCATAAAGTTTCTACCTTTCTTTTCTTACTTTAAACGGCTTCGTCATTTCTCAGCTCTGAGGCTTTCCCTCCGAGCAACAATTTATTAAACCGTAAACCTGCATCACAGTGCCACACAGTACGCGAGATGTGAGATGGTGGTACTTGGAGTGTTCACTAGCTGGACGCACGGACGGACGCATGAACGGACAGACAGACATAGCAGACGGATGGATAGACGAACACGTAAAGCGGCTCTGTGCCACACGGTATGCGAGATGGCAGTATTTGGAGTGTTCGCTGGCTGAACGCACGGACGGACGCATGAACGGACGGGCAGACAGACTAGCAGACAGACGGACGGATAAAAGGACACGTAAAGCGGGTATGTGCTAGAGGGTATGCGAGATGCGAGAGGGCGGTGCTTAGAGTGTTCAGTAGCTGGATGCATGGATGGACGCACAGACGGACGAACAGACAGACTAGCAGATGGACAGAGGGATAGGCGGACACGTAAAGCGGGTATGTGTAAAGCAGACGGATAGATGGATATGACATGTAAAGCGGGTATGTGCCAAGGGGTATGCGAGATGGCAGTACTCGGAGTGTTCACTGGCTTGACGCACGGACGGATGCATGAACGGACAGACAGACAGACTTGCAGACGGACTGATAGATACGGATGCGAAAAGCTGATATGAGCCCCAGGGTATGCGAGATGCGAGATGGTGGTGCTTGGAGTGTTCACTAGCTGGACACACGGACGGACTCGCAGACGAACGGACAGACTAGCAGAAGAACGCGCGGATAGACGGACGCCTAAAGCGGGTATGTGCCACAGGGTATGCGAGATGCGAGATGGTGGTGCTTGGAGTGTTCACTAGCTGGACGCACGAACGGACGCACATACGGACTGACAGACGGACTAGCAGACGGACGGACTGATAGACGAACCGCTAAAGTGGGTATGTGCCAAAGGGTATGTGAGATAGCGGTATATGCAGTGTCCACTAAATGGACGCACGGACGGATTTATGGACGGATGGACAGATAGATGGACGCGGAAAGCGGGTATGTGTCACAGGGGGGGGGGTTAACAACAAGAGGGAAGGAAGGGAGGTTAACCAGGCACATGCCCGGTTTGCTACCCTACGCTGGGGGAATAGGAAGGGGGCATAAAGATGAGAGAGAGAGAGAAAAGAGAAGAGAGAGAGAGAAAAAAAAGGAGGATTGTTAGTCAATGAGCTGGCGCGTATGCAGCGGTGGCACTACACAAAAGTTAAAGTTGGTCACATAGGCCTGTAGTCCTCAAAAAGCACAAGACAGCTTTGACTGCTTTTTGAGCCGACAAAAGGTGATGACGGTGTTCAAGTAGAATCTGCACAGAGAGTGGCCGATTGTCCAATTGTCGCAATGCGTCCGAAAGAAGCTTCTGTCTTTCAGAGGCAAATCGAGGGCAATGGCATATCAGATGGTTGATGTCCTCTTTGGTGCAGCAGACGTCGCATTCCGCATTGTCGGTCGATCCGATGAGGTTTCTATATGCTTTTGTGAAGGCAACCCGCAACCAAAGGCGACAAAGAAGTGAAGCTTCACGTCGCGAAGCCCGGATGGAGGTCGAAGTTCCAGTCGAAAGTTTATTTGGTAAAGTCTCGTATGTCTTATGCTTGGGGTGTTCCACTCCTGCAGACTCAGACTACGTGCCAGGTGACGAAGTTGCTGTGCAGCGTCAGTCCTTGACAAATTAATCGGAAGGGTGTGTTATTCTTGGTGCGATGTGCGAGCCGCGTTGTCTGCGGAATCATTGCCACTGATCCCACAATTGGCCAGGAAGCCACTGAAACTTGACCTCGTGGCCTGTTTCTGTGACGTGGTGAACGAGCTTGACAACTTCGTAAGTTAATTGTTCATGGCAACCTCGTCGAAGTACTGACTGCATGCTCTGTAGGGCTGGTTTTGAGTCGGAAAACACAGCCCATTTACTCGGTCTTTGGTATTTGATGTACTCTATGGCACCACGCAAAGCCGCAAGTTCTGCTGCTGTGTACGTAGTGACGTGTGACAGCTTGATTCGCAGAGTGATTCCTCTTGCTGGAATCACCACCGCACCACCGGAACCAGACGCTGTGGTTGAACCATCGGTGTATATGTGCACGTGGTTTTTGTACATTTCGTGCAGATGGCTCAAGCTCAATTGTTTTAGGGCTGAAGGCAAATTTGATTTTTTCTGTATTCCTGGAATTGAAACACGTACCTGTGGAAGTGTCAGGCACCACGGAGGGTACACCAGTTTCTCTGCAGGCGTAAAACCTGACGTAAACGACGCACGATGAGCACAGACAATTGCACTAAATTTCGTGCGGGGCCTCTCAGTAGCAAGGGTTGCCTAGTGGTGGGAAGGATTCCTTGCATGTTGTCTGAGGTACGTACGCATCGTTTCAATGGTGATGTGCGTCATGATCGAGTAGTCCTGTGCAATGGCAATTGTTTCAGCTGTCGATGCGCAGCGGGGTAAACCAAGGCATATACTAAGCGCTTGTGCTTGAATATTTTGGATTGTGCGCAGGTTCGTTTTGCACGTGTTGATATAACAGGTAGGCTATACCGCAGGAATCCAGTAAATAATACCTTGTACAGCTGTAACATAGACTCGACAGACATTCCCCAACTTTTCCCAGCAAGAAACCTGAATAAGTGACAAATGGCAGTCAGCCGCTTTTTCACGTAGTTTACCTGGGGTGTCCAAGACTGGTTTCGGTCGATTACGACTCCCAAGAACATGTGACTCCGGCTGCATGATACCAACTGCCCGTTAATTGATATGCCGTAAGTGGACATTGGTTTTCTGGTGAAGGCCACGACTGCACACTTCTCACTTCCGATTTCAAGCCCTTGTTTGCGTAAGTGGTACGATGTCACTGATGCTGCCTTCTGAAGTCGAGCGCGAAGTTGAAGTCGAGTCACACCTGATGTCCACACACAGATGTCATCAGCATAAATGGAAAGTCGTACACTGCTTGGTTGCTTGCCAACTAGTTCAATGAGTGTTAGGTTGAACAGCGTCGGGCTTAGCACTCCGCCTTGCGGGACTCCTCGGCTGCAGTAATACTCGTGTGTCGGGCCATTCTCTGTCTGTACGTGAAATGATCTATTCTGTAGGTAGCTCTGAACCCACGTATATATCCTGCCACCGACTCCCACTCCTTCTAGTGCGCTGAGAATGGCTCCGTGGGTGACATTGTCGTAGGCCCCTTTAACGTCAAGAAACAGAGCAGCATATAACCGTTTGCAGGCCTTCTGGTGTTCTACATATGTCGCCAAGTCAACTACATTGTCAATTGACGAGCGACCTCGTCTAAACCCGGACATGGCATCTGTATATATTTCGTAGAACTCTAAGTACCATTCCACACGCGTTAAAATCATCCTTTCCATAACTTTTCCCACACAGCTCGCGAGGGTAATCGGGCAGTAAGAGGAAATGTCCAAGGGTGACTTGCCGGCTTTGAGAAGTGGAATCAGGCGACTTGACTTCCATTCCTGTGGAACAATGCAGTTTGCCAGGAGTTGTTGTACAGCTGCAAGAGTGCCTGCCGAGCTTGACCTCCTAGGTGACACAGAGCACGGTAAGTGATGCCGTCAGGTCCTGGCGCTGAAGAACGTCTACACAAAGCAAGCGAAGCTTTTAGTTCGTCCATTGAAAACGAAATCTCCATTCGGGGATCACGTGAAGATACAGAAAAATCGGGCGTCTTTGTCCCAGTTGAATTTGAGCCGCAGGCAATCCTTTGACAGAAGGAATCTGCGACATCAATCTCTTCGCAGCGTAAGGGCAGTGCCAGAAATTTTAATGGGTAGCGCTGAGTAATGGTTGTACGCAGACCCCGGACAGTTCTCCAGATTAGTGACAGAGGCTTTCTGGGATCCAAAGACTCGCAAAAAGATACCCATCGTTGCTTGTCCAACTTGTCCATGTGACGCTGTATTTTCTTTTGTGTGCGTCTGGCCTCTCTCAGATCATCAAGTGACCTCGTGCGCCTATAACGTCGTTCTGCACGACGACGAATCGCTCGGAGTTTCTCGAGATCAATGTCCATATCAGTGCGAGATGAGCTCACCAGAAGCGAACGCGTCGTTGACTGTAGGACACTCTTTATTGCGTCCTCTAGGTTGAAAGGTGAGGTGCCAACATAGTCTTCCATGATTAACTTGTATTTTTGCCAATCGGTGCACTGGACGGCTCTGGAGGACTTGAGACTTGGAAAGTCGTCAATCTTCAAATATGTTGGGATGTGGTCACTACCCCTTGTTCCCAAATCCGAAAACCAGTGCACTCTGCAGGTGAACGAGTGTGAGACGAAGGTGAGGTCCAGGCAACTGCTATAGGCCGATCCGCGCAGATAAGTAGGGCTGCCGTCATTCACAAGGATAAGTTCACATTCATAAGCGAAAGACACTAACTGTCTACCTCTAGTGTTTACCCTGGAGCTTCCCCATAAGTAGTGGTGGGCATTGAAGTCACCAGTTATCACCCATGGCTGGAGAGTCGAATTCAAAATTCCGCGCAAGCGCTCTCGGTCTAGACGACTTGATGGATGTAAGTAGGCTCCGATGATGGTGAATGTGGTCTTCTTGTTTTTTACTGTTAGGCAAACGTACTGGTTTTCTTCGTCAGGGGGTACAGGGTGTTGAACATAAATTAGGTCGCGCCGTATGAACACAAGGACCTTGCTGCGCTCTCCGTGGGTAGAAGACATAAAACACTCATATCCAGACAGCCTCATCTAGGCTGAGAGGTTCGGTTCACAAATCACAATTATGGAGAACTGGTTTGTGAATACATATTGCCGGAACTCGGACATACGCGCCCTAAGTCTTCTGGCATTCCACTGAAGGACAGATGCGTTCTTGACCTCCTCGCGAAAGGATAACATGTTGCGGGCCATCGTTTTACCTTAGAGCTGCAAGCACCGGACTCAAAGTGTCCAGCACTTGGAGTGCGCTCTGCGCTGATGGGGTGTTCATGTTGCTTTGGAGCATGCGCATTGCGCTCATAAGGGTCTGCAACATGTCGATGACCTCGCGATCCTCAGTTGTCTTTTCATCAGTGGCTCATGATGGCATCGAGGTTGGCGGGGATCGATGCACCTCTGAAACAGGCTGTGTTCGTGGAAGTGATGGCCATTCTTCACGAGGTGGGAGTCTTGACCCTGATTCTGTTTTCGGTGTATTCGTCTTCGCAGAGCTTGACGATGGGGGGCCAGTTCTTGCTTGAGATGATGGGTCTCTATCGGCAGATGCCACGTTGCGTGATGATCTTCTGTGGTGACGCCGACGTCGCATGACAGTAGCAGCGGCTTCCCTGTGCGTTGAATTGTCGCGCACCATGCGTTTCAGCACCGCGCGTTCATTTCTCACTCGTGGGCAATCTTTAGACGACGCTTTATGAGCGCCGTGGTAATTGGAGCATTTGAACGCAGTTGTGCGGCAGGTGTCTTCTGAATGAGGTTCGGCACACCACGGGCACACGACACTGCTGGTACATACTCCCTTGACATGTCCCATTTTGAAGCATCTAAAGCATTGTAGGGGCTTCGGTATGTATGGACGGACCTGATGGCGAACGTGGCCAACTTTGACGTGTTGGGGAAGACTGTCTCCCTCAAAAACAATCTTCAGGCATCGTGACTGACCAAGCCTTGTGATGTGCTTGATGAGGATGTCGCCTGTAGTTGGCTTTATCAAGATTGGGAAATCGTCAGCGGGAATGGAAATGTCCACGTCATAAATGACGCCAACACTGCCCTTACAGTAAGTGGGGATCACTGATTTAACTGTGACTCTGTCGATTTCCGAGATGTTCTGTAGGCTCTGCAGCGCACTACGATGTAGAACATCAACTGCCAGAATATTCTTCCGTGAGTTGATCCTGACGTCTTTAATTTCATTTGGAGCGAGTCCTTCGAGGTATGCAGAGAGGACTTGCCTGTTAAGCCGCCGTAGGTTGGCTGAAGGGTCCACAGCCATGAAAAGTATAGTGTGTGGCCAACGCTGCGCGGTAGCCTGCACGGTGGATATACTCGTCGTCGACGATGTTCGTAGCAGTCTTCTTTTTGCATTGCGGCTCATGACGACTGTGTAGTCGTCATCCGATGACTCGAAACCGTTGGAATAGAGCTCCGTTGCCTCGCTGTCTGTGCCACTTGAGGTGGTCTCACGTTTCCTAGCCGCTGCCAGACGCAGCGTTTGTCCACCTCGAAAATCCTGAGAGGCTTCTTCATCCATGTGTCACAGGGTATGCTATATGGCGATACTAGGAGTGTCCAACAGGATGGACGCATGGACAGATAGACATACAGACAGACAGACTGGCAGATGGACGGACTGATAGACGGACGCGTAAAGCGGGTATGTGCCGCAGGGTATGCGAGATACCACATGATGGTACTTGGAGTGTTCACTGGATGGACGCAAGGACGAATGCCTGGACGGACAGACAGACAGACAGACAGACAGACGGACAGACAGAAAAACAGACTAGCAGATGAACGGACTTTTAGACGGACGCGTAAAGCGGGTATGTACCACGGGGTATGCGAGATGCCAGAGAACTGTTCTCTAGATGGACGCACGGACGGATGCATGGATGGACAGACAGACATAACAGAGAGATGGTTGGATAGACGGACACGTAAAGTGGGTATGTGCCACATGGTATGCGAGCTGGCAGTACTTGGAGTGTTCACTGGCTGGACGCACGGACGAACGCATGGACGGACAGGCAGACAGACTAGCAGACGAACGGAGGGATAGACGGACTCGTAAAGCGGGTATGTGCTACAGGGTATGCAAGATGCGATATGGCGCTGAGTAAAGTGTTCACTAGCTGGACGCACGGACAGACGCATAGATGGACAAACAGACATAGCAGACAGATGAATGGCTAGACGGACACGTAAAGCGGGTATGTGGCACACGTTATACGAGATGGCAGTACTTGGAATGTTCACTGGATGGACGCAAAGACGGATGCACAGATGGACAGACAGACAGACTAGCAGACAGACAGACGGATAGATGGACGCGTAAAGCGGGTATGTGCTACAGGGTATGCGAAATGGCGGTACTGCGGGTGTTCACTATCGGGACGCACATGATGGATGCATGGACGGATGGACAGACAGATTGCAGACGGACAGACAGAGAGATGGACGTGGAAAGCGGGTATGTGTCACAGGGTATGCTATAAGGCGATACTTGGAGAGTCCAATAGCTGGACGCAAGGACGGATGCATGGACCGATAGACAGACAGACAGGCTATCAGATGGACGAACTGATAGACGGATGCGCAAAGCGGGTATGTGCCACAGGGTATGCGAGATGCCACATGACTGTACTTGGAGTGTTCACTAGATTGACGCAAGGATGGATGCATGAATAGACAGACAGACAGACAGACAGACAGACAGACAGACAAAAAGAGAGAAAGACAGACTAGCAGATATACGGACTGATATATGAACCGTAAAGCGGGTATGTACCGCAGGGTATGCGAGATGCCAGAGGACTGTACTTGAACTGTTTTCTAGATGGACGCACGGACTGACGCATTGATGGACAGACAGACATAGCAGACAGATGGACGTATAGACGCACACGTAAAGCGGGTATGTGCCACAAGGTAGGCGAGATGGCAGTACTTGGTGTGTTCACCGAATGGATGTAAAGACGGATGCATTAACGGACAGACTGGCAGACAGACAGACAGACTAGCAGAGTGACGGACTAATAGACGGACCCGTAAAGCGTATATGTACCGCACGGTATGCGAGAGGCCTGGTGAGGGTACTTCAACTTTTCACTAGATGGACGCACGGACGGACGCACGGATGGACAGACAGACATAGCAGACAGATGGTTGGATAGACAGACACGCAAAGTGGATATGTGCCACACGGTATGCGAGATGGCAGTACTTGGTGTGTTCACTGGCTGGACGCACGGACGAACGCATGGACGGACGGGAAGAATAGCAGAATAACGGAGGGATAGACGGACTCGTAAAGCGGGTATGTGCCACAGTGTGTGCAAGATGCGAGATGGCGGTGACTGGAGTGTTTACTAGCTGAACGCACGGACGGACGCATGGATGGACAAACAGACATAGCAGATAGATGGTTGGATAGACGGACACATAAAGCGGTTATGTGTGACACGGTATACGTGATGGTAGTATTTGTAGTGCTCACTGGCTGGACGCACGAACAAACGCGTGGACCGAGGGGCAGACAGGCTAGTAGATGGACGGATAGATAGATGGACTCGTAAAGCGGGTATGTGCCGCAGGGTATGCGAGACGCGAGATGGCGATGCTTGGTGTGTTCACTAGGCGGACGCACGGATGGACGCAAAGACGGAAGGACAGACATACTAGCAGACAGACGGACGAATAGATGGACCCCTAAAGTGGGTATGCGCCACAGGGTATGCGCGATGGCGGTACTTGCAGTGTCCACAGAATAGACGCACGGACGGACGCATGGACGGAGGGACAGACTAGCAGAGGGACAGATGGATAGACGGACGCCTAAATCGCGTATGTGCCACAGGGTATGCAAAATGGTCGTACTGCGAGTGTTCAGTATCTGGATGCACAGACGGACGCGTGGACCAATGGACAGACTACCAGACAGGCGGACAGAATTATGGACAGGAAGGCGGGTATGTGTCACAGGGTATGCGAGATTTGAGATGGCGGTACTCGGACTGTTACCTAGAGGGAAATACGGACGGATGCCTGAAGAGATTGATAGACACACTAGTTGACGAACGGGTGGATAGACGGACTTGTAAAGCGGGTATGTGCCACAGAGAAGCGAGATTGAATATGGCAGTACCAATACTGCTCACTAAATGGGCGCACGGACGGACGCATGGAGAGACAGACAGACTAGCAGATGGACGGACGGATAGACAGACGCGTAAAAGGGTTATGTGCCACAGGGTATGCAAGTTGCCAGATGGCAGTACTGAGAGTGTTCACCAGATGGACGCACAGACGGACGTACGTACAGACGGACAGACAGACAAGCAAACGGATGGACGGATAGACGGACGCGTATTGCGGGTATGTGCCAAATGTTATGCTGGATGCCGGTACTTGCAGTGTCCACCAGATCAACGCACGGACGAACACATGGACGGACGGGCAGACAGACTAGCAGACGGACAGACGGATTGACGCACTCATAAAGCGGGTGTGTACCACAGGTTATGCGAGATGCGAGATGACGCTGCTTGGAGTGTTCACTAGCTGGACGCACGGACAGACGCACAGACGGACGGACAGACAGACGGACGGAGAGACTGGACCCCTAAAGGGGGTATATTCCACAGGGTATATACCCCCCAGGATATATGCCACAGGGCGGTACTTGCAATGTCCAATAAATGGACGCATGGACGGACGCATGGACGGACAGACAGACAGACAGACAGACTAGGAGACGGACAGATGGATAGACGGACGCGTAAAGCGAATATGTGCCACAGGGTGTGCGAAATGGTGGTACTGCGACTGTTCACTATCTGGCTGCACGGACAGACGCGTGGACGGATGGACAGACAGACTAGCAGACGGACGGACAAATAGATGGACGCGGAAAGCGGGTATGTGTCACAGGGTATGCTACATGGCAGTACTTGGAGTGTTTGCTAGATGGACGCACACACGGATGCATGGACGGACAGACAGGCAGACTAGCAGACGTACGGACAGATGGACGGACCCGTAAAGCTGGCATGAGCCACAGGGCATACGAGATTCGAGATGGCGGTACTTGTATTGCTCACTGGATGGACGCACAGACATACGCGCGGACGCACAGACATACGCGCGGACGTACATACATACAGACAGACGGACGGACGGATAGATGGACGCGAAAAGAGGGTATGTGCCACAGGGTATGCGAGGAGGAAGAAAGTTTAAGCGGAAAGACAGGGAGGCAAGCCAGTTTTTAGACCGGCTGGCTACCCTGTCCTGGGGAAAGGGTCGAGGGGAATGAAAGGTTTTAAAAAAATGTTGCGAAGAGAGAGAGAAATTACAAAAAAATGCGACAGAGGAAAGGCAATATCAAAGAGTATAAGACACTAAAGTCTGTCTCTGAGGCCAGTTGTCCGCAAAAACGCAGCAAAGCTTTCAAAGCGTTCTGGGCTGAAGATGGGCTCGGCCAATGACCGAGAATCCTTTGTTACGACAAAGGCCGATCGTCTAGTTTATCCAGAGCTGCAGTGAGTTCTTGTCTTTGCGCGTTGAAATGGGTGCACTCACACAGAAGGTGTGCGATGGTTTCTTCGCAACTGCAGTAAGTGCATGTAGGAGAGCTGGCCATCCCAATGAGATAAGAGTATGCGTTCGTGAAGGCCACTCCATGCCACAGGCGGCATATAGAGTCTCCTCAGCTCGAGATATCCTTGGGGGAAGACAAAGCTGCAGATCGGGATCCAAGTTATGCAGGCGCGCGTTTGTGAAGTCTGTTGAGCTCCACTGTACCAGTGTGAGGTCACGTGCAAGCGAACGAAGTCTTGTCGCTGCGACGATTCTTGAGAACGGGATCGCTGTGTATTGGGTACCATCGTGTGCAGTTCTAGCGGCCTCATCTGCGCGGTCATTGCCATATATATCGCAATGACCTGGTATCCACTGATACACTATGCTGCGCTGCGTTTCGGTTGCTTGGTGATGAAGAAGCCTTATTTTAGCTACTAACTGTTCATTAGTTCCATGGCGAAAGGGTGATATAAGACATTGAAGAGATGCCTTCGAGGCCGAGAAGATATACCGAATTCCCGAAGGTTCTTTCACTATAAACTCCAGAGCTGCACCAATGGCTGCTAGTTCAGTAGCCGTCGACGACGTCAAATGCGATGTCATGAATTTAATTGTGATGTGCCTCGCGGGAATAACCACCGCCCCTACAGAGCTTACTGAAGACACCGAGCCATCCGTGTAAATGTGAAGGTGTCTGTTGTGCCTATCTTGCAGGAAAAGTAATGTGACCTGTTTCAGGGCTAGATGCGACGACTTTTTCTAACTTCGCAAGCCTGGAATTGTAAAAAGGGATTTGAGTGGGTGTAGGCACCATAATGGTATCGGTGGCTGTGCTGCATGCGTGAAGTGCAATGGAAGCACTGCGCGATGCTGAGCTACAGTTGCGCTGAACGCTGAGTGGGGCCTGGAGGTTCGAAGTGAGGCGAGGTGATGAGATGGAAGCCGAGTGAAATGTATTATGTGCATTCTCAAAGCGTCTACGCAGATGTATGCGTTGACTAGATAATCACGCGCAATGATGACTGTCGCTGCTGTAGATGCGCATCTCAGGAGACCAAGGCATATTCTCAGGGCTTGGGCTTGTATCGACTGGAGGACGCGCAAATTTGTTCTTCGGATCGCGCAAAGCACGGGTAAGCTGTATGACATATAACCGAGGAACAGAACAGTGCAGAGTTGGAGCATTGCTCGTACCGATGCACCCCACGTTTTTCCAGCAAGAAACCTCAGTACGTGGGTAAGCATGGTGAGTTTAGTTTTCATGTGGGCGATGTGAGGGCTCCAGGAGAGGTCGCGATCAACTATGACTCCGAGGAGTCGGCGGGTCTTCACGTAGTTGATCGTGTGTCCGTTGATTTTAATAACATATGGGCTCATCGCCTTATGCGTGAATGCTATAAGCGAGCATTTCTCTTATGACAGCTCTAGTCCCCGTTCTTCCAGGTACTTTGTCGCTATTGTAGCCGCTCTCTGACGCTGGGCACGCCAATGAAGGCGTGTTTCGCCTGACGCCCCGATGCAGATGTCATCTGCACATATTGATAGGTGAACAGATTCTGGAAGTGCGTCAACCAGGCCGAGTAGCGCTAGATTGAAAAGTGTGGGGCTAAGTACACTGCCTTGAGGCACACCTCGATGGTTGCAATGGTGCGTTGTTGTGCCATTCTCCCTCTGTACGCAGAAAGTTCTGCTTTTCATATAGCTGTGGATTCATTGGTAAACCCGACCTCCTAATCCAACATTTTCCATGACATCCAGAATGGCTTCATGTGATACGTTATCGTATGCACCTTTCACGTCCAAGAACAACGCCGCAGATAAACGTTTCAGTCTTTTTTGATGCTGAACAGCTGAGACCAGGTCTATAACGTTATCAATTGCGGACCCCCCACGCCGAAAGCCCGTCATAGCATGAGGGTATACCTCGTGGCGCTCCAGGTACCACTCTTGGCGGGACAAAATCATGCTCTCCATCACTTTCCCGAAACAGCTGGTAAGCGCGATGGGGCGATAAGAGGTCAAGTGCAGAGGAGATTTACCTGGTTTAAGCACAAAGACGAGGCGGCTGGACTTCCATGAATGAGGGATAAATCCGCTGCTCCACGAGTCGTTGTACACGGATAGAAGGGCCCGTCGAGCTGCTTCTCCGAGGTTGCAAAGAGCCATGTACGTGATCCCATCCGGACCAGGCAATGAAGATCATTTGCATGCCGTCAAGGCCGCTTGTAGTTCCTCTAGAGAGAAAAAGGCGTCTATTCTTGAATCTCTGGAAACTGGAGCGTTTTCTAGGTGGCGCGTGGTGCACGCGGACGCATGACCGGCGACTTTCATGCAGAAATCTTCTGCTACTTCAATTTTGGTGCGGCCTTTGTGGAGAGAAAGACACTTGAAGGGGCGATGTTGAAGTGGCGATGTTCATAGGCCACGAACAATACTCCATGGCTGCGTCAAAGGCTTGTGTGTATCCAAAAGTTCGCACAGATATTTCCAGCGAAAGGATTGAAGTGAAATGATTCGCCGCTGAATTTTTTTCTGTGGGCGCCTTGCCTCCCTCAACTCGTGAATGGACTTAAGGCGCCTATATCTTCTTTCTGCGCGACGACGGATCGCTCTGAGCCGTTCCAATTCCGCTTGATGTTGATAATAATCTGAAGTATGTTGAATATGATAGGTCGCTTCTTGAGTAGCACCTCTAATCTTATCCTCGAAGGTGTCAAGAGGAGGCATTTTATTTTCTTGACACCTTTTTTCCGTCAGTGACCTGAACTTTTTCCAGCCAATGCGAGTCGAAGTGCCGTAGTTTGGCGATTTGCGATTTTTCCAGGCCCTTGATCTTGAAATAAGTTGGTATGTGGTCGCTTCCATGAGTTTCATAGTCTGCGAACCACTTGACTTTTTCATTTAGGCTTCGTGACACAAATGTCAAGTCAAGGCAGCTGCTGTATATCGTTCCCCGTAGAAACGTTGGGCTTCCGTCGTTTACACAAAGCAGCTGCTGCTCCAGAGCAAAGGAGAATACTTGCCTTCCGCGACTGTCTGTCTTCTGACTTCCCCACAGTGGGTGATGAGCGTTGAAATTTCCGGTGATGATCCATGGTCCAGGTGTGGCTGTTAACAGTGCACGTAGTCTTTCAGGTTCAAAACGGTTTGAAAGTGATATATATATGCGCCTACAAGCGTGAAATTCAGGTCTCCACGTTTAACTGTCGAGCAGACATACTGGTTGTCATCGTGAGGTGCTACACGGTGCTCGATACAGGTAAGGTCGCATCTGATATATACAATGAATTTACACTGTTCGTTGCTGGTAGCGGACTTGAAGGCTTCGTACCTGGATAGTCGTATTGCATTGTGTAGCCTTGGCTCACACATAACAATACCTGGAAACTGGTTTTTAAACACAAATTGTCGGATATCAGAAATGCGGGGCTTGAGGCCTCGGGAATTCCACCGAAATATCGAAGCTCCTTTGACCTCTTTACGAAAGGTTTGCAGAGGCGGAGCCATGGTGCCTTTCCAGACTTGATAGCACCGGCTTCAGCGCATCCACAAACTGAAGTGCACTCTTTGCATCCGGACTGTCAATGCTAGTGAGGAGCATACGAATGGTATTCATAAGGACCTTTATCATGGCTACGATTTCTTTGTCGCGACTATCACCGCATTCTCGTTCTGATGTGATTGTAGACGAGCGATGCGGTGGCTCAAACGGTGGGTCTATCGTTTGCAGCGCTGGCCATGCTTCAGGCGAGCTGCTGGTGCTCTTGTCTTTCTTGGAGGATTTGTTGTTGGCGTGTCTAGACGCTTGAGCTGGTATGCCGGCGGTCGTTTGGGGAGGTTCAATCCTTGCTTCAGCACTGGGTCTCCTCAGGGGTCTCCGGCGACGAGACCACTGGCGTTGTACTTGGGCAGCGGCCTCCCTGTGAGCTGAGCCATCCCGGACCATTTGCCTCAACACTTGCATTTCCGTTTTCATGATTGGGCAATCTTTTGACGATGCTTCGTGAGAGCCATGACAGTTTCGACATCCTCGAAGTTCTGCCTGGCAAGCGTCTGCGCTATGTGATTCAGAGCATAGTGAGCACACAGCCAGGTTTGTACAAACAGCACTGACATGTCCCAATCTATAACATTTCCGGCATTGAAGGGGCTTCGGTACAAAGGGTCGCACTGTGTGTCGAAAATGGCCGACCTTGACTTGCGATGGAAGGTTGTCACCCTTGAACACGAGCTTCACGCAGCGTGGTTTGCCAAGGCGACGAGCTTGCAGTATAGTAAGTTCTGCAGACACCGGTTTGATGAGAGCAGCAAAGTCACTTTCGCTGATGGAAATGTCGACGTCGTAAATGACGCCTGCCGTAGAGTCGCGGCCATGAGGTATATATGAGCGAACATTGCTGTTATTCAACATCTTGACGTTGCTCAGCACTTCCAATGTGCTTTGTTGAGTGACGTCTACGGCGAGGATATTCTTACGGCCATTGATCCACACGTTCGCGATCTCTCCCTGGGCGAGTTCCTCAAAAAACCTAGACGTGACTTGATGATCGAGCTGATGGAGACTATGAGCCGCATCGACCGGCACAAACAGATTTGTGTATATCGTGGGCTCTCGCGTCGTTGTCACATTTTTACTTGTTGTTGGAGACGGCATCACTAGTCTTCTTTTTCGCTGCCGCCTTGTCGCAGGCACGAAGTCGCCTTCATCGGAGCTTTCATCGCTACCCGTAGAGTAAATCAGCGTGTCTTCGCTGTTGGCATCACTCGGGTGGCCCGTACGCTTTCTCGTGGTAGCTGCGGACGACGTCGATGGTTGCGGTGGAAACCCAGGTGAATTCACGTCCATAGCCGCAGTCACTGGAAAGGTGTCTTCCACAGAGTTGTAGAAAAACTGAAAAATTACAGATAGTGACAGCAATGTTCTACGCCAGAATCACTTCGTCAAGGGTATGCGAGATTCGAGATAGCAGTACCTGGAGTGTTCGGTGGATGGACCCAAGGACGAATGTATGGACGAACTGACGGACAGACTAGCAGCGGACGGACGGATAGACGGACGCGTAAAGCGGGTGTGTGCCAGAGGGTATGACAGATGGCAATACTTGGAGTGTTCATTGGATGGATGCAAGGACGGATGCAAGGACGGATAGACAGATAGATAGACAGACAGACAGACAGACTAGCAGATGGACGGACTGATAGACGGACGCGTAAAGCCTTTAGCGAGAGAGGAAGACGAGACGGCGGCCAACGTGGTCGTGTCGTTCTCTGGCCACTTTATTCCACGCCTGAAGCGGAGCCGCGTGGCTTTTCACGTCCAACACACCAAGTGCGCTAGCTTGTTCTAAACCTCGCGCCACTCGAGCTAGCATCAGCTGCGCGAGAGACGCAGTGCGGTGATTGAGAAATGATGATGGTGATGATGGTACTAGAGGGCTCCCCCCCTCGCGCTTTGCGCGATTTGAAGGCATATGAAAAAAAAGAGAGCGACAAATGCTATATACATGAACGACAATCCATAAAGTGTTCATTTGGCAAGTCCTGCTTGTCAACGTTTACAGGCCATCGGTAAGCAGTGTGTCTCCGGTGGGCGACTCTGGGAAAAGCGCAAAGGACGAAGAAGGAAGTTCCGGGTCGCTGTGGTTGCCGAGAAGCGGGTCTCACAATGACCTGGTCGGACAGGCCGAGAGTGGACCGTGTGTCGTGAGGTCATGATGCTAACGTCGGCAGAGGGTCGGCAGTGCGGGTTTTGATGTTGGGGTCCACGCAACACAGACCTCAAATTCGAGTGGCGTCTGACGTGCCGGTATAGATAGACGTGCCGACGCACGCAGGAACGTGTCCTAACAATGCCGCCAAGTGTACGGTGGGTAGTCGTGTACACGACTAGTGGTGGGACATTGCGTCCGATAGGCCGAGTAGGCACTTGCGCCGTCTTCAGGGCTGTGATTGCAACTCGTGGCTGCGTAGCAGGGCGGCTCAAAAGTTGCCGCATTGCGTAACGCCATGCACGTTGTCGTCGCCAACGTACGGTAATCGGTGGTAGACACGTATGAGGTATGAGCGTCGTCGCGGTTGTGACACAAGAGCTGGCGTTCTGAACACGCGTCTGGTTGTTGCCGTCTGGAGGCAAAGGCTCCGGGGAATGGTGGTGGTGGAACCCTGTCAGCGTGGGCTCGCCCGGTGTATTGGACGGGCACGTGTGCTCGTGTAATGACCTCTGGTAGTCCGCGCATGAGGGTTGACGTGCAGGTCTGCATAATTGATGGCTGCCCCTAGCCAACACTCCCTAGGTTTCTCCACTGCAGGCGTGGTATGCCTGGTGAGCCTTGTCTGAAGCGGACCGGGCACGTCGTCCTCAAGCGCGTCAGTCATAGTCGCAGCGTCTTGGAAGCTTGGCCGTGGTAGATGGCTGGTGTGTTTAACTTCAGCTGCGGGAAACTGCGAGGACGATGGTGGTCGTTGCTGGCAGGACGTGCAGAGCATTGAGGCTTGTCGACAGTTGCCTTCGGATATCGGGGAGGGTGATGGTTCCGCAACCGGGAGGTGAATAGTGGGCGTGACATTGCCCATAGTCGTGGTAGCCACAAGGGCGTTCGGTGATGTTGCCGTCGTAGAACCTGACGTGTCAGCCGTGTTGTGAGCCTTGGAGGTCGGCCGAGACGAGCCGGTAGTAAGCATGTCTGCAGCGTCGTCGGCCGAGGACGATGAAAACACAAATTTCTTGGCTGACTGGTTGTATTCGGCCCAAATGTCGAGAACCTTGGCGGATGGGCAGTCGGGCACAGGACACGCGTCGAAAGTAGCTGGACCAAAGGTGGAGGGAGACGTTGTCGGGGAAGTTAGGTTGCGGTCAAATGAGAGCTTCGGGCTGGAAAGTCCAGCACGCTGCGACGCAGGGAAAACATGAAAGTCACGGGTCCCTGGAAGTGGTCGGTACGTGAGGCCATAGCTGGCAAGCAACGCAGAGCAGAGGTCATCGTAAGGCTGCTGGCTGGAGGTTGAAGTGGCAGAGAGATGACGCAAGCTTACCAGAAGGGCGTCATGAAGAAAGGCGTGCATCAGCGGCTGGTCCGTGACACCATTCAACGCAAGAACAGCATCGAGCTGCATGAACCATATCTTGGGGTTGGTCGATTGGAACGGCGGCACTGGCGGGCAAAGTTGCGGGAACATAGCAGCGGGCCGCTCCGCGAAGTGCGTGTTCTCCGGGTCACCAATGTAGCGAGAGAGGAAGACGGGATGGCGGCACGTGGTCGTGTCGTTCTCTCGTCACTTTATTTCTCGCCTGAAGCGGAGCGGCGTGGCTTTCCACGTCCGACACACCAAGTGCGCTAGCTTGTTCTAATCCTCGCGCAGCTCGAGCTAGCATCAGCTGCGCAAGAGGCGCGGCGCGGTCATTGATAAATTATCATGGTGGTGATGGCAATACAAGCCGGTATGTGCCGCAGGGTATGCGAGATGCCAGATGATGGCACTTGGAGTGTTCACTAGATGGACGCACAGATGGACGCACGGACAGACGGACAGACAGGCAAGCAAACGTTTGGACGGATAGACGGACGTGTATGGCGGGTATATTGCCACAGGGTATGCGAGATGTGAGATGGTGGTACTTGGAGCGGTCACTAGATGGACGCTCGGACGGACGCATGAATGGACAGACAGGCATAGGATTTAGAGGGATGGCTAGACGGACACGTAAAGCGAATATGTGCCACACGGTATGCGAAATGGTTGTACTTGGAGTGTTCACTGGCTGAACACACGAACGAACGCCTGGATGCATGGGCAGACAGACTAGCAGACGGACGGACGGATAGATGGACTCGTAAAGCGGGTATGTGCCACAGGGTATGTGAGATGCGAGATGGCGGTGCTTGGAGAGTTCACTAGCTTGACGCATGGACGGGCGCACAGACGGACGGAGAGACAGACTAGCAGACGAACGGAAAGATAGACGGACCTCTAAAGTGGATATGCGCCACAAGATATGCGAGATCGCGGTACTTGCAGTGTCCCCTAAATTGACGCACGGACGGACGTATGGACGGACAGACAGACAGACTAGCAGGCAGACAGACGGATAGACGGATGCGTAAAGCGGGTACGTGCCACAGGGTATGCGAAATGGCGGTACTTGGAGTGTTTACTATCTGGATGCACGGACGGACGCATGGGCGGATGGACAGACTAGCATACGGACGGACAGATGGATGCGGAAAGCGGGCATGTGTCACAGGGTATGCTATATTGTCACGACGTCAAAACAGAGGTCTTCCCGCATAAACTGAGACACCAGAAGCAGGTAGGTTCTTTAGTAGAATGCGCAAGAGAGTTCTTCTTTTTTGTCCATTTCGTAGTCCTTCGCGGCACATGCACAACTGCCATCGTCTTTCTTGAGCAAGCACGTGACATTTGCCTCCCTCCGAAAGAAGCATCGTCCCGATGCGCAACTTAGGTTCTCTACAAGGCGTATGAAGTGGTCGTACAAAAACGGCAGCCGGGAGCTAATTAACTCGATAAATACGGTTTCATACGCACGACGTGCACAACTTCGGGCAAATGCTTTCAGCGCTTAGAACTACAATCAGTGTCGGTAACAACTTCGTAGTTAACGTCGTTGAAGCGTCGCGTGATGCTGTATGGACCAAAGTACCATCTTAGCAGTTTCTCAGACAGTCCACGTCGACGTATTGGAATCCAGACCCACACTTTGTCACCTAGTGTGTAGCTAATAAACTGGTGTCGGGTGTCGTAGCGTTGTGCATCTTGATGCTGCTGATGGCAGATGCGCACGCGCGCGAGCTGTCTGGCTTCTTCGGCACGCTGAGTGAATTCTTCGGCGTCTACATGGATGTCGTCACACTCATGCGGCAACATGGCGTCCAATGTTGTCGTGACTTCGCGACCATAGATCAGACCGAACGGTGTCATTCCAGTGGTATCTTGTCGAGCGGTGTTGTAAGCAAAAATCACGTACGGCAATATCTGATCCCAGTTTTTATGTTCCATGTCAACGTACATACTGATCATGTCTGTGAGAGTCCTATTGAGGCGCTTCGTCAGTCCGTTTGTCTGCGGATGGTATGCAGTTGTTCTCCGGTGAGCTGTACCGCTGAGTCTGAGAACCGACTCCAAAAGCTCTGTGGTGAAGGCAGGTCCTCTGTCTGTGATCACTGTTGTCGGAGCGCCATGCCGAAGGACGATGTTCTCGATGAAGAACTGAGCGGCTTCTGCTGCTGTTCCGCGCTGCATAGCTTTAGTCTCCGCATAACGGGACAGGTAGTCAGTGACCACAATAATCCATCTGTTCCCTGTTGTGGAAGTTGGAAAGGGACCCAGGAAATCCATACCAATCTGGGTGAACGGCTTTTCTGGTGCTTCGACTGGATGTAAAAGACTGGCTGGCTTACTGGGAGGTGCTTTGAGTCTTTGGCAGTCGGTGCAAGTTCGCACGTGATGGCTAACAGCAGCAGGTAACTTAGGCCAGTAGTACTTGCATCGCATCGGCACAATGTTCGGGTGTAGCCTAAATGACCAGACGTTGCTTCATCATGGCACGCTTCCATAATTTCTTTTCGAAGAGAGGCAGGCACGACGAGCAAGTGCGCGTTACCGTTTGGTGAGAAGTTTTTCTTATAGAGAACATCGTTTCGCAAGCAAAAAGATGGTAGTCCTCTAGCAAACAACCGCGGCACGTCTTCACGTCGTCCTTCTAAATATTAAATGAGTGGTAACAGCTCAGGGTCACTGCGCAGCTCTCGTGCAATAGTGGCTGTGTCGACAACTCTCAAGAATGCCGCGTCGATGTTTTCGTCATCAGGAGCGGCAGTTTCCACTGGCGACCTCACGTGAGAGACAGTCGGCGTCGGTGTGCCTCATCCCAGATTTATAGAAGACGGTCATATCAAACTCTTGAAGCCTTAGGCTCCAGCGCGCCAAACGACCAGATGGATCTTTAAGGTTGGTGAGCCAGCACAAAGAGTGATGGTCGCTAACAACCTTGAAGGAGCGGCCGTACAAATATGGCCGAAATTTGATGACTGCCCACACCACGGCGAGACACTCCTTCTCAGTGGTCGAGTAGTTCTCCTCCGTGCGAGAGAGAGTTCTGCTGGCGTAGGCTATTACTCTTTCACAGCCGTCTTGCCACTGCACCAGAACGGCACCCGGACGTACATTGCTGGCGTCAGTGTGAAGTGCTGTAGGGGCTTCCTGGTCGAAGTGCGCGAGGACTCGAGGTGTTTGCAGGCGTTGTCGTAGTTCATTGAACGCGATTGGCTGTTGTTCACCCCAAAGGAAGGGACGTCCTCACGTGTGTGTCGTGTCAATGGCGCCGCAATAGACGAAAAGTCCTCGATAAATCGCCAGTATTAGGCACACAGCCCTAAAAAGCGTCTCACGGCCTTTCTATCGCGTGGTGCAGGAAATTGCGCTACGGCGACCATTTTGGCCGGGTCAGGTCGAACAACCTCGTGACTGACGACGTGGTCAAGGAAGCTGAGTTCGTTAAAACCAAAATGACATTTTTCTGGTTTTAAAGTAAGGCCGCCCGAACGTATGGCTTGGAGGACGGTGAATAAACGGCTGAGATGTTCCTCGAATGTTGCTGAGAATACAATAACACCGTCCAGATAGACCAAGCATGTTTGCCACTTCAGACCTAATAGTACGGTGTCCATGAGGCGCTTAAAAGTGGCTGGCGCCGAGCACATCCCAAAAGGAAGCACCTTAAATTCGTATAGGCCGTCGGGCGTCACGAAGGCCGTTTTTTCACGATCTCTCTCGTCGACTTCTATCTGCCAGTAGCCACTTCGGAAGTTCATTGAAGAGAAATAGCGTGCATGACGCAGTCGATCGAGTGAATCGTCTATGCGGGGCAGTGGATAGACGTCTTTCTTCGTGACTTGGTTGAACTTGCGATAATCAATACAGAAGCGCAAGCTGCCGTCTTTTTTCTTGACCAAAACCACGGCGGACGCCCAAGGACTTTTCGAAGGTTGTATGACGTATTCCGCGAGCATCTTGTGTACTTGCTTCTGAATCTCCTCGCGCTCTTTCGGAGACACACGGTAGGGGTTTTGCCGAATCGGTCGCGTGTTGTCTTCAGTAATGATGCGGTGCTTGGTCAATGCTGTCTGCTGGACCTTTGACGTACGCGAAAAGCAGTCTTCGAATTGGTGTATAAGTTCAAGCAGGTGCTTCCTATCTGAGGACGGTAGCGTAGAGCAGATGTCTAACGACAAAGTTGTCGAGGCGGGGACAGCCGCGTCATCTGGTTGCAAGGTAAAATAATCCCCGGCTTGGTCTACATCGTCGTAGTAGGCAATTGCGGTACCCTTCTGGATTTGGCGGCACTCGTTGCTGAAGTTTGTGAGGAGCACTTCTGCCTGTCCACCAGTAAGCGCCAGGACGCCCCTCGCAAGGGAAATGCCTTGCGTGAACAAAAGAGTGACTATGTGCTCCGCTATCACATCTTTATAGCAAGGACACCCACTGGACACCGACACAAGGCAGCAGGATCTTAATGGGAGTGTCACATCGTTGGCCATTCGCAAACGGCCACGTTGTTCTTCACTGCTGTTGTCGGCATAAGGATGTGCGCAAAACGTCACCATACGTTGAGGGATGTTGATAACAGCGCCATAATTGTGAAGAAAATCGATGCCCAAAATTAACTCTTTACAGCAGTCTGGCAACAGGACGAAAGTGGCCACGAAGCTAGAATCCCCGATGCGAAGTCTAGTGGTGCATTTACGCGTGGGTGTCATCAGCTGACCACCAGCACTCCTTATGTGCGGCCCTGTCCACGGTGTCTTGACCTTTCTAAGGCGGTCGGCGAGCTCTTGTCGCATGATTGAGAAGTCGGCGCCAGTGTCGACCAGTGCTGTAACGTGATGTCCATCAATGAGAACGCTCAGATCGGCACGTGCAACTTCATCAGTATTATTATTCGTCGTCGTATTCATCGTCGTTGTCGCGGTACCTTTTTGCGATGATTGGGGGAACTTTTCAGTGTGTCGACGATTGGCAACCTTGCCCCCCGAGGTCGCATCAGTTAGTTTCACCGGCGCGGGCTAGGCGAACGGCCTCTGGTGACGTCCGCGTAGCTCTGAGGGAAGTCACGGTGACGCGCAGGTGATGGAGATCGCCAGCGACGCGGTGAGGTTGCTTGGTCAGGCGATAGTTGATCGGCATCGTGGGCACGACGGTCTTCGGAGCGGAAAGAAGCGGGACGAGAAAAGTTCCCGAACCCAGAATCGCCGTGACGGCAATAGCGGGCAATGCGACCGGGTTTTCCGCAGCGGTAGCAAATAGGTCGATGGTCGGCCATGCGCCACAAGTCAGTTCGGCGAACTGGTGGTCGTCTCGTAGAATCCCGTTGCCACCAAGGTACGGCAGTGGGTCGTGGCTGGAAGGGCGTCGCCACAAATGTCGGTGGAGGGCGACGGACCACATCAGCGTAGCTCACTGGATGTGGCTCAGGACTTGGCGCGGGTGGTGTAATGGCTTGCCTCAACTCCTGGCGGACGATTTCGGCAACAGATGCGACTGGTGGTTGGCCAGGGGGAACGCAAAATTCCCGAAGTTCCTCACGAAGTATTTCCCTAATCATTTGTCGCAGGGAACTTTCGCATATGGCAGTGTTTTGAGCTGCAGCACTTACTGCCGTGTGGCTCTGCAGGCGGTCAAAGTGTCAGCGTCGTTGTTGCAGTGCGCGCTCGATGACTGTCGCCTCTCTTATGAATTCATCTACTGTTGTAGGTGGATTTCGTACGAGGCCCGCAAACACTTGTTCCTTAACACCCTGCATTAGGTGACGCACCTTCTTCGCCTCGGGCATGTCAGGGTCAGCTCGTCGAAACAGACGGATCATACCCTCTGCGTACATGGCGGCTGTTTCATTGGGCTTTTGCACGCGTGCCTCAATCACTTGCTGTGCGCGATCCCGTCGGTCTGAGTTCAAAAATGTAGCGAGGAGCTTTCGACGGAAGTCTTCCCAAGATTGGAAGGTAGCCTCGCGGTTCTCATACCACGTGCGAGCGCTATCTTCTAGTGCGAAATATGCACAGCCAAGTTTGTGCTGTTCGCTCCAGTGGTTGGATACAGCGACCCGTTCAAACTGTTCGAGCCAGTCCTCGACATCCTCGTACTCTTCCCCACGGAAAACTTCAGGAACGCGAGGGAGGATGTTCAAGAGTTACCTGTGAGGAGAGAGTGGTCTGCGATGGTGGGATAACCGTGGATGTCGTAGGAGCTGCCATGCTGGAAAGAGGCGGAACAGGTGCGAACTCTAGACTTAGGCCTAGTAGGCGCCGACTGAATCGGTGCACTGGAGTCGTGACGAGGGGCTCAGTTTCTGGACTAGGTGAACGGGTCCGAGCAAGACTGTCCTGTATAAGGTTGTAGGCCCCAGCACCTCCACCAGTGTCACGACGTCAAAACAGATGTCTTCCCGCATAAACTGAGACACCAGAAGCAGGTAGGTTCTTTTAATAGAACGCGCAAGAGAGTTCTTCTTTTTTGTCCATTTCGTAGTCCTTCGCGGCACATGCACAACTGCCATCGTCTTTTTTGAGCAAGCACGTGACAATATGGCGGTACTTGAAGTATCCACTAGATGAACGCACGGACGGATGCATGGATGGACAGACAGACAGACTAGCAGACGGACGGACGGATAGACGGACCCGTAACGCGAGTATGTGCCACAAGGCATACGAGATACGAGATGGCGGTACTTGTATTGTTCACTGAATGAACGCACGGACGGACGCACGAACGTTCAAACAGACAGACAGACGGATGGATGATAGACAGACGCGTAAAGCGGGTATTTACCACAGGGTATGCAAGAATTGAGATGGCGGTACCCTGAGTGTTGAACAGCTGGAAGCACGGACGAACGCATGGACGGACAGACAGGAACAGCAGAAAGATCGATGGATAGACGTAAACGTAAGGCGGGTATGTGCCACAGGGTATGCGAGATGACGGTACTTGGTGTGTTCTGAGGATGGATCCACGGACAGACGCATGGACGGACGGACAGACAGACTAGCAGATGGGAGGCCAGATAGATAGACGCGAAAAGCAGGTGTGTGCCACAGAGGATGCAAGATGCAAGATGGCGGTACTTGGACTGTAACCTAGAGGGACACATGGACGGACGCCTGAAGAGATGGACAGACAGACTAGCGGACGAACGGGCGGATAGACGGACTTGTAAAGCGGGTATGTGTCACAGAAATGCGAGATTGGATATAGCAGTACCAGTAGTATTCACTGGATACACGCACGGACGGACACAAGGACACACAGACAGACAGAATAGCAGATGGACGGACTGATAGACGGACGCGTAAAGGGGATATGTGCCACAGGGTATGCAAAATGCCAGATGGCAGTACTTGGAGTGTTCACTAGATGGATGCATGGACGGACGCATGGACGAACAGACAGACAGACTAGCAAACAGACGGACGAATAGAAAGACCCGTAAAGCGGGTATCTGCCGCAGTGTATACGAGATGCGAGATGGTGGTACTTGTAGTGTTCACTAGATAGACGGACGGATGGACGGACGTACGGACGGACAGACAGGAAGGCTAGCAGATGGACGGACTGATAGACGGACGCATAAAGCGGGTATGTGCTACAGGGTACGCGAGATGTGAGATGATGGTACTTGGAGTGTTCACTAGCTGGATTCACGGACGGCCCCATGGTGGGACAGACAGACCAACATAGCAGACGGACAGACGGACAGATGGACGCGTAAAGCGGGTTTGTGCCACAAGGCATGCGAGATGACGGTACTTGGAGTGTTCACAGGCTGGATGCACGGACAGACGCATGGATGGACGGACAGACAGACTAGCAGATGGGCGGACAGATAGAAAGACGCGAAAAGCGGGTATGTGCCACCGGGGATTGAAGATGCGAGATGGCGGTACTTGGACTGTTACCTAGAGGGACATATGGACGGATGCCTGAAGAGATGGACAGACAGACTAGCAGACGAACGGGCGGATAGCCGGACTTGTAAAGCGGGTATGTGCCACAGAGATGCGAGATTAGATATGACAGTACCAATAGTGTTCACTGGATAGGCGCATGGACGGACGCAAGGACAGACAGACAGACAGACACACAGACTAGCACATGAACGGACTGATGGACGGACGCGTAAAGGGGTGATGTGCCACAGGGTATGGAAGTTCGTAGTACTTGGATCGTTCACTAGCTGGATGCATGGACAGACGCATGGACAGACAGACAGACACAGGAGACAGTTGGATGGATAGACAGACACGTAAAGTGGGTATGTGCCACACGTTATGCGAGATGGCAGTACTTGGAGTGTTCAATTGCTGGACGCACGGACAGACGCATGAACGGAAGGGCAGACAGACTAGCAGACCGACGGACAGATAGATGGATGCGTAAAGCGGGTATGTGTCCCAGGGTATGCTAGATGGCGGTACTTGGGTGTCCACTAGATTGAAACTTGGACGGACGCATGGACGGACAGACAGACTAGCAGACGGACGGGCGGATAGACGGACGCGTAAAGCGGGTATGTGCCACATCGTATACGAGACGTGACGTCGCGGTACTTGTAGCGTTCATTAGAAGGACGCACAGATGGCCGCATGAACGGACGCGAAGGTAAACGCACAAATGGACGGACAGACAGTATAGCAGACGATCTCACGGATAGATGGACGCGTAATGCGGGTATGCGCCACAGAGTATGCGAGATGGCAGTAGTTTGAGTGTTCACTGGCTTGATGCACGGATGGATGCATGGACAGACAGACAGACTGACTAGCAGACAGACAGACGCATGCGAAAAGCGGGTATGTGCCACAGGGTATGCGAGAGGCGAGACGGTGGTGCTTGGAGTGTTCACTAGATGGACGCACATACGGACGCACGGAAGGACGGACACACAGATTAGCAAACGGATGGACGGACGGATATATGAATGCATAAAAGCGGATATGTGCCACAGGGCATGCGATATGGTGGTACTTGAAGTGTTCACTAGCTGTACGCACGGTCGGACGCATGGATGGACAGCCAGAGAGACTGGCAGACGGACACACGGATAGACGGACGCGTAAAGCCGGTATGTGCCACAGGGGATCCGAGATGCGAGATGGCGATGTTTGGAGTGTTCACTAGATGGGCGCAGGGACAGATATGTGGACAGAGGGACAGAAATACCAGCAGACGGACGGACGAATAGATGGACACCTAAAGCGGGTATGTGCCACAGGGTATACGAGACGCGAGATGGCGGTAGTTGTATTGTAGTGTTCACTAGATGGAAAGCGGTAACGGTTGTTCAACGACGGTGTTTCCGTCGACGGCGGTGCTCGAAGAAAAGAAAAAAAAACAGTCCTGTGCCGAAGGTGCCTTCACTTACGCTGCAACCGCCACCACCACCGCCACCACGACCACAGAGGCCTTCCCCGCCCCCGCCACCGGGTGGGGTACGTCCAGAGGGGCCGGAAGACACTGTGGCGCTACAGAGAACATCCGGTTCTGACTGGCCCACTTTACCGCGGGTACACGTCGACAGTCAACAGCGAATATGCCCCCAGCAGGCAGTCTGTTCACCCAAGAGGTAGAAGTTTTTTCTGTATTGAGGTCGTTCATAAGTGTCATTTGCACTCTATTGGATAGTCTACAGATCCCTGCCGCTAAATGCGCGCTCCAAATCTTGGACCCACTAGAACCAGTTCTCGCCGGACTTAAGTAACAAGATGGCGCACCATAGACCACATCAGCCTTTTCGAGAAAAAGTCAAGCGTGCTTCCATAATTCAGTGAAACGCAAGAGGTCTACAGTCAAGAATGCCTGAGTTCAGACAATTCATTTTCGAAAATAAGTTTCCCATCCTCATCATTTGTGAACCGCATTTTTCAAATATACCTCGACTGTTGGGCTATGAATCGTTCGTTTGTTCATCGTGCATGGAGCGAAGTCAAGTTGCTGTGTAGATCCGTAAAGAACTCACTTACGTTCTCCAAAGAGTAGAGTCTCACAATGGAAATCACTACGTGTGTCTATATGTTAAAAAGAAGAAGTTGTCGTTTATGCTGATAGGCGCATATATAGCGCCGTCACGTTGACTAGATCAACAGATATTAAATGGTATATTTGGAACGACTTCAGCACGTTGTATATTGATGGGTGACTTCAACGCCCATCATCCATTAGTGGGAAGCATCAGGACAAATCGAAAAGGCACGAACCTACTTGATCTCGCATCAGAGCATGGGCTTCAGGTGCTGAACGACGGCAGCCCTACTTATCTCCGTGGAGTAACTTACAGCAGTTGCCTGGACTTGACATTAGTGTCGCATAGCATTGTCACGAAAGTCCAATGGTTCACAGATATTGAAACACATGGCAGCGAACATATCCCCACGTACGTGACAGCCAGAGGTCTGGACGATTCTCCTTCACCTGGACATTCAAGACTTATTGACTGGGAAGAGTTTCAGATATCATTGGAGACCAAGTGCGCGCACGAACCGCCGCAATCTATTGAAGAAGTGATTAGTTATGCAATGGAGACTTCCGCGAAGATATGTTCAAATAAATCGAGACGCACTGCAGTCGACCAAGAGTTGGAACAACTTCGAGCGGTCCGCCGACGTGCCGAAAGACGATACAGACGCACGAAATCTATCTCTGACCTCAGAGAATCCAGACGCATTCAGAGAAAAATTTAGCGTCGAATGCACAAACTTTATGAACAACGGTAGAAGAATTTTTGTGACTCGCTAGACCCTCAAAAGCCCTTGTCTCCCGTATGGAGGACTCTTCGAGGTATTCACTCGTATCCGCAACAGCGTCATCCCTTCGCCGCTCTGGCACTACACCAACGTCGCTCACAGCTTGATGTTTCTGGGGAATTTTGTGCAAAGATCGCCGGCGACATCTCTATACCAATAGATCTGATGCCACAGGATGTTCCAGTCGCACGACATCAGCAAATGGAGGTTGCATTCACCATGAAAGAACTTCATGCGGCATTGAACACATGCAGACGCTCATCGTCCCCAGGTCCGGATGGAATGACCTATACTGCCCTACGTCACCTAGGCCCGAAGGCACAGCGCTGTATAGTGGACATTTTTAATAAGTCTCGGCATGATGGAATGGTGCCTGATGAGTGGAAGTGTAGTCGGCTGGTGCCTTTGCTGAAGCCCGGAAAGTCTCCCCTCGATTTGGCATCATACCAGCCTATAGCACTAGCAAGCTGCATTGGCAAGGTCATGGAGAGGATGCTGCTTACACGCATGGAATGGTACCTGGAACATTATAACATCTATCCTGATGCTATGGCTGGTTTTCGACGAGGTCGGTCCTCAGTTGATAGCGTTATTGACTTAGTGACCTCTGTTCAGCATGAGAAAGCTCAGAAGCGGCTGTCAATAGCTCTCTTCTTAGACGTGAAGGGTGCCTATGACAACGTGACCCACGAGGCTGTTCTCAATGCTCTTGAAGCAGGTGAACTTGGAGGTCGTGTCTTTCGATGGGTAAGAAGCTACCTCACAAAGAGACCCATGTTCGTTTTAACTGAAGATGGGTCTACGAATAAATATTTCACAAGTCGTAGCGTACCACAAGGCGGTGTTTTGAGTCCAACTCTTGTCAACCTGGTTCTCGTAGGGCTCACCGAAATACTGCCACAGACGGCTTATATATCTCTCTACGCTGATGATATCTGCATTTGGGCGTCCGGCGTGACACGGCCTTAAGTGTGCGCAAGAATACAGAAAGCGGCAACAACGACATCGACATACCTTCGCCAGCAAGTTTGACTATCGCCACAGAAAAATGCGCAGTGGTGGCGTTTACACGCAAACCGATGTCTTTCTACTCATTGTGCATCGATGGCAGATCAATCCCATATAAGAGCACTAATAGATTCTTAGGTGACATCGTAGATCGTGACCTAACCTGGAGCCCGCACGTCACATACCTTAAGAAAAAGCTCATTGGCATTGAGAATGTATTCAAGTTCGTCGCCGGAGAATCATGGGGCCCATCCGTGCACTCCATGTTGCAGCTTTACACAGCCCTCTTTCTCGGAACTCTCCGGTACAGCCTTCTCGTCCTGTCCAACACGTGCAAGACTAACATCCGTGCACTGCAAAGCGTACAAGCCCAAGCACTTCGGACACGCCTTGGCCTTTCAAGATGCTCATCGACAGTGTCAACTACTGTTATTGCACAAGAACAACTGGTCACAACGCACATCATTGTCGAGACGCTGAGAGCGCACATTTGACCTTTATCACGGCTACCGTCACATCATTTAGCGTGTTTGACAGCTCGGAAGGCCCCATTCTTCGTACTGCGGTATCGTGACAAAATATCAGGACATACTACCGCCTGGCCTCAAACTTGCGATGCATCCAGCAACTGCGCCATGGAGTCTTCGTCTACCTGACGTGCGCTTATCAGTTCCTGGAATCTTTAAGAAGGCAGGCATGTCAACGCTAGCCCCGAAGCAGTTGACTTTGCGTCTGTTGGACGAACGGTACTTCGACCGCATAAATGTTTACATTGATGGCTCCACTAATTCCAACAGTTACACAGGAGCAGTGGTTGTTCCACCTGAAAATGTGTTGCTTCAGTACAAGTTTTCTCACACCACGACGTCGACAGCAGCAGAGCTCGCAGCACTTCAAGCTTCAATAAAGTGCATTTTCGCCAGCAACCTAACCAATGTCTTTTGCGACTCCAGGTCAGCCTAACAGTCACTACGGTTTGTTATGCAGCACGGGTTACATGAACAATCAGTATGGCAGATAAGGCACGGCTACCACGAAGCGCTCACGGAAGGTCACGATATTGTATTTCAGTGGTTGCCGAGTCATTGCGGAATCGTCGGCAATGACCGCGCGGTGGAGGCTGCTCGATCGGCTCATGACCAAGACCAGCGCACGCCCATACCACTCTTGAGAACGGACGCTGCAAGGCTACTACAATCACTTGCTCGCCGTATATCTCTCCTACAATGGAATACGCAGGGTTTCTCCAACACGCACCTGTATTTGATCGACCCAAACTTGCAACTTCGTTTGCCATGCGGGCTCCCACGATGCGCTGAAACATTACTTTGTCGCATGAGGTTGGGCGTGGCATTTACGAATTCGTACTCTCGTCTCCTTGGAATGGCGAGCACTTCGGCGTGCAACATCTGCGCCTGCGAAGAAACGCTTGAGGTCATTTTGTGTCATTGCCCAGCATACCAGACCGAATGACATATTGTAGAAGCCAAGCTCTGTCAGATTCACGGCCGCTTACACGGCCGCTTACAGAAGAGAAGAGGATTCACGGCCGCTTACAGAAGAGAAGAACCTGGGACCTTGGCCGACAGCTTCCCATACGCGCAAAGCCACGAAAGCCCTCTTGTACTTTTTAAGGACCACCAAACTTCACGACCGCTTGTAAAAGAACTGTGCGAGACCGTGCTGTGTAGTGTCGAGCTGACAATTCATGCTTCTCTATCTTACTCCTCTTCTTTTCTATCTCTTTCCGTTCTATTATTCTCCTTTTCCCCACGCCAAGTTTAGGGTAGCCAACGGAGCCAAGCTTGGTTAACCTCCCTGCCTTTCCTCTCTATTTATCTCTCTCTCTCTCTCTCTCTCTCACTAGATGGACGCACGGACGACCGCATGAACGGATGCGAAGTTGAACGCACGGACAGACGCACAGACGGATGGACAGGCAGGCTAGCAGACGGACGGACGGTTAGATGGACGCGGAATGTGGGTATGTGTCACAGGCTATGCTATGTGGCGATACTTGAAGTTTCCACTAGATGGACGCACGGACGGACGCATGGACAGACAGACAGAAAGAAAGAAAGACAGACAGACAGACAGACTAGCATACGGACGGACGGATAGACGGAAACGCAAAGTGGGTATGTGCAACAGTGTATACAAGATGCGAGATAGTCGTACTTGTAGTGTTCACTAGATTGACGCACGGACGGACGCATGGAAGGACCGACAGAACGACGAACAGATGAACGGACGTATACACGGACCCGTAAAGCGGGTATAAGCCATAGGGTATACGACATGCGACATGGTGGTACTTGTCGTGTTCACTAGATGGACGAACGGGCGACCGCATGAACGGATGCGAAGTTAAATGCAAGGACGGACGGACAGACATACTAGCAGACGGACGGACAGATAGATGGACGCGTAAAGCGGGTATGTGCCACAGAGTATGCGAGATGTGAGATGCAGTACTTGGAGTGTTCACTAGCTGGACGCACGGACAGACGCACAGACGGATGGACAGGCCGGCTAGCAGACGGACGGACGATTAGATGGACGCGGAAAGTGGACATGTGTCACATAGTATGCTATATGGCGGTACTTGGAGTTTCCACTAAATGGACGCACGGACGGACGCATGGACAGACAGACAGACAGACAGACAGAGTAGCAGACGGACGGACGGATAGGCGGAAACGTAAAGCGGGTATGTGCCACAGGGTATACGAGATGCGAGATAGTGGTACTTGTAGTGTTCACTAGATTGACGCACGGACGAACGCATGGAAGGACGGACAGAACGACGAACTGACGAACGGACGCATACACAGACCCGTAAAGCGGGTATGTGCCACAGAGTATACGAGATGCGACATGGTGGTACTTGTCGTGTTCACTAGATGGACGAACAGACGACCGCATGAACGGATGCGAAGTTAAACGCACGGACAGACGGACAGACATACTAGTAGACGGACGGACAGGATAGATGGACACGTCAAGCGGGTATGTGCCATAGGGTATGCGAGATGGGAGATGCGGTACTTGGAGTGTTCACTAGCTGCACGCATGGACAGACGAACAGACGGATAAACAGGCCGGCTAGCAGACGGACGGACGATTAGATGGACGCGGAAAGTGGGTATGTGTCACGGGGTATGCTATATGGCGGTACTTGGAGTTTCCACTAGATGGACGCACGGACGGACGCATGGACGGACAGACAGACAGACAGACAGACAGACAGAGTAGCAGACGGACGGACGGATAGGCGGAAACGTAAAGCGGGTATGTGCCACAGGGTATACGAGATGCGAGATAGTAGTACTTGTAGTGTTCACTAGATTGACACACAGACGAACGCATAGAAGGACGGAGAGAACGACGAACAGACGAACGGACGCATACACAGACCCGTAAAGCGGGTATGTGCCACAGGGTATACGAGATGCGACATGGTGGTACTTGTCGTGTTCATTAGATGGACGAACAGACGACCGCATGAACGGATGCGAAGTTAAATGCACGGACGGACAGACAGACATACTAGTAGACGGACGGACAGATAGATGGACACGTCAAGCGGGTATGTGCCATAGGGTATGCGAGATGGGAGATGCGGTACTTGGAGGGTTCACTAGCTGGACGATTAGACAGACGCACATACAGATGGACAGGCAGGCTAGCAGACGGACAAACGGTTAGATGGACGCGGAATGTTGGTATGTGTCACAGGGTATGCTATATGGTGGTACTTGGAGTTTCCACTGGATGGAAGCACGGACGGACGCATGGACAGACAGACAGACAGACAGACAGACAGACAGACAGAGAGACAGACTAGCAGACGGACGGACAGATAGGCGGAAACATAAAGCGGTTATGTGCCAAAGGATATACGAGATGCGAGATAGTGGTACTTGTAGTGTTCACTAGATTGACGCACGGACGGACGCATGGAAGGACGGACAGAACGACGAACAAACGAACGGAGGCATACACGGACCCGTAAAGCTGGTATGTGCCACAGGGTGTACGAGATGCGACATGGTGGTACTTGTCGTGTTCACTAGATGGACGAACGGGCGACCGCATGAACTGTTGCGAAGTTAAACGCGCGGACGGACGAACAGACATACTAGAAGGCAGACGGACAGATAGATGGACGCGTAAAGCGGGTATGTGCCACAGGGTATGCGAGATGTGAGATGCGGTACTTGGAGTGTTCACTAGCTGGACGCACAGACAGACGCACAGACGGATGGACAGACAGGCTAGCAGACGGACGGACAGATAGATGGACGCGGAAAGTGGGTATGTGTCACAGGGTAAGCTATATGGCGGTACTTGGAGTGTCTGCAAGATGCACGCACAGACGGACGCATGGACAGATAGACAGACAGACAGACAGACAGACAGACAGACAGACAGACAGACAGACAGACAGACAGACAGACAGACAGACTAGCAGATGGACGGACGGATAGGCGGACACGTAAAGCGGGTATGTGCCACAGGGTATACGAGATGCGAGATAGCGGTACTTGTAGTGTTCGCTAGAGTAATGCACGGACGGACGCATGGAAGAACGGACAGAACGACGAACAGATGAACGGACGTATACACATACACGGACCCGTAAAGCGGGTATGTGCCCAGGGTATACGAGATGCGACATGGTGGTACTTGTCGTGTTTACCAGAAGGACGCCCGGACGGACGCATGGACGGACAGACAGACAGACTAGCAGTCCGACGGAAGAATAGATGGACGCGTAAAGCGGGTATGTGTCACAGGTATGCGAAATGGTGGTACTTCGAGTGTTCACTAGCTGGAAGCACGGACGAACTCATGGGCAGACGGACAGAGAGACTAGCAGACCAACGGACGGATAGTTGGACGCGTAAAGCGGGCATCTGTCACAGGGTATGCTAGATGGCGGTACTAAGAGTATCCACTAGATGGACGCACAGACAGACGCATTGACAGACAGACAGACAAACTAGCAGACGGACAGATGGACGCCTAAAGCGGGTTTGTGCCACAGGGCATGCGAGATGACGGTACTTAGAGTGTTCACATGCTGGATGCTCGGACAGACGCCTGGACGGACAGACAGACAGACTAGCAGAAGTGCAGAGAGATAGACGCGAAAAGCGGGTATGGGCCATCGGGGATGCAAGATGCGAGATGGCGGTACTTCGACTGTTACCTAGAGGGACATACGGACGCACGCCTGAAGAGATGTACAGACTAGCAGACGAACGGGCGGATACACGGACTTGTAAAGCGGGTGTGTGCCACGGGGATGCGAGATTGGATATTGCAGTACCAATAGTGTTCACTGGATAGGCGCACGGCCGGACGGAAGGAGAGACAGACAGACAGACAGACTAGCAGGTGGACGGACTTATAGACCGACACGTAAAAGGGTTATGTGCCAAAGGGTGTGCAAGATACCAGATGGCAGTGCTTGGAGTGTTCACTAGATGGACGGAAAACAGACTGACAGACTAGCAGACGGATAGACGGATAGATGGGCGCGAAAAGCGGGTATGTGCCATAGGGGACGCAACGTTCGAGATGGCGGTTCTTGGACTGTTGACTAGGTGGACGCACAGACGGACGCCTGGATAGATGGACAGACAGACTAGAAGACGAACGGACGGATAGACGGACGCGAATAGTGGGTATGTGCAGCAGGGTATGCGAGATTCGAGATAGCAGTACTTGGAGTATTCGCTGGATGGACACAAGGGCGGATGCATGGAGAGACAGACAGACAGACAGACAGAGACAGAGACAGACAGACAGACAGACTAGCAGATGGACGGACTGATAGACGGACGCCTAAAGCGGGTATGTGCCGCAGGGTGTGCGAGATGCCAGATGATGGTACTTGCAGTGTTCGCTAGATGGACGCAAAGACAGACGCACGCACGGATGGACAGACAGACAAGCAAACGGATGGACGGATAGACGGACGTGTATGGCGGGTATGTGCAACAGGGTATGCGAGAGAGAGAGAGACAAAGATGCAAGGAAAGGCAGGGAGGTTAACCAGACGCACATCCTGTTTCCTACCCTGCACTGGGGAAGGAATAAGGGGGACAAAAGAGGTTGCAGAGAGATGAGAAGGTAAACACAATCACGAGCACACTCGGGGAGCACACACAGTCTACAGGCGGTCGCTCAGGCTTGTTGACTTTAGGTAAAGTAGCTGTGCTTTAGTTGCTTTCTGCGCAACTGAGGCAGATGCCCAAGGTCCTAGTATCTTCTGCACACAAAATGGTCTGGGGACAAGTTGATTCAAAACCATCCGGAGCTGGCATCGCTGTGTGTCGTAGCAAGCGCAGCTGCACAGGACGGTCGATGGTCTGCGATGGTCTGCAATGGTCTGCGGTTCGATACCAATGCGAAAGGAGTACACCACTGTAAATATAACACCCAATCAAAGCGGCATAACAGTGTCGCAGCGGAGCGGGAAAGTTGTGATGGTAGCTTTAGCTTGAGCGAAGGATCCAGTTCATAAAATTGACACCTTTGGAAGCTGGTAGACGACCAGAACGTGCGTGTGAGATCTCGAGCCAGCAGGCAAAGTTGTCTTGCTGCATCATTCTTTGATAGAAAAATCGGGACTACATGGGTTCCTTCATGGGCTGAGAGGGCTGCATCATCGGCTAAGATGTGAGATGGCGGTACTAGGAGTGTTCACTAAATTAACGCACGGACGTACGCACGGACGGACAAACGGACAGACTAGCAGACGGATGTACGGATAGACGGACGCTTAAAGCGGGTATGTGCCAGAGGGTATGCGAGATGGCAGTACTTGGAGTGCTCACTCAATGGACGCAAGGACGGATGCATGGACAGACAGACAGACAGACAGACAGACTAGCAGATGGACGAACTGATAGACGGACGCCTAAGGCAGGTATGTACTGCAGGGTATGCGAGATGCCAGATGACGGTACTTGAACTGTGCTCTAGATGGACGCACAGACGGACGCATGGATGGACAGACAGACAGCAGACAGATGGATGGATAGACGCACACGTAAAGCGGGTATGTGCCACATGGTATGTGAGATGGCAGTACTTGGAGTGTTCACTGGAGGGACGCAAGGACAGATGCTATAATGAACAGACAGACAGACAGACAGACAGACAGACAGACAGACAGACAGACAGACAGACAGACAGACTAGCAGATGGACGGACTGATAGACGGACGCCTAAAGCGGGTAAGTACCGCACGGTATGCGAGATGCCAGATGACGGTAATTGAACTGTTCACTAGATGGACACACTGACGGACGCATAAACGGATGCGAAGATAAACGCACGGACGGACAGAAGTACTTGCAGACGGGCAACCAGATAGATCGACGCGTAAAGCTGGTTTGTGCCACTGGGTTTGCGAGATGTGAGATGGTGGTACTTCGAGTGTTCACTAGCTGGACGCACGGACGGACGCATGAATGGACAGACAGACCTACATAGCACACAGATGGATGAATAGAAATACACGTAAAGCGGGTATGTGCCACAGGGTATGCGAGATGGCGGTGCTTGGAGTGTTCACTAATTGGACGCACGGACAGACGCATGGACAGACAGACAGACTAGCAGACAGACGGACGGAATGGCAGACACGTAAAGCGGGTATGTGCCACAGGCGTATACGAGATGCGAGATAGCGGTACTTGTATTGTTCAATAGATTGATGCACGAACGGATGCATGGACGGACATACAGACTAGCAGACCGACAAACAGATAGATGGACGCGTAAAGCGGGTATGTGTCACAGGGTATGCTAGATGGCGGTACTTGAAGTGTCCACTAGATGGACGCATAGACGGACGCATTGACGGCCAGATAGACAGACTAGCAGATGGACGGACTGATAGACGGACGCATAAAGCGGGTATGTGCCGTAGGGTATGCGAGATGCCAGATGATGGTACGTGGAGTGTTGACTAGATGGACGCACAGACGGATGCACGTACAGACGGACAGACAGACAGACAAGCAAACGTTTGGACGGATAGATGGACGTGTATAGCGGGTATGTGCCACAGTGTATACGAGATGTGAGATGGCGGTACTTGGAGTGGTCACTAGATGGACGCTCAGGCGGACGAATGGATGGACAGACAGACATAGCATTGAGATGGATGGCTAAACGGACACGTAAAGCGCGTATGTGCCACACAGTTTGCGAGATGGTAGTACTTGGAGCATTCACTGGCTGGACACACGAACGAATGCCTGGATGGATGTGCAGACAAACTAGCAGACGGACGGACCAATAGATAGACTCGTAAAGCGGATATTTTCCAAAGGTTATGCGAGAGAGATGGCGGTGCTTGGAGTGTTCACTAGCTGGACGCACAGACAGACGCACAGAAAGACGGAGAGATAGAGTAGCAGACGGACGGAAAGATGGATGGACCTCTAAAGTGGGTATGTGCCACAGGGTATTCGGTATGGTGGTACTTGCAGTGTCCACTAAATGGACACACGGTCGGACGCATGGACGGACAGACAGACAGACTAGCAGGCAGACAGATGGATAGACGGACGCATAAAGTGGGTACGCGCCACAGGGTATGCGAAATGGCGGTACTACGAGTGTTTACTATCTGGATGCACGGACGGACGCATGGATGGACAGACAGGGATAGCAGACGGATCGATGGATAGACGTACACGTAAGGTGGGTATGTGCCACAGGGTATGCGAGTACGGTACTTGGAGTGTTCTGAGGCTGGATGCACGGACAGACGCATGGACGGATGGACAGACAGACTAGCAGATGGGCGGACAGATAGATAGACGCGAAAAGCAGGTATGTGCCACAGGGGATGCAAGATGCGAGATGGCGGTACTTGGACTGTTACTTAGAGGGACATACGGACGGATGCCTGAAGAGATGGACAGACAAACTAGCAGAAGAACGGGCGCATAAGCGAACTTGTAAAGCGGGTATGTGCCACAGGGATGCGAGATTGGTTATGGCTGTACCAATAGTGTTCACTGGATAGGCGAACGGACGGACGCAATGACAGACAGAAACACAGACTACCAGATGGACGGACTGATAGACGGACGCGTAAAAGGGTTATGTGCCACTGGGTATGCAAGATGCCAGATGGCAGTACTTGGAGTGTTCACTTGATGGATGCACGGACGGGCGCATCGACGAACAGACAGACTAGCAAACGGACGGACAAATAGAAGGACCTGTGAAGCGGGTATTTGCCACAGTGTATACGAGACGCGAGATGGCGGTACTTGTAGTGTTCACTAGATAGACGCACAGACGGACGCATGGACAGACAGACAGACTAGCAGATGGAGGGACTGATAGACGGACGCGTAAAGCGGGTATGTGCTACAGGGTATGCGGGATGTGAGATGACGGTACTTGGAGTGTTCACTAGCGTGACGCACGGACGGACGCATTGACAGACAGACAGATATAGAAGACAGATGGATGAATAGACAGACACGTAAAGGGGGTATGTGCCACATGGTATGCGAGTTGGCAGTACTTGGAGGGTTCACTTGCTGGACGCCCGGACGGACGCATGAACGGAAGGGCAGACAAACTAGCAGACCGACAAACAGATAGATGGATGCGTTAAGCGGGTATGTGTCATAGGGTATGCTAGAGAGGGGTACTTGGGTGTCCACTAGATTGAAGCATGGAGGGACGCATGAACGGACAGACCCACTAGCAGACGGACGGCGGATAGACGGGTGCGTAAAGCGGGTATGTGCCACATGGTATACAAGACGTGAGATCGTGGTACTTGTGTTCACTAGAAGGACACACAGGTGGACGCATGAACGGACGCAAAGGTAAACGCATGGATGGACGGACAGACAGACTAGCAGACGAACGGACGGATAGATGGACGCGTAGAGCGGGTATGCGCCACAGGGTATGCGAGTTGGCAGTACTTTGTGTGTTCACTGGCTGGACGCATGGGCGGATGCATGGACGTACAGACAGACAGACTACCAGACAGACAGATGGATAGACGGATGCGTAAAGCCGGTATGTGCCACAGGGGATCCGAGATGCGAGATGGCGATGCTTGGAGTGTTCACTGGATAGACGCACGGACGGATAAGTGGACAGAGGGACAGAAATACGAGCAGACGCACGGACGAATAGATGGACCCCTAAAGCGGGTATCTGCCACAGGGTATACGAGACGCGAGATGGCGGTACTTGTAGTGTTCACTAGATGGACGCACGGACGACCGCATGAACGGATGCGAAGATAACGCACGGTCGGATGGACAGACATACTAGCAGACGGATGGACAGATAGATGGACGCGTAAAGCGGGTATGTGCCACAGTGTATGCGAATTGTGAGATGCGGTACTTGGAGTGTTCACTAGCTGCATACACGGAAGGACACATAGATGAACGAATAGACGGACAGACAGACTACCAGAGGGACGGACGGAGAGAAGGACTCGTGAAGTGGGTATGTGCCACGGAGTATGCGAGATGGTGGTGCTTGGAGTGTTCACTAGCTGGATGCACGGAAGAACGAATGAATGAACGAATGAACAGACAGACTACCAGAGGGACGGACGGATAGACGGACTCGTAAAGCGGGTATGTGCCACAATGTATGCAAGATGGCGGTGCTTGAAGTGTTCACTAGCTGGACGCACGGACGGACGCATGGGCGGACAGACGGACGGACAAGCAGACCGACGGACGAATAGATGGACGCGTAAAACGGCTATGTTTCAGCGGGTATGCTAGATGGCGGTACTTTGAGTGTCCACTAGATGGACGCATAGACGGACGCATTGACAGACGGACAGACAGACTAGCAAACGGACAGACGGACAGATGGATGCGTAAAGCGGGTTTGTGCCACAGGACATGCGAGATGACGGTACTTGGAGTGTTCACCGGCTGGATGCACAGACAGACGCAAGGACGGACGGAGAGACAGACGAGCAGGTTGGTGGACAGATAGACGCGAAAAGCGGGTACGTGCCACAGGGGATCCAAGATGCGAGATGGCGGTACTTGTAGTGTCCAATAGATGGACGCATGGACGGACGCATGGACAGACAGACAGGCAGACAGACAGACTAGCAGACGGACGGACGGATAGGCGGACACATAAAGCGGGTATGTGCCATAGGGTATACGAGATGCGAGATAGCGGTACTTGTTGTGTTCTCTAAATGGACGCACGGACGGACGCATGGACCGACAGGCAGACTAGCAGACCGACGGACAGATAGATGGACGCGTAAAGCGGGTATGTGTCACAGGGTATGCTACATGGCGGTACTTGGAGTGTCCACTAGATGGATAGAGGGATGCAAGGACGGACAGACTGACAGATTAGTAGCTGGACAGACGGACAGATGGACGCGTGAAGGGGGTTTTTGCGACAGGCGATGCAGATGCAATATATCGGAACTAAAGTGTTCACTAGATTGACACACAGACGAACGCATAGAAGGACGGAGAGAACGACGAACAGACGAACGGACGCATACACAGACCCGTAAAGCGGGTATGTGCCACAGGGTATACGAGATGCGACATGGTGGTACTTGTCGTGTTCATTAGATGGACGAACAGACGACCGCATGAACGGATGCGAAGTTAAACGCACGGACGGACAGACAGACATACTAGTAGACGGACGGACAGATAGATGGACACGTCAAGCGGGTATGTGCCATAGGGTATGCGAGATGGGAGATGCGGTACTTGGAGGGTTCACTAGCTGGACGATTAGACAGACGCACATACAGATGGACAGGCAGGCTAGCAGACGGACAAACGGTTAGATGGACGCGGAATGTTGGTATGTGTCACAGGGTACGCTATATGGTGGTACTTGGAGTTTCCACTGGATGGAAGCACGGACGGACGCATGGACAGACAGACAGACAGACAGACAGACAGACAGACAGACAGACAGACAGACAGACAGACAGAGAGACAGACTAGCAGACGGACGGACAGATAGGCGGAAACATAAAGCGGTTATGTGCCAAAGGATATACGAGATGCGAGATAGTGGTACTTGTAGTGTTCACTAGATTGACGCACGGACGGACGCATGGAAGGACGGACAGAACGACGAACAAACGAACGGAGGCATACACGGACCCGTAAAGCTGGTATGTGCCACAGGGTGTACGAGATGCGACATGGTGGTACTTGTCGTGTTCACTAGATGGACGAACGGGCGACCGCATGAACTGTTGCGAAGTTAAACGCGCGGACGGACGAACAAACATACTAGAAGGCGGACGGACAGATAGATGGACGCGTAAAGCGGGTATGTGCCACAGGGTATGCGAGATGTGAGATGCGGTACTTGGAGTGTTCACTAGCTGGACGCACAGACAGACGCACAGACGGATGGACAGACAGGCTAGCAGACGGACGGACAGATAGATGGACGGGGAAAGTGGGTATGTGTCACAGGGTAAGCTATATGGCGGTACTTGGAGTGTCTGCAAGATGCACGCACAGACGGACGCATGGACAGATAGACAGACAGACAGACAGACAGACAGACAGACAGACAGACAGACAGACAGACAGACTAGCAGATGGACGGACGGATAGGCGGACACGTAAAGCGGGTATGTGCCACAGGGTATACGAGATGCGAGATAGCGGTACTTGTAGTGTTCGCTAGAGTAATGCACGGACGGACGCATGGAAGAACGGACAGAACGACGAACAGATGAACGGACGTATACACATACACGTACCCGTAAAGCGGATATGTGCCCAGGGTATACGAGATGCGACATGGTGGTACTTGTCGTGTTTACCAGAAGGACGCCCGGACGGACGCATGGACGGACAGACAGACAGACTAGCAGTCCGACGGAAGAATAGATGGACGCGTAAAGCGGGTATGTGTCACAGGTATGCGAAATGGTGGTACTTCGAGTGTTCACTAGCTGGAAGCACGGACGAACTCATGGGCAGACGGACAGAGAGACTAGCAGACCAACGGACGGATAGTTGGACGCGTAAAGCGGGCATCTGTCACAGGGTATGCTAGATGGCGGTACTAAGAGTATCCACTAGATGTACACACAGACAGACGCATTGACAGACAGACAAACTAGCAGACAGACAGATGGACGCCTAAAGCGGGTTTGTGCCACAGGGCATGCGAGATGACGGTACTTAGAGTGTTCACATGCTGGATGCTCGGACAGACGCCTGGACGGACAGACAGACAGACTAGCAGAAGTGCGGAGAGATAGACGCGAAAAGATGGACGTGTATAGCGGATAGATGGACGTGTATAGCGGGTATGTGCCACAGTGTATACGAGATGTGAGATGGCGGTACTTGGAGTGGTCACTAGATGGACGCTCGGGCGGACAAATGGATGGACAGACAGACATAGCATTGAGATGGATGGCTAAACGGACACGTAAAGCGCGTATGTGCCACACAGTTTGCGAGATGGTAGTACTTGGAGCATTCACTGGCTGGACACACGAACGAATGCCTGGATGGATGTGCAGACAAACTAGCAGACGGATGGACCAATAGATAGACTCGTAAAGCGGGTATTTTCCAAAGGTTATGCGAGAGAGATGGCGGTGCTTGGAGTGTTCACTAGCTGGACGCACAGACAGACGCACAGAAAGACGGAGAGATAGAGTAGCAGACGGACGGAAAGATGGATGGACCTCTAAAGTGGGTATGTGCCACAGGGTATTCGGTATGGTGGTACTTGCAGTGTCCACTAAATGGACACACGGTCGGACGCATGGACGGACAGACAGACAGACTAGCAGGCAGACAGATGGATAGACGGACGCATAAAGTGGGTACGCGCCACAGGGTATGCGAAATGGCGGTACTACGAGTGTTTACTCTCTGGATGCACGGACGGACGCATGGATGGACAGACAGGGATAGCAGACGGATCGATGGATAGACGTACACGTAAGGTGGGTATGTGCCACAGGGTATGCGAGTACGGTACTTGGAGTGTTCTGAGGCTGGATGCACGGACAGACGCATGGACGGATGGACAGACAGACTAGCAGATGGGCGGACAGATAGATAGACGCGAAAAGCAGGTATGTGCCACAGGGGATGCAAGATGCGAGATGGCGGTACTTGGACTGTTACTTAGAGGGACATACGGACGGATGCCTGAAGAGATGGACAGACAAACTAGCAGAAGAACGGGCGCATAAGCGAACTTGTAAAGCGGGTATGTGCCACAGGGATGCGAGATTGGTTATGGCTGTACCAATAATGTTCACTGGATAGGCGAACGGACGGACGCAATGACAGACAGAAACACAGACTAGCAGATGGACGGACTGATAGACGGACGCGTAAAAGGGTTATGTGCCACTGGGTATGCAAGATGCCAGATGGCAGTACTTGGAGTGTTCACTTGATGGATGCACGGACGGGCGCATCGACGAACAGACAGACTAGCAAACGGACGGACAAATAGAAGGACCTGTGAAGCGGGTATTTGCCACAGTGTATACGAGACGCGAGATGGCGGTACTTGTAGTGTTCACTAGATAGACGCACAGACGGACGCATGGACAGACAGACAGACTAGCAGATGGAGGGACTGATAGACGGACGCGTAAAGCGGGTATGTGCTACAGGGTATGCGGGATGTGAGATGACGGTACTTGGAGTGTTCACTAGCGTGACGCACGGACGGACGCATTGACAGACAGACAGATATAGAAGACAGATGGATGAATAGACAGACACGTAAAGGGGGTATGTGCCACATGGTATGCGAGTTGGCAGTACTTGGAGGGTTCACTTGCTGGACGCCCGGACGGACGCATGAACGGAAGGGCAGACAAACTAGCAGACCGACAAAAGATAGATGGATGCGTTAAGCGGGTATGTGTCATAGGGTATGCTAGAGAGGGGTACTTGGGTGTCCACTAGATTGAAGCATGGAGGGACGCATGAACGGACAGACCCACTAGCAGACGGACGGCGGATAGACGGGTGCGTAAAGCGGGTATGTGCCACATGGTATACAAGACGTGAGATCGTGGTACTTGTGTTCACTAGAAGGACACACAGGTGGACGCATGAACGGACGCAAAGGTAAACGCATGGATGGACGGACAGACAGACTAGCAGACGAACGGACGGATAGATGGACGCGTAGAGCGGGTATGCGCCACAGGGTATGCGAGTTGGCAGTACTTTGTGTGTTCACTGGCTGGACGCATGGGCGGATGCATGGACGTACAGACAGACAGACTACCAGACAGACAGATGGATAGACGGATGCGTAAAGCCGGTATGTGCCACAGGGGATCCGAGATGCGAGATGGCGATGCTTGGAGTGTTCACTGGATAGACGCACGGACGGATAAGTGGACAGAGGGACAGAAATACGAGCAGACGCACGGACGAATAGATGGACCCCTAAAGCGGGTATCTGCCACAGGGTATACGAGACGCGAGATGGCGGTACTTGTAGTGTTCACTAGATGGACGCACGGACGACCGCATGAACGGATGCGAAGATAACGCACGGTCGGATGGACAGACATACTAGCAGACGGATGGACAGATAGATGGACGCGTAAAGCGGGTATGTGCCACAGTGTATGCGAATTGTGAGATGCGGTACTTGGAGTGTTCACTAGCTGCATACACGGAAGGACACATAGATGAACGAATAGACGGACAGACAGACTACCAGAGGGACGGACGGAGAGAAGGACTCGTGAAGTGGGTATGTGCCACGGAGTATGCGAGATGGTGGTGCTTGGAGTGTTCACTAGCTGGATGCACGGAAGAACGAATGAATGAACGAATGAACAGACAGACTACCAGAGGGACGGACGGATAGACGGACTCGTAAAGCGGGTATGTGCCACAATGTATGCAAGATGGCGGTGCTTGAAGTGTTCACTAGCTGGACGCACGGACGGACGCATGGGCGGACAGACGGACGGACAAGCAGACCGACGGACGAATAGATGGACGCGTAAAACGGCTATGTTTCAGCGGGTATGCTAGATGGCGGTACTTTGAGTGTCCACTAGATGGACGCATAGACGGACGCATTGACAGACGGACAGACAGACTAGCAAACGGACAGACGGACAGATGGATGCGTAAAGCGGGTTTGTGCCACAGGACATGCGAGATGACGGTACTTGGAGTGTTCACCGGCTGGATGCACAGACAGACGCATGGACGGACGGAGAGACAGACGAGCAGGTTTGTGGACAGATAGACGCGAAAAGCGGGTACGTGCCACAGGGGATCCAAGATGCGAGATGGCGGTACTTGTAGTGTCCACTAGATGGACGCATGGACGGACGCATGGACAGACAGACAGGCAGACAGACAGACTAGCAGACGGACGGACGGATAGGCGGACACATAAAGCGGGTATGTGCCATAGGGTATACGAGATGCGAGATAGCGGTACTTGTTGTGTTCTCTAAATGGACGCACGGACGGACGCATGGACCGACAGGCAGACTAGCAGACCGACGGACAGATAGATGGACGCGTAAAGCGGGTATGTGTCACAGGGTATGCTACATGGCGGTACTTGGAGTGTCCACTAGATGGATAGAGGGATGCAAGGACGGACAGACTGACAGATTAGTAGCTGGACAGACGGACAGATGGACGCGTGAAGGGGGTTTTTGCGACAGGCGATGCAGATGCAATATATCGGAACTAAAGTGTTCACTAGATGGACGCACGGACGGATGCATGGAAGGACGACAGAACTACGAACACACGAATGGACGGATACACGGACCCGTGAAGCGGGTATGTGCCACAGGGTATACGAGATGCGAGATGGCGGTAGTTGTCATCTTCACAAGATGGACACCGGGGCGGACGCATGGATGGGCAGACGAACAGACTAGCAGACCGATGGAAGGATAGAGTGATGCGTAAAGCGGGTATGTGTCACAAGGTATGCGAAATGGCGGTACTTCGAGTGTTCACTAGCTGGAAGCAAGGACGAACGCATTGACAGAGGCACAGAGAGACTAGCAGACGGACAGATGGACGCGTAAAGCGGGTTTGTGCCACAGGGCTTGTGAGATGTGAGATTGGCGGTACTTGGAGTGTTTACTAAATGGATGCACGGACAGACACATGGATGGACGGACAGAACGACTAACAGACTATTGAACGTATAGACGGACCCGTAAGGCGGGTATGTGCACAGGGTATACGAGATGTGAGATGGCGGTACATGTAGTGTTCACTAGATGGACGCATGGACAGACGCATGGACGGACGCAAAGATAAACGCACAGACGCACAGACAGACTAGCAGACGGACGGACGGATAGATGGACGCGTAAAGCCGGCATGTGCCACAGGGTATGCGAGATGCGAGATGGCAGTACTTGGAGTGTTCACTAGCCGGACGCATGAATAGACGCATGGAGGGACAGACAGACAGACTGGCAGGCGGATGGGCGGATAGACGAACGCGTGAAGCGGGTATGTGCCACAAGGTAGCGTGTTTGGAATTGCTGGCCCCGCATCGCAAGAAAGAGGAAAAAAAGAGCGCGAGGAGGACGGCAATGCTGGCATCAGGATGGCTTGCGTGCTATTGGTTCGCCTCTGGTGGTGACGTGCTGGTGACGCGCGCGCTGGTAACGCAGCGACACCGACTAAACTTGCGCACCTGCACCTCATTTTCAGCCATGCTCCCCACTCTGTAATAGACCCTCTCCGGCTAAGCCGTGCAGCCTACCCGCCATAATTCGTTGTAAGGAAGGACAGGGTCCGGGTTACACAATAAGGTTGCGAAGAAAAGACTTCAGATGGGTGCTCGAGCTGCCTATTCAGACACCGCAGAAGCTTCGGAGAGGGCATTGTTAACTCCCCCATGATTGCCCGCTTCATGGTCATTTGAAGCAACGACATGGGGCGAATTTTCGCTCAGCCGCTGATCTCCCGAAGACACGCCGGCAGTCACTGTCGTCGTCACGGAGTCACGGAAACAAAGAATTTTTACGGCTGTTCCATCGTGCCGAAGCACCCTCGCCCGTTCGGTGTCTTGGATGGATCGCTACCGTGCGGCGAGGGCGCCAGCGAGTGAAATTCGATAAGATGGCGATAGCACGGTGATAGTTTCAATGAGCGAAGAGGTTCCAACTGTCAACGGGAAGTGCCTCCGCGACGCCTTCAGCACAGACAGCAGCAATGCAAATAATACGACCTGGATCATCGTATTACCTGCCTTGCTGTAGCTGGCGAGGCACTCGTGCGCATCCGTTCATGCAGAGGTCGACGAGGAGGAACTTCACGTCAGATGGGCCAGCCGAACTGGTGTCTATTTTGCACGTAAATGTGCACGAGGCTTCCATGTCATTCGGAACTGCGTCGTTGACTGAAACACGCTTCACGTTTGATATTTTGGCGTCTAATTCAGATGTGAGCGTCTGGGCGTCTGCCATTACAGTCGGAATTGCGTTTCTGCAAGGGCAGTTGGAACAGGTATGGTGTGTGACAGAGGTGCGATGCATGTGATTGAAAGTTAGATGATAATTTCGAACTTCAATTCGCACATCAGCGTCGACCAAGCCAGCAGTGATAGAAATAATGTAGTGGTTGATTAAATAAAGAAAACAAAAATTTCACTCTTCTACAACTTTTGCGGGTAGCATGGTTCGGGTCAGCTCTTACAGGGAGAGGGAAAGAGGGATGCAGAAAGGCAGAAGGAAAGATGATAGTTACAGCGTGAGAACAAAACGGCGACACAGAAACAAGAAGGAGACGTCTTCTTCTTGTCTCTATGCAATTGTTTTGTTCTCACGCTATAACTATCGTCATGCCACACCATCTAGCCCAAGCTGCCGCGGAAGGAAAAGGTATAAAAAGAGTGCGCCGGCAGGTTGTGGGTGCTTCCCTACGATGGAACAGCTGGAAAAACTCCATACATTCCATCGCGGGTGCACGCGTGCGTCATCCGCACATCACCTGTAGGCGTGCACGTCCCCTACCGAGAGGAACCAATAGCACGCGAGCAGTCCTCATGCTCACGCCAGCGTCCTCCTCACACTCTTTGTTTTGCCTCTTTCGTGCGATGCGGGGCCAGTAATTCCAAATATGCCACAGGGCATACGAGACGTGAGATGGCGGTACTTGTAGTGTTCACTAGATGGATGCATGGAAAAAGGCATGGATGAACACATGAACGGACAGACAGACTAGCAGACGGACGGACGGATGGACGGACGCGTAAAGCGGGTATGTACCGCAGGGTATGCGAGATGCCAGATGACGGTACTTGGAGTGTTCACTAGATTGACGCAAAGACGGACGCACCGACGGACCGACCGACAGACAAGCGAACGGATGGACGGATAGACGGACGTTTATGGCGGGTATTTGCCACAGGGTATGCGAGATGCGAGACGGCGGTGCTTGGAGGGCTCACTAGATGGACGCACAGACGAACGCACTTACGGACGGTTACACAGATTAGCAAACGGACGTACGGACGGATAGATGGATGCTTAAAGCGGATATGTGCCACAGAGCATGCGAGATGGTGGTACTTGGAGCCTCCACTAGCGTGACGCACGGACGGACGCATGGATGGACAGACAGAAAGACTGGCAGACGAACACACGGATAGACGGACGCGTAAAGCCGGTGTCACGCGTATATGCTGATGCCTGGTTCGCTCGTCGGGCGTTGCGAAATGAACCATAGAGGCTGATGGTACCAAACGAAACTCCAACTTCATTACCATAAAATCCACAAAACAGAACAACAATAAAAACACGCACACATTGAAAAACTAAGATAAGAAAATGTCTTAATGAAGCGCGTTTCAACGTCCAATACCGTTCGCATTCTCTAGTTCTCGCGCTTACAGTTGTGGCGTGGCCCCCGGTCCGCTGGGAGTCCCTCTCAGGCGTGATGACACGCCATATCGATGCTCAACGGTGGCGACGATGCGGAAGAACCACTACAGCGGAAACTCCAGAGGTTTCTCGCCAAGGCAGGTGCTCAGGCGGGATACACTGCAGACCAGGGTCGGCGGTGGTTCCGGGGCTGCTCGCCGAGGTCGGTGCTCGGGCGGGAAACTGCAGCCCAGGATTGGCGGTGGTTCCGGGGCTGCTCGCCGAGGTCGGTGCTCGGGCGGGAAACTGCAGCCCAGGATCCGCGGTTGCTCTGTGAGCTGGTCGCCGAGTCAGGTGCTCGGGCGGGAAACGGCCGTCCAGGATCAGCGGTTGCTCTGTGAGCTGCTCGCCGAGTCAGGTGCTTGGGCGAGAACTATTGCCCTCGAGGGGCAGCGGTACTTCCTTGCACTGCTCGCCGAGTCAGGTGCTCGGGCGGGAGCCTGCAGCGAGACCCAGTCCGAACTTCCGCAGCCCTTGGCCCCTCGAACGCCACGTCCCGGCTCCCACGTTTCTCACTCGCCCTGCATCCTCTCCTTTTCCCTCTTCATCTTCCTCACTGCAGCATTTCAAATTACCTATTCACGACAACTTCTTTCTGTTCCTTTTTTCTTCATGTTGTCAATCTTGATAATGGCCCGAAAACTTTTGAGTTTTCGCTCCACGAAAACTGTCGTCCCCACTAGCACCATTCACTTCACTGTACGACACAACACTTCCCTGCACGACACAGCACTTCACTTCACGGCCCATATCGGCACTTCCCTTCACCGCACAACACTTCAGTTCATGGCACACCACGTCACTGCACGACATACTTAAATCCACAGTGGCACCACTAGACTTGCCTACACTAACACGCACATCCATCTTCGTGAGTCACAGTCACACTTCACTGTCACCCCACATCAGCCATGAAACAATGATACTAGGTATGTGTCCGCACGGAGTTTTCTCTGTGGGACACTGGTTTTATAGGTCTTACAATGTCCACTGCGACTCTTTGAAAAAGTTGCTCAATAATAGGCGTAGTCCTCAAGGGTACCTTCGAGACCAAACCTTTTGGTGTGGTTCTCTGACATGTGTCACAAGATCGCACAAGCCTTTTATTGTCGCTTTGCATGCACGGCCAAAAAACTCTTCAGCGACCCTGCTAGTGGTCTTTCTTACTCCCTGATGGCCAGCCATAATAGTGTCATGTGCCAAGTCTAGAACAGCCCTTCGTAAACTCTCCGGCCTTGCTAACTGTCTCTTTACCCCTCCCTCATGGGTCTTAACTACTCTGTACAACAGCCCTGAAAGGTTCTCAAACTTATGCACGACCCGACTCCTCTTACAATAGATCCGTTTGCCCTGAATCTCAAAACACCGTCGCAGCATAGTGTCCGCTTCCTGCATTCTCCTCATTTCTGCTGCAGTTATGTCCATGTCTGCTACTGAGTTGTTCTCCTCGATGCCCTCCTTTTCCTTTTCACACTTGCTTCTCGTAGCTTTCTCCACGGATTTCTCCAATTTCCCCTGGTATGCTGATCAGCATATCTCTCGTCACGTTTATACATATTCTTATCAGGTTGGAACTCCGTACCCTCAGCGCGCGTTGTAGTAGGCAATCTCCAGAGGGGATCCGAATCGTCAACTCTTCTGACCCCTGGCATATTACCGAGAATTACGTCATAAAGAGGGTCTTTGACACATCGGGCTTCAACCCAACCGCAGTATTACGGCGACAAAATCGGTACCCTAGCAACTGGCACCCGCCGTACTGTTCCATCAGCCAACCGAACCGGCCTTTATGTACCCGTGAGATCCGTTTCTGGCACCATGGATTCTCTTACAAGTACAATTTTGGAGCCCATGTCTCGAAGTACCGCACTTTGCATCCGTGCAATATCCCCACGACCACTGGCATAGCATCTTCAGCTTCTCCCGCCTTGACAGATGCCGTAACAGCATGTTGAGACGCGTCGCTCGGCAGAGCTGCGCAAGTGAACAACTCGCGTCCCAAACAACAACTGACTTTTATTATCACCCTTCCTCTCGAAGATAACTTTCTCGTGCGGGCGCATGCGCTCTCTGCACCGCACACAGAAGCACCGCTTTGCGTCGCCACAGTACTCCCCCCTCTAGTGAGTGCGCGCACAACGACCGCACTCGGACGACCCACTGCGGTTCATAAGCTCATGCGCACCGGGGGTCTCGTACACCGTCCACTCCACGTAAACCGTTTCAGGACTTGTTGGGGCTGCGCTACGTGGTCTGCCGGGGGTGCCTGCGAAGATGGAGCTCGAGGTGGTGCAGGTGCTTCGCTGTCAGAGTCCACGTGTGCTGATTTTACGCGGTCTAAAGAAACCACGTCGTGACGACACCTCTGTCGATTGTAATGTGCCTGTCTGCCCGTCGCAGCACCTTGAAAGGCCCGTAGTACGGGGGCCGGAGTGGAGGCTGTACGGCGTCGTGCCTCACAAACACGTGAGAGCAGGAGGAGAGTTCCCGGTCCACGTAGACTGGCCGGGCTGCGGGCGGACGCGGAGGAACAGCGCGTAGCTTGCTCATGATGTCTCGCCGTCGCACGGCGTAGTCCGCGTTCGCAGTACACGTTTTCTTCCTTACTGGTAGTGAAAAACTCCCCTGGGAGGTGAAGCGTTGTTCCGTACACCAGTTCAGCGGAGCAGCATCCAATATCTGCTTTCAGAGCCGTTCTAACGCCCAACAGAACAAACGGCAGTGCCTCTACCCAACTGTGACTCGCAGTAGCCGTCAGGCTCGTCTTCAGATGGCGATGGAACCTTTCCACTATACAGTTGCTTATCGCATGGTAGGCAGT
>WOVY01003724.1:0-91609 GCA_013436015.1 Rhipicephalus annulatus | reverse complement strand
CTCTCTCTCTCTCCACCGCTTCTTTCTCCTTCTGGCTTACCCACTTCCGTAGTTCAGCGCCAGAGAGCCCCATCTTCTCACCAAGAGCTACTAACTTTTCGAGATCCATTTTGTCTCGCAAATGAAGTCTTGGCGCGTGCAAAAAGTATCTGCCTAAATCAGTCTATCGAAGCACTCCCCTGCACTCGTTGACGATCACACTGACCAACACACAAAATTGTTCCGATAGCACTATCAACAACTCGAGGCTCTTTCTCACTACTTTGGGCACACTGTGCACCAAAAGGTCCTGTGTCGCGGACGCCAGATTAATTGTCACACGTCCCGTTAATTAGGGAGGCGATCGCCGGGCTAATTCCAAGGGCTGAAGTATCGGCCCCCCGAACCGCACCACGAAAGCGTGGACAATTTAGAAGTGGTCCTTTTTGGCGCGCCAGCGGACGTCGGCTGTGGCCCAAAGAACAAGTCAGAGCCGAGAGTTGATAAACAAACAAAATTATATTCTCAATAATGGCAGGTCAAAACAATACACAAGTATGCACACTCCACCATAGTTGCATACAATATGTCACCAATCAAACAACGTACTACACAGTACAATCAGCCACACTCAAAACAACGGACACAGACAACAATACGCACTACAATGCAGTCGCATGCATTGAACAACCAAGACACTTAAAGACTAAAGAGATAGAAAACCTATTCAGTCCAAAGTTCTTGGAACAAAAGTCTGGATGATACTCTTCCGAGAATCACTCACTCAAGTCCAGCGTTGTTGTCGTTCCGCTGCCCCTGAAGTTTCTCTTCCAGGAAACCTCACCGAAGTTTCTCTTCCAGGAAACCTCGCGTCTTCAATCGGCCACTCTCCAAGCTTCAAACTTCTTCGCCGGAAACACGTCGGCTTCACACACGCAGCTGTTACCGCGCGTCTTCGCTCGATAGCGGTAGACACACGCTCTTGCCTGTAGCTCGAGTCGTCACCCCTCAGGTGGAAATCATCTTCTCCTGCTTTGTCTCTACGGACAAAACCTTCGCCGACTACACGGCGGAATCCCTACGCTCTTTGGCGCTAACTTCCGTCTTCTCCTACTCTCTCGTCTCGACCGCTCAATTAAATACCTTCTGCGCGAGATTCCAGAAGGTTCTCGTCATTTCGTCGGCGCGATACGCAGCGAAGGCTGGGGAGAGGGCGAGACGGTTCGAATACCCTCCGCGTCGGATGACTCAACTCGGCATGACCACGCCTATTTCCTTCTAGAAATTTCCAGTGCTTGCTCGGCCGCCGTTGTGGGGGGGGGGGGGGGTTCATCGGCGAAGCCACGCTTCCGAGGGGAGAGCGTTGCGCGCCCGGGGAGCCTTGGATGCTTGTTTTCTCTTTTATTTTTATTTGTTTTTGTTGACCTCGCCGCGTCTCTCCCGCGCGTTATCGCAAGAAGTTGGCGGCGCGCCCATTTTGAGCGCTCGTTCAGTGACATCTGACAAGAAAGGGTTGCTACGTTATACTCGCTGGGCGTAACCTCCTTGGTTTTAGAAAGGTTTAGCGAGCATTGGGCCGCAGTGCCATGAATACAGTGAACAAGTATATACCATGAACTAGAGGTGGTTAAAGGTGGGAAGTAAACCCTAAGTGCAAGCCGTAAGAAAGTGTGCATATGCCACCTCCCGTTTAGTCCTTGAAATGTCCGCTGGATGGCGGTGCTTCTATATGGAGAATATATGATGAAAAGATGCGAGATGGTGGTACTTGGAGTGCTGAATAGATGGACGAACGGACACACAGACAGATGTATGGATGGACGCATGAACGGACGCAGGCGCGGATGCATGGACAAACGCAGGGATGGACGCACGAACAGACGCACGCACGGACGGGTGGATGGACGCATGGACGGTTACACAGACGTACGCAGGAACGGACGGAAGCAAGAACGAATGAACGGATGAATGCTTCGCCCCACTCCCCATCATTCACTTCGTGGATATGCTTCCATTTTTTTTTCTCCTCCTCCTCGGCGCGAAATGCAGCATCTCGCATTTTGCGCCAGTTGCCATCGGGCTGCGCCGCCGGACGCTGGTCGCGCGTGGCGTCAGATTATAGAGTGCTCGCGTTTTGCTAATGTAGCGTCGCTGTGCCCAGCGTGCGCGCGCGTCAACGCTACATTGGAGTATATTGGGCCCGCTACATTGGAGTATATGGAGTATATGCTGGCATTTTTTTTTTCTTTCACAAAGGAAATTGGCTCATCTGAACCGCAAAGCTGTTCAGACAGTGAAGCTGCCTTGGTTCTACCTAACGTTGACAAAGTTTAGGCAGCTAGCTCCTCAGCGGGCGGATAACTGGAGGTCTGTCTAATTCGAATCAGGCGAAGTCTATGCGCGCGAGTCCACAACTGGCTGGCGAGATCTAATGGGATTAGGAAAGCAGCGCGAGTCTATATGATTGGCTAGAGAGATTATGTGACCAGTCGGCTCAGCCATTAGCGTTTCAGCGGAGTACTACTACTACTACTACTACTACTACTACTACTACTACTACTACTACTACTACTACTACAAATACTAATACTACGAGTACAACGACGATGACAACAACTGCTAGGCTAAGACACCTTCACTGTAGAAATAACATGAGCTCCTTCTTTCGTAACGCCCGTAGAGCGCAATAGTCATCATGGCTTTAACTACAGGTATAACCAGAAAGCGAACACTTGCAGCGCATATTACATACGATGTCGCGCTTCATATTCGCTTACTTTTCCAGTTTCTTGGTGGAGTGAATGGGCCGGAGAACAGGAAAGATAAAGGGTAAGTAAGGAGCTACGACTATACAGCGCCATGTGTATATAGCAGCTAAGCCTCATTCAGTAAGTTATTCAGTCAACTGAGCACCGGTGATAAAGGCATTATTAATAAATAATTTTTCGCAATATACCCGACCAAAGAGAATGTATTCCATGATGGATTCCCGGCCCACGCGTGAAAAAAAGCAATGCGGCTGCATCGAACGCTGTCGTCGCAGTTCCAGAAATGTCAACGCTTGCTTTCTTCTTTTCTCGATGGGCATGGGCCTTCTGGTTTCTTTTCATTTTTTAATCGAACTTTTCCGTATCAAGGAAGACTCTGGAGCGTGCTCTGTCTTCACAGCGGGGCGTTCCAATGAACGCCGCTGGCACGCAAAGGTCTCCGTAATAGATCCCGGGGATAAGATAGCCATATCCGGGCTCTTGCGCTTATTCGGGCCCATCGTCACAGTGGCGGCGCAGTCCCCAACGTGCATACAATGCGTTGTTTTGGGGCAAAATGCATATTACATGGCCGCGCGCTTCCCCGGACGCAAGATGCTTCCGCGGATCGCGCTTCAAATATTTATGACGCGTTACTGCTACTCCCGTGCGGCCGGCGCACGTGTCTTTTGCGTGCGTGTAATCTGTCCTTTTGTTCGGCCGTCTCTCCAACCTCATTGGTTTCCTTTGTGTGAGCGAAGAGCGCGCATACGTGCCAATGACGGTGCACGTAAGAAAGCGGGATGAATTTTTCATCTCGTAAGCGAGGGGTCACGGCCTGTTTACAGTTTAAAAATAATGGTGGCGTAGGCTTCGAAATAAGCTGCTCGCATGCTCCTTTGAGGGACGCTCGGTGGCTCCGAGCACCTTCATGCGTTTCCTTCTTGTTGAGCCACTCCCAACGTGGAGGTCCACATCCGCTCAATGCAGCGGAAACGCGCTCAAGAAACAGTGATTGAAAGGAACAACTAGAAAGAAGTACAGAGTGATGGTGTATGAGCCGTATAATCTTCAAGACTTGTGGTATTTCAAAAGTGTCCGTATTGTACGCCGGACGACTTACCGATCCGATTTGCGTGCGGGATTCTTGAAAAATGCACCAATATTTCGACTATCTTTCTCCTGTTACGATTCCATTGTGTGTGTTGTTTACTGCTTTTACGAAGCTCCCACATCCATTTTACTGCTTACCAGTGACCTATTCGTGGCGAGATCGGGCTATAGGTGGCAGCACCATCCCGCGGAAGTGGGAATAGGCGGTCGGCGGCGCGTATACAAATACACGCAGCGGCGCTTCGTTGCGTGCGGCCTGAGCCGATTGTCGGCGGATAAAATGCGTCGACTACAGTTTACTCTTAATACCTACGCTTTTCTCGACTGAATCGGTGCACGATGTCTATGCAACGTTAACATCACCCGCGGGTAAAGCGCATTCTGCCTTTCATAGGGATTCTCGCCCTGGGTGACTCCCTTGAGTCTCTTCAGGCTTTCTCACTATATCACGCTTTTGCTGCGTTTTTACGTGGATAGCTTCTGTTCCACTCGTTACTAACTGCTGTAGCGGGACCGAAATACTTATTTACATCTTTGTCATCTACATACTACAGAAAAAGAGAAAGCCCGCATATCTGTGCGAATAGTTCAGTACCATCACTCGCACCTTTATACACTTATGATTTTTTTTTTCATTCTGCGCATCACGAAATGTGGAACAGTCTAGCCGGGAAAGCTTAGTGACTGACGCCGCTTTGCGCTAAACTGCGTTTATCATGTGTACGCACATGTTCTTGCACCAGTGTATAGGAGTTCAGCAGAAAGCTTACATCAATGGATTACGTGCACGACAGTGCTACACAAAGGCCTGGTTTATGGAACAAGCATGTTTTCTTTATATGCGAAGCATTTCTTAGCGAACTTCGACGGCTTTGATCGTATCTATCTATCTGTTTATCTAGCCGCTTAAGTTTGGGTGCTCTCGTGGTCATCTGCTTAACTTGGCGTAAACCAAAATTAGTGCGGGAGGGTAAGATGGTTTGACGAATATGAAGCGCTGGTCAAGACATGAATAATGTCGCAATCCCGTCACGTACGTCGTCAAACACTTCCCGTCAGACAGTGGCACATACCCACGCGCAGGTATGTGCCGCTGGTATGTTTCACAGATGATTGACACTTAGGATCTGCCCAGGAACGACGAAAACACACATGTGCCATTTTAACGCGTCAGCATTAAGCAATACTCGACATCGGTAGCATCGACTTAACGAAGGCATAGAATAAATGCCAGTGTTAAAAAGAATCTGACATAGCCAGCGTTGACCGTCCAACGAATACAAATAATAAATTTCAGTGTGCCAGCAGGAATCGAACCCAAGAATTCTGCGTGGCAGTGAAGCATTCTACCACAGAGCTACGCCAGATCTAGGAACTTCTTTTCAAATAGACTCTTATCTTCGTGAAACGTCAATAGTGGTTGCAGTGCTGCCTACTCAATTTTATAAACATTGCATATATACCCGTTTGATACACCCGTCACGTTGGCTTAACGTCAATTGTGTTAGTTGCCATGCGCCGAATTTGATTTTTGTAGTAGTGTCCAGGACCAGTATCTTCTCAAGCATCAGCGCTTCATACCAGCTTCTGGTGTTGCTTATACGCATGTTCCAGTTGACGTCGTTGCGCAAGTGCAAACAACTGGTTATATGAACATCTGCAACTCATCAACGTATGTCTGTGCGTGAAACATTTTGTATTTAGCGTCATTTCATGGCGTGTCGCTCAAAAAAGAATTGCAAGACGATCACCTTCCGTCCGCATGCTTCGCATAACGTCGATTCCCAGGTACGTGGGATCTGCCAATATTTTTTTTTAATGTGAAGCATTTTTTAGCGAACTTCGACGACTTTGAGCATATCTATCTATCTATCTATCTATCTATCTATCTATCTATAAATCTATCTATCTATCTAGCCGCCTACGGCTTTTAGCTCTCCTGGCCGTTTGAATAATGATATCAATACGAACCTTGGTATGGCATAACGTGACTCTATGGAGAACATATTTGACTAGTCGTAACATGAAAATCATGTTGTGTATGTCTTGAATGTCATGATTTACATTTCATGGCCCTGCAGCTCTTACGGTGGTTTCGCTCACAAGACATGTTGCAAAACTGGTATAGTATGACATGATTGCATAGAGAATACAAGCGACACACCCTAACATGAAAATCATGACATGCGTGTCATGCAAAACATGACTACATGCCACGCTCATGATGCGCTCGCGGCCGTTTCTATAGCGTCACATATACCAAATTTGGTATTACCATAGGTGAATGGACGACAAAAGTACATGACTGGTGCAAACATGATAATCATGAGATGCCGTGTCATCTAAAAACATGACTACATGCCCCACTCATGATGCGCTGGCGGCCGCTTCACTAGCTTCACTTAAACCAAATTATGTATTACGGGACGTGAATCGATGAAGAAAGTATTGTAGGGGTGCAAACATGATAAACATGAGATGCGTGCATGTAACAACATGACTACATGCTACGCTCATGATGGGCTCACGGGCATTTCGCTAGCTTCACATGTACCAAACTCGGTATTACGTGACGCGAACGGGTGACATAGGTAAATGACACATTCAAACATGATAATCGCCACATGCGTGTCATGTAACAACATGACTACATGCCACACTCATGATGCGCTCGGAGCCGTTTCGCTAGCTTTACATATGCGAAATTGGGTATTACGTGACGTCAATAGATAAAGAAGGTTTGTGACTGGTGCCAACGTGATAATCATGAGATGCATGTCATGTGAGAACATGACTACATGCAACAGTCAAGGCGCCAGTACATTTCGACGTGATGTGGTGCGCGCGCTCACCGGCGTTCATTTGGTCAGGTCACGCCGGCGTTGCCACGCCAGGCACCGGTGCTGCCATATACTCGCAGGTGCGGGCCGCACTGCGTTGCTTTGACGCATGCGCGTTGCAGCGCGTCCGGCATCCATCCGTCATGAAAAGAAGGAGACGCAGTGTTGTCTAGGCAACGCATCGGCACAAAGTGCAGCATGTCGCATCTCGCGCCGGTTGCCGTCGGGCCGCGCCGACGGACGCTGGTGACGCTGGTCGCGCCTGGCGTAAGACTATAGACTGCTCGCATTTAGCTCACGTAGCGTCGCTGCGCCCAGCGTGCGCGCGCGTCAACGCTACTTTGGAGTATACTGGGCCCTTCATGATGCGCTCACGGCCGTTTTGCTAGCTCCACATATACCCAATTCGGTGTTACGTGACGTCAATGGAGGACGAACTATATGAGTGGTGCGAACATGATAATCCTGACACGCGTGTCTTGTAAGAACATGACAAAATACCACGCTCCTAGCGTGCTCGCGGCCGTTTCGCTAGCTCCACATATACTAAATCTGGTATCGCGTGACGTGAATAGATGACGAATATAAACGTCACATCCAAGCATGATAAATATGGCAAGGAAGTCATGCACGGCATCGTTTACCTCCACCTTGTAACGTTGTGCTGATTTTAAGGTGACATATGAACCTTTCTCATTCGTCCTTGACACATCATCGATTCCCACTGTACGTGGGATCTGCCAATTTTTTCGGATAAAAATTGGCCAAGAACAATGCCACAAAAACGCTGAAGACAATGTAAAAAAGAAAATTTTCAGAGAAATCATACGACATTATATTTATACGCAACATCATACGCAACATACGCAACCATACAAAACAATATATAAGCCATGCCAACTGAATTAATTTTCATCGCGGGTTCTTTAAAGCGTTCCTAAATATAAGCATATGTTTGCGCGTGGTAACTCTGTTTTAAGTACACTTTAAGTACCGATGTGTCGCAGTTTTTCTGATAATAATACCCCTATATATAGTGGTACCATGGCCAGATAAACCGGTAAACTACAGTGCAGTAGTTGTACACCTACCAACAACGCGCGAGTGCATGGCGTAAACCCTTTTTTTTTACAACCGAGTCGCTATAAAATACTGCATTCACACACCATTTATTATTCCTCATGTTTGGGAGGATGCCACGAGCATTTTTACTATGTGCGTGAATTTTTGCTATGTGCGTGAACATGAATATCGGTCAGAACAGGTTTTAAGAGCGATGTGTCGCCCAATCCTGACGTTGGATGTGTTTTTAGCGATGTCCACCAGATTATAGTCGAGATCACTTATGAACAAGAAGCTTCACTACTTCAGGCTAAGATCAGGAGCATATTCTTGTCATAGTGTACTTATTCAGTATAATAAATATTGACGATCCTATAGAAGTAAAGTAAATGCGAGAACAAGATTGTCAGATCACCTTGAATTACCGTCGCAGCAAACCCGAGTCAATAGCGAGGCGATAATAACCAGTGTTAGTATTATAAGCAAGTAAAAGCGGCAAGCTTAAAAAAAATCAGTTTTCAGACAAAACTAATACACTTTACCTTTCTGTGTTCTCCTACCCGATTCTAACGTCATCAAAACGGCAAGCAAAACTCCAAACAGACCAACGCCCGACAATAGTATACACTGTGACCTGCAAAGCGCCCGGGCGGAAGAACCTGGCTCAGCGAATGACAGTCGCGGTATCGCAACGCAGCGCGAAGGTACAAGTCCAGCACTTGGAAGCAGCGAAGCAATTAAGCGACCGCGTCAGCCGTGGTTTCCGGACTAATTATTTTTAGGCGCGCACCCCCTCTAAGGCAAGCTTTTCCTTTAAACGTTTTCCTTTGTTATCCTACTGATGGCCAGATACAAGGCTTGTCGCCTGGTTTTTTTGTTCGTTCTGCGATGATCGCTCGTACACGTTTATACTTTCTTCGCGACAAGTGCCACTGTCGCGAAGCGAAGGCGTCGACCACGTCGTGCGTAACGGGTCCCAGGAGACACTACTGCAAACTGCAGGTCGGGTCACAGCTGCTGTTAGAGTCACTGCGACCAACTGTTTGGTTCATGCTCGAACCGCGATGATGCAAAGGGTAGCAGCAGTGGTTCAACTCCAAACACGGATGCTGATAAAAAAAAGAGCGACTTTTTATGCCTCTAGGCTCGTGTTAATGTACGAATAGGCTCTTGCACAATACATGAGCTTTTCTATTACACTCATCATTCGACGTCCATCTCTCTGATTCACTTCTCCCTTTATTTATTTAATGAGTAGTCTCCCGTAGGCTTATACAGCACGACTTTACTGTAGCCACCAGACGTGTTACATGACGTGCACCTGCGTTGAATGCGGCACGCGATGACTGGGCGGCTCCCTTGTCTCTGTCTAGATGCGCCAGCCCTAATGGTTTCCAGCTCGCGCAGTTTTATGACGTTTGTTTATTCTTGTTTCCTGGCGAGTTGGAGCTAATGTGACGGGCGCACTGCTTGACTATCGCGCTAGTCAAGCGTTCTGCAACCTTACACTGAATATACAGACGAACCTGCATGCTCCAGTGAGCGTGCATGCGAGCCTGCTTTTGAGATCCCTAATGAACACTGCTTCTGGTTCAGGTGGGTGTGGTTTCGTTCACCATGTTACAAAAGAAAGCAGCCTCGCTGACATCTGTGTTAAGCTTCCCATAAAAACCCCTGACAGCAAGCTCAACACGAACGCTGCGACACGTGACCTGGACAGTTCTGACTGGCGCCAGCCACGAAGCGCTGGGTGCTGTTACCTAGATAATACCTCGGTTTCCTTGGATAGTATGTCGGCATGCATGAGTAACACCCTGGACGCAGAGCCCAAAGCTACGTGGAGCTAACGTCAATCAAACTTCTTAGGACACGCTGCAGAGCATTCGTGTTAAGCTTGGCGACGACTGTAAAGAAGCAGCACACACGTGAGCTAATCAATCCTATGCAGAAGGTAAATGAATGTGGTTATCCCTATAGTGCGTTGAAGCTAAGGAATACCTCTGAATGAAGTGCGTTTCTGATTAACATTTGTTCCACTACCACGGAATCGTTGACTAATGCGTCGATCATCTCACATGAAACTTTATTGTAAGCTCGCCAAGACAATTGGTGATAATGTATACTACACGCTCTTGCTATAGCTTACTCAATAGGCCACTACCAGGCAAATATGTTGTTGTTTTTTTTCGCACGTCTACTTTTTGCTTTTCTTCTCATCTCTCTTTGCCCATTCTCCCTCACCTTATTGCAGGTTCGCAAACCGAATGCTACAATTCCAGTTGACATCCCTGCCTTTCTCTCTATTTTCACTCTTGAACAACTTTTTTCTTCATTAATACAATGGCACTTTTTTTATTTTTATACGTTTCAGTTCATTTTATTTTCCGAAAGTACACGATGATTTATGCTCACTCAGTGTGAGACAGCATATATTGAGGGCGCCCAACCGACAGCGCGAATAAAGGACAGGAGTGTCTAGAGGAGCATCATTGATGTGTGGAATGACCCCCACCTATGAATGTTTGTGAACACTGTAGTGATCGAAAAATTGTCTTTTCACGACAGTCCAACCACCGGCTCAGTCCACGCGATTATTCTCTGAGAGATATACTGATATATTTTCTCATGATGCTTCGAAATTAGCCTTCTTTTCTAACTTTAACAAAAGATAGGCGAATCCTTGTGGAAAGACAACAGAATGCAATACCCGATTGAATGAGGGTTCTGTGCCTCATGAATACACTTCCCTCGTAGAGGAGGAGACCAATCTTCTATTGACGTAAACGAAATCAAGCACAAGGACGTACTAAGCTGCACATCGTACTTGTCGCAAGGTTTTCGAAGGCAGAATATCTTCACAGTTAGTCACGAGCTTCCACCTTTAGTGCATTTGTTACGGTAACACGGAAACAGTACGTCTAACTTCCTCACGCCTAACTGTACGCCTAACTCAACATCCTCGTTCCAGCTAGCTATGCTATACTCTCAGATATCGCAGCATTTCTTGCGCTTTTAGCTCGTTAGAGAGCTTGACACGAAAAAAAAATTTTTTAAGCCGCCCGCATCTTATAACGGGGCGAACTCGAGTAAACGGTGTCGCAGAGTTGAGATGCTACTCGAGCACGTGCAGTGAGGGTAACGATGACACCGCCGACGCCGGATTTCAGAGTAGGTGCGACTATGAAATGTTCCGCATTTAGAACTGTTTTTACGACATAGTTCTCTATTTTCGTGACACTTTTCTCGATTACGAGAATTATTATTTCGTTATTGCTGTCCTGGAAACATGAACTCCGCCATCATGACAGTCCATTCATTATGACAAGCTGGAAATTGTCCCAGTATATTTTTTAATTGCTTAGCATTTGATGGGTTGGTGAGCCAGCAGCCGTAAGCGTCCCAACGATGGCTTTAAAGAAATACACTTAATATTTGTGTAAAAGCAGAAACAGCATTGACGCCTCCCCCGTTTATATGCACAAACATACCCCACAAAGGAGGCGGAAAGGTGACCGCCACCGTAGCTCGGTTGGTAGAGCATCAGACGCGTTATTCGAAGGTCATAGGTTCGGTCCCTGAAAGAGGCGTACTATATTTTTAGGGGCGAAGCTCCTTATGGCGTGGCTTGTGCGTCTCTCGTAGTACCTAACTACCAGTGGCACATACCCGAAATAGCGGTCCTTACGATTTTGACCTCCAAGGTGGTTCCGGTGAGAGATTTCTTCTGTGCGTTGTTGAACAATAAAAGATAGTACTCAATGCACATGTTATTGGCTGCTAAGGGGGAATGAGAGACATGAGCATTCGGCCTTTAGGTAACGCGCACCCTGCGATCCCCATTAGCAGCTATTGGCATGTACATTGAGCACGATCTGACAAGAAAGGGTTGCTACGTTATACTCGCTGGGTGTAACCTCTTTGGTTTTATAAAGGTTTAGCGAGCGTTGGGCCGCATAGCCATGAATACAGTGAACTAGTCTATACCATGAACTCGAGGTGGTTAATGGTGGGAAGTAAACCCGAAGCGCAAGCCGTAAGAAAGTGTGCATGTGCCACCTCCCGTTTAGTCCTTGAAATGTCTGCTGGATGGCGGTGCTTCTATATGGAGAATATGGGATGAAAAGATGCGAGATGGGGGTACTTGGAGTGCTGAATAGATGGACGAACAGACACACAGACAGTTGCATGGATGGACGTATGAACGGACGCAGGCGCGGATGCATGGACGAACGCAGGGACGGACGTACGAACAGACGCACGCACGGATGGGTGGATGGACGCATGGATGGTTACACAGACGTACGCAGGAACGGACGGAATCAAGAACGAATGTACGGACGAATGCTTTGCCCCACTCCCCATCATTCACTCCGTGGATATGCTGCCATTTTTTTGTCCACTATTCTTCCTAACACTTGAATTACAATAACTGTACTAATAACATCCCCTATGCTTTCCCCGGCATCACACGTTTTGGTCGTCCACCAGTCACAAGGTGTCACTTATATTAACTAAATCTTTCGCTCAAGCTACAGCTACCGTTGCAGAGAGAGAAAACATTTCATTAAGTATATACAAGTAAAGCATGTGGGAGGGAACCCTAGTCTGGTTGCAACTTTACCACTCCGATGCGACACTGTTATGCCACCTTTGGTTGGGTATTTCATGAGCAAAGGCGTACTCCTTTCGCATCGGTATGACAGGCACCTCTACATTCGACTACCGCGGAGCAGAAGAGACCATCGAACACGTCCGGCGCAGCTGCGCTTGCTATAATACGACACCCAGTGATGGTCTTGAACCGGGTGGTTTTGAACCACCTGGACTCTAGGTCATTTTCTGTGCATAGGATTCTGGTACTTTGGGCGTGTGATTCAATAGCGCAGAAAGCGACTGAGGCACTGCTACAGTACTTGAACACAACAAACCTGAGCGACCACCTGTAGACTACATGTGCTCCCCCGAGTGTGCTCATGATTGGGCGTATCTTTCGTCCCTCTCTCCTATCTCGTTTCTCAATCTCCTTGCCTCTCCTTGTCAATCTCCTTGCCTTTTCTTGTATCTTTCTCTCTCTTGTCTATTAGCTTTCACAAATATCATCGTGAGTGTTACGATCACCTGTATCTTCCCGCCACTACAGTTGTTCATAAATTTTCAAATATTCTTTGAAATTTTTGTTTTCTTTTTAATTTACTGTCTTACCTCCCAAGGAAACAAACCAGCCAAATTGAAGCTCTTACTATTGCCAGTCGTTTCCTCCATTGTTTCTTTTTCTCACATTTTGGCAAAGCGACGTCCAACTTTTGTTCAGGAGAGCACGTGTCAGAGTTCCAAGTTCTCCCGGCACGGGAAATTGCGGCACAAATGAAGCAGCTCTTGCGGAAAGAAAAAAAAGGCGAACAGCAATTTCGGAAATTGTAATCAACCTCCGGTTTCAAGACTTCAAAGTAAGTTTTCTTTTTTGTGATTTGCTTTCGAAGCACGAGCTGTTTTTGCAGCCAGTCACTAATTATTTTCTCCGTTATTTCCTGTGTGTCTGAAAGACATGTCATTGGAACCAACATGCTGGTAAAAACCAAGAAAGGTAGCATGCTGTAAGGAGTTCTCTTTTCACGGGGATTAGAAAAAGTGTAGGCGTAGCTCTTTAAAATGTAAAAAATAGACAAATAAATTAAGATCTCGTTATTTATAGCAAGAATGTCTGCAGTGCTTCCAGTACTAACATTATCAGACAAAAGCCGCCCCCAAAACGACAAGCCTCAAGAGCTGCTTGGCCACTTCGGTGCCAGAGAGCATTGTGAAATCAAAACTTTCATCAATTTGTCATTTCGTCGCAGAACTTCAGGACTTACGTCCTGAAATGTGTCGAACACAGCACCTGTGCGTTATGCAAACTGTTAGAATTTCGCGGTTCGTACACTCACGCTGAGGTAGCATCTCAGCATAATTGAAGAAATTCTTGCCCACTGACATTACCCTAATATCCCGTGTGACTTGCATGCAGTGATCGTACGGACACAATCCTTCCTGTTGGTGACTTTTCTTACTTATCAGTAAATGCGCATTTGCACGTTTTCAAAGCATTGGGAAGCGAGGAGGGCAATATTATTTCGCGGTCCAGCACCAGAGCACAAGATGTGCTTAAATCGTACTGTTTGCGCAAAAGCCCCTTAATTTAGTTTTAATTTCAGAAAATACTCGCGACGCACTGCTCGCGCAACGCTGCAAGTATTTAACATATGCACGATGTCGTTCATTCAAAACTAATATAAGAAAAGCATTGGTGAACTAAGAATGCGCCACTGTTAGTAAAAAAAATATTAGCGCAGTGATCGACATACCTGGTCTCTTAGTAAATAGTTCGTTAAGCCAACGTAAGAAAACAAGCCATAATTACGTGTGTGTGTTTCTGTTGTTCTTGTTTTCAAAGTTTACTCTCTTCCTCATTTCCTACATTTATAAAACGCGTTCTGTGAATCTCTATTTGAAGACCACTTGATGAAAAGTGATGCTTCTGTGAGCGAACGCATCAGGGAGCGAAATTCCCAAAACAGCCGTCATGTACCCATGTACGCACTGGCAGCAAACAGATATATGTCGGCGTAACGCGAGTGAAACGTGCCCAGTCGACCAGGTTATATTTTTTTCTTAATTACCAAGACGCTTCATATACACTGCTGAGCGGTGAGTGTTAACGATCTCGAATGACTAGAGAAGGCACATTGAAATTTCTTACTGTTATTTTGAGTTGAAGCAGTGAGCGCTCAAGTTCCACTTTGTGGCTCGATTTTCAGAGAGGCAAAGTAGCCCCAATTGTAGAGAAGGAGAACACATGTGGATAGGTGTAGGTGAAGTGAGGAGAAAATAAAGTAGTTTTGCCGCCGCCCCGTCGCACCAAAGTATACAGCAAGAACATGGGTCGTGCGTATCTTGCGCACACGTCTGTGCTCTAATTCAGGACAAATATTGTTACGTGGAGAAACGTCCTCGTCCACCCGTTAAATATCAATAAAAATAAGTGCACTATCAGGGTATTTGCCCCCTTTCTAGACCTAGTGGAGATATGTTCAAGAATCAAATACAGTGATAACTGCAAGCTCGTTGATTTTCCAGGAAAAACATTATCGACCAATTCAAGGTTAAAAACAGAGTAGTGAAAAACACCGATTCGCGCATTCGTCAAGTAAAAGTCAGAATTTCAAAATGCAGCAGAGCAGGATGTTTGATTCTGTGAGTCTCTGGCAGCCTCAAAACGTAGCAAGGCGTTTTCAATAACACCTAATGAGATCCGATATACCATGCAGGGACATTTTTTAAGGCATGTGCAACCAAAGTTTCAGATAGTGTGCTGCAATGAAGATAACGGTGCAAAACTCGCGCTAAACGCACTAAATGCAAGCAGTTTTTCTTTTTGGCTTCTAAACACAAAGTGCCTACAAAACTTTTACTCAGCTTAGGCTTGATCTACCCAAACGGGTACATTCATTTTTCCCCTCTGAAAGTGCCGTTTTCGTTTTTTTTTTCTCCTTCTAAGAAGTCTTTCGGAACCCCAAAATGCTCAATATGAAGAGTCTATATATGAGTTCACCTGCGTTTTTTTTTCGAGTTAGAAGAGGATATGCTGTATAAAAGTAATACGTAATATACTTACGAAATACGAACATTGCGTTATGACTCATATCCTTTGCATTCTCGCAGGCGGTATTCTGTTTGGAATGCTTAACCGCCTTTCCTGACTGACTTCCCATATAGGCGCGATGCAACCAGCTGCAGTTTATTTGTTTTTTTTTTCTAAAAAGGACATGCGCGCGTTGATGACCTCGTACAAGTACGTCTCAGGATTTCACCACTGCTCACCTACCACTTTCTGTTCCGTTTCTGTCGCTCATGACAAAAAAAATAATGCACACATCAGAAGCAGAATACGGTCTTCCTTTAACAGTTGGGCTGTTTCTCTCGACGATTTCAGTAACTTAAGTACACTCGAGGCACCACGTTAGGAAAGGAAACGAAAGGTTTCCGAGGTTCCAAAGCCGTAGTCATAACGTCATTTTGGTTTTAAGATCAGCAGATTTCGTTTTGTTAGGTGTTGTTCAGAAGATGCTGGTACTTCTATATTTCGCCGGCAAGCTCCCCTTTACTGGTAATAGGATTAGCCAAAATCACAGACACAGAACAAAAAAAAACAGCTACGTAATATCACACATCGAAACAGCTTATAGAAGTCATTCAAGCAAACAGCATTCCATCTAAGCATGAAGTATATTCCTAGAGTGACTCTAAGACGACGCTGAACATGTGTAGTCCAGACAAAGACGAGTTGCTTATTAAACGTCTTTTTTTTTCCTTGACACTCTGAAAACCTTCCCTGCTGAAGTCATCGTTGGCCACTGTCCATTGAGAAAAACAACTGGTCATAGACACAGAAATTAAGCACCTTCTTATCATCGTTCTTTTTTTTTCTCTCTCACTCTCTTCTTTTTTCTAACTTCTCCCTTCTATCGCCTTCAGTTCTCTCACCCCTTTCCCCAGCCCAATGCAGGCAGCCGATTTGAGAAGTGGCTAACCTTCACGTTCTTTCGTTTCTTTTTTCCTCCTTCTTTCGTTTCCTTTTCAGCTTGACAGCTGGGTTAAAAGTATTTCAAACACCTGTCAACGCACAATAAACTTGTCAATGATTCCAACAGCATGTGAAACGTAATTCGTAAATACACAATACTGAAGCGAATAGGACCTCCTGGAGGGGTACCCATAGAACAAAGGTCGTTCCGTTCCCCCATTGCTTCGATTGCGCAAAGCGCCGTAACGACACTGTTACCATAACTGGACTAGGCATCGCAATGCGCTCTCGTAGGCAATCTTGTGGCGCATACATCAAGCCGCGATGCGGCGGCGCTTGCATTGCGCTGCGCAACATGATTGTGTCCACATCGGGTGGTGACGACACAAGGGAACGGTTTCAAAGGAGACCTCCACCTTGTGACTTCCGCTGTTGGCGTGGTTTATTCTAAGCTTGAGTTCATTTATCCTAAGGTCATTTATTCTGAGCCTGCGCTGCAGAGTCGAGCCAAGTATGCCAGCTCTTTGGAGACTGCATTACGGCACACGTGTGAAAGCAAAGATGAGAAACAGTAAGAAACACTAAGAAACACTTGCTGTTCCGTTGATAAGCGGCGCGAGATAATTCACAATTTTCAAGAAGATACTCGCTGATGCGAGAGATGGGGGCAAACAATTGCAGTAAAAGTAAGGCTCCTTGGTTGCTGTGAGTCCGGGCTCTGCTGTCTATTGCATCTCCCAGTGCTTTGCCAAGGGTCACCAACTGGCTTCTTAAGTTCGTTTTTGACAGTCGTGCCTCCCACTACAAATTAAAGCGTCTGTCCTTCATCAACAGAGAGGTGGCGTCTGCCGAACGCTGTGTGCTTTGGTGAAATATTGGCATGATTTGCAGGCTGAAGTCACACCACGGAAAGTTTTCGCTGTGTTTTTCGAGAAACAAGTTTTCCCGTCTACGTAAATCAGGAGGCGCTTTGCCTATAGGTGCCGGTGACAGCCGTTGCAGAAGCCTTGCCAGCCTTGTCGAACAGCGCACTTGCTTCCGGAACAAATTTTCAGTTCTTAATCAGTCCTGGTGTCATGCCGTTTGCTTCTATTTTACCTGTCGCTATTGGCTTCGTCCATCAGCGAGAATCGATTCGCACAGTGCCATCTTTCCTGCGTGCTAACAGTCGTACTCTCGAAATATTGGAAGAGCCGTCTGTGCTATTTCTATTTTGCGAAGTGTTTTGAGCCGCTGTAGAGCCGTTAAATGGTGTGACTTAAATGACTGGCACTTGCGCAGTCTACAGCGCTCAAAACGAAGTCAAATCAGTAGATCAGGCATGCAGTGATGCCAGACACGGCAGAACGGGCACGCAACATTTGTGGCAAAACAGAGTAGGAGACAATTCGTTACGGATATTTCTCGTATATAAACCAGCCGAGAACTTTTAAATGCCAAGCAGTTCTTGGCGAACTTAGTATCTATCTATCTATCTATCTATCTATCTATCTATCTATCTATCTATCTATCTATCTATCTATCTATCTATCTATCTGTCTATCTATCTATTTATCAATATCTATCTATCTATCTATCTGTCTATCTATTTATCTATCTATCTATCTATCTGTCTATCTATTTATCTATCCATCTATCTAGCCGCCTACGACTTCTATCTAGCTCTCCTGGCCGTTTGGATAATGGTATTGATACCAAACTTGGTGTGATATAACATGACTGTATGACGAACAAACTGGCTAGTCATAACTTGAAAATCATGATATGTGCGTCATAAATGTCATGATTTATCTACCATGGTCTTGCTGCTCTTATGGTGGTTTCATTCATATGATATGTTGCAAAACTGGTATGGTATAATATGACTGCATTGCGAACACAAGCGACAGACCCTAACATCAAAATCATGACATGCGTGTCATGCATGTAACAAAATGACTACATCTTACACTCTTAATGTGCTCGCGGCCGTTTCGCTAGCATTGCATATACTGAATTCAGTATCCTGGGGCGTAAATGAATGATGAAGGTATGTGACTGGTGAAAACATTATAATCATGAGATGCGTGTGATGTAAAAACATGACATGCTACGCTCATGATGCCTCATGTTCGTTTCGTTAGCTTCACATGTATCAAATTCGGTGTTACGTGACGTGAATGGACGACATAGGTAAACGACACGTCGAAACATGATGATCATGACATTCGTGTCATGTAATAACATGACTACGTCCCACACTCATGATGCGCTCGCGACCGTTTCGCTAACTTCACATATGCCAAAATTTGGTATTACTTCACGTGAACGGATGGCGAAGGTATGTGACTGGTGCAAACATAATAATCATGAGATACGTGTCGTGTAAAATTTTAGTACACGCCACACTCAAGGCGCCAATACACTTCGACGTGAGCCGGCCCGCTTGCTCGCCGGCATTCGTTTTACCGCGTCACGCTGGCGATGCCACGCCAGGCGCCGATATCGCCTTAGTTGAGATCAGTGGATCTGCCCACTGACCTTCATTGGGGATCTGCATGCCACATACTTGCAGGTGCGCACTGCGCTGCGTTGCTTTGATGCATGCGCGTGTGAGCGCACATGACGTCCCTTTGTCATAAAGCAAGTCAGACGTGGTGCTGCCCATAGAGTTTCCTAATATACACTAGAGGGAACTCTGGCGCTAGTGTCTATGGGAGCTGCAACGCACGGCGCTTCAGCGAGCATAGGAATGATGAGTAGTACACACATTTGTCTATTTTTCGTACTTCTGGCCTGCTTCTAACTCCGTGTGGGTTCGTGCGGCTTAGAGCTGTTATAAATTAGGAAATTTTCAGCGTATGCGCTTCACAACCTCATTTTTTAGGCTTACCATTTTGAATCAGGTCACAAAATTCAAAAGAGTTCGTTCTTTTCTTGAAAAGAAAACCATAACCAGCAAACAACAAAGTCGCAAGTACGATTCGCCGCCCGCAAGTACGAAGCCTAGGCCATTGTGTGTCCATCATTCCCATGGTCGCTGAACGATCGCAACGCCAGAGTCCCCCTAGTTAAGTTTAGGAAAGTTTATGGCACTGTTTAAGTAATGTCGTCGGCGCGAAATGCAGCATGTCGCACTTCGCACTGGTTGCCACCGGACGGCGCCGACGGACGCTGGTCGCGCCGGTCACGCCTGGCGTCACGCTATAGAGTGCTCGCGTTTTACCAGCGTGGCGTTGCTGCGCCCAGCCTCCGCGTGTGTCAACGTTGCGTCGGAGTATATTGGGCCTTTCATGACGCGCTCGCCGCCGTTGCGCTAGCTCCAAATGTACCAAATTTGGTATCATGGGAAGTGAATAGACGACGAAGGTAAACGACACGTCCAAACCTGATAATCGTAATATGCGTGTCATGTACAACATGACTACAAGCTACGCTCATAGCGTTCTCGCAGCCGTTTCACTAGTTCCACATATACCAAATTTTGGTATTACGCGACGTGAATGAACGATGAATGTAAATGGCACGGCCGAATATGATAATCATGGTATGAATTTCATGTGAAATATGACTACATACTACGCTCATAGCACACTCGTTTCGGTTTCACTAGATCCATGTCTACCAAAGTTCGTATCAGGTCATGTTAATAGATGACGAAGGTAAATGAAACGTCCAAACATGATTTAATAATGACATACGTGTCATGTAAAACGTAACCACATGCTGCGCTCGTTGAGTGCTCGTGACCCTTCCGCTAGCTGCACATACACCAAGTTTAGTATCAGGGGACGTGAATAGACGACGAAGGTAAATGACACGTGCAAATATGACAATCCTGACATCCAAGTCGTGTACGGCATAGTTTACCTCCTCTTCGTAACGTTGTGCTGATTTTAAAGTGGCACATCAACCTTCCTCATTCATGCTTGGACTATCATCGGTTTCCACTGTACGTGGGATCTGCTAACTTTTTAATTGACCTATCACCCTTCCCTCATTCGCGCTTTGCATATCATCGATTTTCATTGTACGTGGGATCTGCCAATTTTTCAAATTCGAAGTATTTCTTAGCGAACTTGGGCGATTTTGAGCGTATCTATCTATCTATCTATCTATCTATCTATCTAGCCGCCTACGACTTTTATCTCTCCTGACCGTTTCGATAATAGTATCATTACCAAACTTAGTATGGCATACCATGAGTGTATGGAGAACATGTTTGGTTGGTCATAACATGAAAATCATTACATGTATGTCATGAATGTCATGATTTACATTTCATGGTCCTGCAGCTCTTGGGGTGGTTTCGTTCACATGGCTACTTGCAAAATTAGTATGGTATGACATGATTGCATGGCGAACACAAGCGTTAGACCCTAACATGAAAATCATGGCATGCGTATCATGTAACAACATGACTACATGCCACGCTCATGATGCGCTCGCGGACGTTTCACTGGCTTCACATGTACCAAACTTGTTATTTCGCGACGCGAACGAACAACACAGGTAAATGACACATCCAAACCTGATAATCACGACATGCTTGTCATGTAACAACATGACTGCATGCCACGCTCATGATGCGCTCGCGGCCGTTTCGCTAGCTCCACATACGCCATATTTTGTATTACGTGACGCCAATGAATGACGAAGGTATGTGACTGGTGCAAACATAATGATCATGAGATGCATGTCATGTGAGAACATGTCTACATGCCAGAGTCAAGGCGCCCATACATTTCGACGTGACGCGGTGCGCGTGCTCACCGGCGTTCATTTCGTCGCGTCACGCCGGCGTTGGCACGCCAGGCGCCAGTCCTGCCATATGCTCGCAGGCACGCGCCGCGCTACGTTGCTTTGACGCATGCGCGTTTCAGCACGTCCGACGTCCCTCCGTCACGGAAAGAGGGAGACGCAGTGTTGTCTGCGTAACGCATCGGCAAAATGAAGCATGTCGCATTTCGCGCCGATTGCCATTGGGCCGCGCCGATGGACGCTGGTCGCGCCAATCGCGCCTGGCGTCAGACTATGGAGTGCTGGCGTTTAGCTAACGTAGCATCGAGCGTCGCTGTGCGCAGCGCACGCCAAGCGGACGCGCGAGTCAATGCTACCTTCGAGTTGATTGGTTGGTTGGTTGGTTGGTTCCTCAACAACTTGGCGCAAACCACCTAGGGGGATAGGCCATGAGTGGGACGGTGCCTTGCTTTTTAAATTTATTCACTTCTTAAAAGGAATGGTGGAATTCATTAGGTAATATAGGTAATAATTTGAAGGTGTTGGATTTGTAAACGAACAAAAAAACCTTGAAAAGGATAACATAATAAACACACAGAAAAATGGAAAAAAGGTCTATACATAAAAGAGTTAAAGTTATCTATTTTTAGCATTCCATTCTTTTAGATTCTCGTACGAAATTTGTAACAGCGGTAAAAATGCTCCTGTGGCTGAAACGAAATGCGATTGCGCCAAATGAAAAAATCACCGGAAGTGTCAAGTTTAAGTCCAACTTTCGTACGGGTTCTTCTAGTAGTTTGTTCCTTTGACTTTAGAATGTTCGGCATGGCAAAAAGAAGTGCTCCAAAGATTCACACTCGTATACTGGGCCTTTCAGGATGCTCTTGCGGCCGTTTTGCCAGCTCCACATATACTAAATTTGGTGTTGCGAGCCGTCAATGAATGGCGAAAGTCTATGACGGGTGCAAACATGATAATACTAACAAGCGCTTCATGTAAGAACATGACAACATGTACCGCGCTCATAGCGTGCTCGCGGCCGTTTCGCTAGCTTCACATATACTAAATTTGGTATCACGTGACGTGAATGGATGACGAAGGTAAACGCAACATCCAAACATGATAATCATGACACGTAAGTCATGTAAGGAATCATTTGCCTCCACCTCATAACATTGGGCTGATTTTAAAGCGGCATGTCAACTTTTCTCATTCGTGCTTCGCAAATCATCGATTCCCACTGTACGGAGGATCTACCTTTTTATTTCTCAGGACGTCACGCGAACAAGCTGCTGGCGCCCCGAATTGTTCTCAAAAGACTAGAATTGCAAGGAGACAATAAGGTATTCATTTTTCGTATTTAAAGGCTGTTTACGGGTCTTTCGTATACGATTGACGGCACTTCTGTCGCTGCTTGCCTGCTATACTTCGCTTTCACGTTTCACAGTTCGTCTATTTTCTCGAGCAATTTATTTACCGTCATTGGCACGAAAGCGCTACGAAACGCTGGAGCTTTCCAAAGTGCGCACCATGTGATCATCGCACCCTGCAAACACGGCTTTTGCTCGGATGCTAATGTCACCTACAAAGCATTCGCGCCATCAATTCACACGGCATGGCACGCGTGGGAAAAAAAAGCATCGTAGAAAAATAACTATTGGGCAAACAGGACAATCGTCGACGAATTGCGCTATCGTGCTGCATCACGACGAATCGCAAGTGGCGCTCTATGTATGAGGCGGTAAACAAAGAGAATGAAATGGAAGCTTGTTTCGACTGCACCGCGGGCGCAAAATCGCTTAAAAAACAAAGCGGGTTCATGAAAGAGCCGCTGAGCAATAAAGGCGGCTTCAGGAAAGAAATAAAAACAAATGTCCATAGAGTGAAGTAGAGTTCGAAAACCAAACTGGCACATTCTTTCTTCGACCTAGCCAAAAAAATAAAGCTTACGCAAACATTATGAACAGAACATCGGGAAATCACATCGAAGATGTGTGCGAAAGATAACTAGTATAAACAAAAGGCGACGATAAGAAAGAGCCATGTATCTGTTTTATTTGCTTTTTAACGCTTACCGCTTGCCCGATTAGGTCAAAAACAAACGGGCGTATCACAAAATAAAAAATTAATAAAACGGCTAACGATAGGCATGAATGTCGGCTACACATTCATACATTCTTTTTTATCGCTAGGCACCCGCAATGACATAGACGAAACGCTCTTGAGAGTTTCTTTAATTTTGTTTCTCTATCTTTTGTGTCGGTCTGTCGAAATAGAGTGAATCGTCGCGAATGATGAATAACGCCAAAGTGGAAAACTGCTGACTCGAGCGACTCACTATGGATTCCTCACACGTCAACAAATGATGGTGGCCCTCCCGAATACCATTTAAAATGTAGATAAACGGCAACGAAATCAATGTCAATAATTTCCGGGATACTGTATCGGTTATTACTTTAAATATTTTCATTGTCCATGCATGAATCTGCACATCGCGTTTCTGGTTGTTTTTTTTTTTGAAGGTCTCGTGATGCGCTTGACTTACTTTTGAATCAAAAGCTTGACATTCTTTTTGAAGCTTTGTCGAAGCTCCATTCGTGAAAATATTCATGAAATAAGTACGCTAAAACAAAACAACGAAGTGAATAAAAACTGCTCCTCAGCCAAGGGAACTAGGGTTAGGAAAAGGAAGACTGCAAAGCAACGTGATATTCTTGGTGCCTAATTATGAACAACGTAGAATAAAGTTTGCGAGATTACGCTTACAATCCTTTCTATGCATGCCGTAATATTCAAGCTGGAGAGTGAGAGGGATGAAAGAAAAGCTGGGAGGATACCTAGACGCACGTTCGGTTTGCTACCCTGCACTGATAGAGGGGATTAATGGGTGAAAAGAGACACAGAAAAAGAGAAAGGAAGAAAGAGAGAGGGGAAAAGTAGCAGGAGATCAGTTGTGAAACTGCGTCAGTGGCACTGCTGAGGTGTCGCGCAACAAAGGAAAAAAACTGTAATCCGCGTTCTGGCGTTCTGTCTTTAGTTTTTTTACGCGAAATACCTTAACGTCGGGTTCCACTAAAACCAAACTGACGTCATTTCCCACATGTAAGTGACGTAACTAAAATGCACCTGAACAACTGACGAAGGAAAACCATAAAAACAGTCTCGTTCTTTCGATTGACCTGGAGGTCGTGAAAATTCGGTAGTCGGGGATAGGCGCACTACCCCCTACGGTACCTGCACACATCAACGAAGCTTTACTAATGTCCCCCATGCAGCTTCTGCTCGCTGTCACAGTTCTCTTGGGTGGCAGAGGATAGTGTGACCATTCGAAATGTTAAGTACTGGATTAACCACGACACTAACTAGCGTCGAAAGGGAGTGCTTCAATAATGATGATTGATATGCAGGGTTTAACGTCTCAAAACCACCATATGATTATGAGAGACGCCGTAGTGGAGACTCCGGAAATTTTGACCGCCAGGGGTTCTTTAACGTCTACCCAAATCTGAGCCCACGGGCCTCCCAAATTTCCGTCTTCATCGGAAATGCAGCCACCGCAGCCGGGATTGGATCCCGCGACCTGCGTGTCAGCAGCCGAGTACCTTAGCCACTAGACCACCGCGGCGGGGCGAGCGCTTCCATAGCTTTAGTGCTAAATCAGGGGCTTTGTTTAGCGCAACTGTGGCTGCTGTTGCAACGGGAAACGCTATAGATGGTGCTTTTCGGCGCACGGGGTGATTCGGTTTAGCGACGACAGTTTCGTACTTTGCCTTTAGAATGTGTTTCCATATGTGAAAATAGGGTTTTTCCGTTACTTACCACTTCGAATGCGACGCCACCGACTGACAAAACTGCTGCAACAAGCCCCACAGAAAGGCAACGACGTCGGCGGGTGAACGTCTTGCAGTGAATGCTTTGGTTCAGTGAGAGACACACCAGAGGGAAGAGGTGGTAGGTGGTAAAAAACATTTATTTCAGAAAAAGCCTACTAGAGAGTGCCGACGTAAGATCACCTTCGCGCGTTCACGGCTGAAGCGACGGAGTCTATCTCGCACATTCCTATGTAGCAGTGTGTCAGTGGCTCCTCTTCCTCTTTAGTAGCGATGCTCCTTAGGCCCACAGCCCACCGTTGCTGTCGCCGCTGTGGATGCTCCCCACCGCATCACCGCTCTCTCACCTGTCTCCCTAGGGATCTCTGAGCTGCTCTCGTTGTGCACTCAATCGCTCACTCATTTCAGCCACCCAGCGCAGCATACACTCTGCCCACCATACCGCCTTCATGAAAGCCGGCAGCGAGATCAGCATCATAATCGTTTGCATGCCATTCCTAAGGAACTTCGCTCATCTATTGTAATCGTACACGGAAAAGCTGCAAGTGTTATTGTGGTAGGAATATATATATATTTATATATATATATATATATATATATATATATATATATATATATATATATATATATATATATATATATGTGTGTGTGTGTGTGTGTGTGTGTTTGTGTGTGTGTTAAATAAAAGGCAGAGCAAGGAAGCCTTTTAGAACAAAAAAAAACACGTAACACACACTGCAGCTCACACAGCGCCTGTATATTGTACCTGTGTTTTTAAATGCGAAACATTTCTTAGCAAACTTCGGCGACTTTGATCGTATCTATCTATCTATCTAGCTATCTATCTGCTTACGACTTTTAGCTCTTCTGGCCATTACAATAATATTATCGATACCAAACTTCGTATGCAAACACATCACTGTATGACGAGCATAAGTGACTAGTCATAACATGAAAATCATGATATGTTTGTCATGGATGTCATGATTTACATTTCATGGTGATGCTGCTCTTGCTCTTTCGTTTGCATGGTATGTTGCAAATTGGCATAGTATGACATGACTGCATAACGAACATAAGTGACAGACCCTAACGTGCAAATCATGACATGCATGTCATGCAAGTCATGAGTCATGACTACACGCCACGCTCATGATGTGCTCGCTGCCGTCTCGCTAGCTTCACTACCAAATTCGGCGTTACGTGATGCGAATGGATGACGAAGGTATGTGACTGGTGAAAACATGATAATCATGATATACCTGTCATGTGACATTATGACTACAAGCCACACTGATGATGCCTTCGCAGCCGTTTCGCTAGCTTCACATACAACAAATTTGGTATTAGGGGACGTGAATGGACGACGAAGAGATGTGACTGGTGCACGCATGATAATCATGTGATGCGTGTCATGTAACAACATGACTACATGCTATGCTCATGATGCGCTCGCTGCCGTCTCGCTAGCTTCACGTGTACCAAATTCAGTATTACGTGACACGAACGGACGACATATGTAAATGACATGTCCAAGCATGGTAATCATGACATGCGTGTCATGTAACAGCATGACTACATTCCGCACTCATGATGCGTTCAGGGCCGTTTCGCTAGATTCATGTATGCCAAAATTTGTAGTGTGTCAGGTGAATAGATGACGAAGGTATATGTGACTGGTGCAAACATAATAATTATGAGATGCGTGTCATGTAAAAGCATGACTACATGCCACACTCAAGGCGCCGATACACTTAGACGTGACCCGGTGTGCGTGTGCTCCATCGTTCGTTTCGTCGCGTCTGCCGGCGATGCCACGCGACGCGCCGATCTGAATGGCATATATATATTCGCAGGCATGCGGCGCACTGCGTTGCTTCCACGCATGCGCGTTTGAGCACGCCCGGTGGCCCTTCGTCACGAAGCTAGGCAGACGCGGTGCATTCTGGGTAACGTCGTTGGTGCGAAATGCAGCATGTCGCATTTCGCACCAGTTGCCACCGGACTGCGCCGACAGACGCTGGTCGCGTCATTATTTACGGCATAATTTACCTCCACCTCGTAACGTTGTTCTGATTTTAAACTGACATATAAACCTTCCTCATTCGTGCTTCGCATATCATCGATTCCCACTGTACGTGGGATCTGCCAATTTTTTGTATTCATGTTTTTTAGCAGTTTTACGTGTACGTTATCACAAAACGCACATCATGTTCCTACCACTATAGTGATTATGGACAACGGTACGGGAGACAACAGAGAAAGCGAAATCAGCTGCTGTTGTAAATTTCAAGCAGCTTTGGCTGCAATATAGTTTGTTTTTTCATGGGGCGCGGGGAGGTTGGACATCCTATTTTACTTTATGTATGTTTGTGCTTGTCTTTGTAAGTGCGCAGACGTATATACAAAGTGTAAGCGTATCACTGAGATGGGCTGTTGAATACCTCCCCCTCTATAAGTCTCCCCCTGGGCATATATTTTAACAATAAGTCATCACGCCTATACCACGAAGAGCGCTTGCAGTGGTCTTCCTAACTCGATATAAAAAAATGAACAATGTAACAGATGGGTAAGGATATAAACACGGAAGCAGGGCTCCGGGACGGTGGCCGAAGGCACTGATAAGCCGTTCAATTATTTTGTATCCGAGGAGATTGCCTCACCGCTCGGTCGGCCGGCCTGCGAGTCGATCACGCCGAGTTCTATCCGAATCCGAAAAAAAAAGAAAGAACAGACGCAATTTTCGCCTGCCGCCACAGTTGCCCAGGAAAAAGAAAAGACCATCTTATCGCTTCTGCCATTTCTCTCGTATCTAGGTCAGAGCTAGCGAGAAATGGAACTGGTCTTATCGAAGATGAAGCAAAACTGCGGGACAGAAGACCCGGGCCAGCGTCCCCGTCCGCTCGTGACGCCAGCTTCGTCTCGTCAGGCGTTGTCTCTGTAACCGTTAGCTGCCGAAATATTGAAGACACCGTATTTTCGGGCACCTTCCGCTCACACACTGTGACGCTATATGTGGATGTTCGTATTGTTAACTCTATAGCTCTCTTAGAAACACCTGTTCCATTCAAAAGTTTCAGTCTGTTAAGCGCATACGGGGATGCGTGCCCGTTCGGCATCTGTTGCACTCCGTGTAATCACTTCGTCCATTGTCATAGACATCCAGGGCGGGCAGACTAGGCCTGCTGGCAGGTATCGATCTTCATTACTCATTGACGAACATTTCCTTTCCTTCTTCTTTCCCCCTGCAATTTGTCTCTGTCTTCTTCTTATTTTTTCCCATCTCACCACGCTATTCGTCTATACTTTCTGCGACTGAATTTCACTTGCATCGAGCAGAGTACTTTCCTTAGGTGGACACTTACTGGAAGTGAGGTATAACGAAAAAAACATAGGTCGATTGCTCACCGTAGGTTATAACCCTCACGAATGAAGATGTAAGATATGTGTTTCTAAGGTCGTAGTTGTGAAAAGCAGTTATGAACTTAAGAAGGGAAGTCTGTGCCATCAGTCACGAGATGAACTGAAAGTAGCGCAATGGAAGCGAAATATGGTTCATAAGTCACGTGATAAATGTCGGCAGATGTGTCAAGGGGGTGGAGCACACGTGAAGCAAATGTAGCATTGATTTCCACTCACAGTGACTCAGTTGCCGTCTAAATTTATCCCAGCGACAGTCATACATTTCAGCGGGCACAGTTTTCGTGGAGTTCCTTCTAGGTAACGTGAAGTTTGTATGGTGTTGCGATGCACTTTAATGTCCCGGCGTGCCATCTTGCACCCTCCGATATGTCGGACACCCATATTTTCGTTTTGTTTTGTGGAGCCTCACCCAAGAATTGGCCGGCCAATTCGGTGATTGCGTATGCATTATCTCTTCATACAACTTAGCTTACTATTCGTGTTCCATTCATTTTCGCTTTCCAATACATTTTATTTCATGTCGTTATTATTCTTTGCATACCATTCATTTATAAGGGTTACAACTTCCAGAAACATTTCTAACTGCCTTAGCATTACCACGTGAAAGTAACTGGAACCTGTAAAATGTTTTATGCTGGGACAAATCACTTTGGTTATTCACTCACATAGTAAAAAAAAGAGTAGCACGGTAACTGACCCAACGTCCTGCAGCTTCCTTACAGCACGTTTCTTGCCCTTCAATATGGTCCTATGCCATAAATTCTTTCTGCCACAACAAGATGTGAAGGTCGTCCAGCACCTCCATTCTATTACGCGAACTCACGCGGTAACAAATAACCCAACCTGGCGCGCGTTTCGTCCTACGCGCATCGGAAGAGCCATTACGCTAATTAGTTCCCGCCTCTGGCCAAACAAAGAAACACGCTACACGTGGCCCCGTTCCCATGCATCCGGAGGATTAATAGAGTCCGGTGTAAGCACTGGTGGCGCTCGCTACGCTCAGGCAAGTCCGCGAAGAGCGAGGCCCAGCCAGTTGCCCCACAAAGCGTGTGGTGGTTATACGGGGTTCAGGCACTAAGAGTTACGCACCATCAAGTAGTAACATGGCATTACTCCTTGCGGAACTCGGCAATGTGGCACATCAGTCAACGCATGAGGGTCACTGCTCATCCTATGCGTGTGACAGAGGTGCCTTGGATGCTGAAGCTGAGGCGTTCTGGTTGTGCACATTATGCAAGAGCCAACACCAAACGCTTACAGAGTTACACGTGTTTCCTCGTTTCGCTCTTCTTTTTTAGGGGCGAAGCTTCTTATAACGGCACCCGTTCGTCCCTCGTAGCCGTTGTAGTGTGTAACAAGTATAACATTTTGACCTCCAAGGTAAAACAATAAAAAATAGTGCTCAATGTGCATGCCAATGGCTGCTAATGGGGAATGAGAGACAGGAGCATTCGGCTTTTAGTTAACGCGCACGTTGCGATCCCCATTAGCAGCCTTTGGCATGTACATTGAGCATTATCTGACAAGAAAGGGTTGCTATGTTATACTCGTTGGGTGAAACCTCCTTAGCTTTAGAAAGGTTTAGCGAGCGTTGAGTTGCAGTGCCATAAATACAATGCACTAGTATATACCATGAACTCGAGGTGGTTAAAGGTGGGAAGTACTTTCGAAGCGCAAGCCGTAAGAAAGTGTGCGTGTGCCACCTCTCGTTTAGTACTTGGAATTTCCGCTGGTTGGCGGTTCTTCTATATGGGGAATATATGATGAAAAGATGCGAGATGGTGGTACTTAGAGTGTTGAATAGATGGACGAACGGACACACAGACAGATGCATGGAAGGACGCATGAACGGACGCAGGGGCGGATGCATGGACGAACGCAGGGACGGATGCACGAACAGACGCACGCACGGATGGGCAGATGGACGCATGGACGATCACACAGATGGACGCATGGACGGACGGAAGCAAGAACGAATGGACGGACGAATGCTTCGCCCCACTCTCCATCAATCACTCCGTGGATATGCTGCCATTTTTTTTTTTTCGCTAGGCTGTGTTCGTCGGCTCATGTGTCCACATCTATGAGTGCCTTTCCTTGACGTCCGAGGTGCAAATGCGCGAACATCTGCTACCAGGATAAAATTATACCATCTCCCACTAAAAGAAACTGTGAGTAGCATGCGAAGCAGCGCGTGGGTCGATTTAAAGTTCCATTCATCACGGGTACGTTGCCCGCTCTTAACACGTCCTTGCAAGCGAAGCACACCGTGAATTCATTGTAGTTTCATTGCGCATTTGCGGAATCTCGTTCCCCGACGCCATCACATGATTGCTGAGAGAGAGTAAGGGGAAGAGGCCGCAGTGCCTCACCCAACCCCTTACACGCGCCAGCACGACCTAGCCCGTGAGCGTGTTCTGGCAGTGCTGGGGCCAGCTGTTGCGCATGCGCAGTAAGCGTGGTTACGCACACCAGATTGAGCTGCGCCACACGCTTCTTCGCATCTAATAAATGCACTTGTTCGCCCACTGACAGCGGCTGTCGCTCATGACGTCACCTAATCGTGCGGGTGACGTCGTGACGGTTGTCATCAATAGAGGAAAGTCGTGGAGAGCAGCATGCGAGCGTCTATTGGCGAAGACTGGCCGTCGGCGGCATTGGCGCCTGCGCGAGTGACGCTACAGGTCATCACGTAATGGCGTCGACATACGTTGTCACCATGACGTCACAGACCTCCCGAATTTGTGTCGTCACCATGACATCATCATTGCGTTGAAAATACGTAACGTGACGTCGTGTCATGTCGACATCACACGACGTCGTCAGTTCGTCAAGAAAGGGAGGGGGAGATCACGGAGGCAGTGCAAAAGCAGGTGAGAGGCAGAGAGCGTGCATTGCCTGCGATTCTGGAAGAAGCGTGAACCCCGTTTCAGCAGCAGGAAATTTCGAAGGTAAGCAAGGTGACACCAATACAACTGAGAGAAAAAAAAAGAGAAGAAAATGGCTTTCACTTTCAGTCATCTAAGGCCATGGAAATCTTTTTTTTTTTTGTGACGGCATAGCAATCGTTGGTTTCATCTGGAAACTTCTGCAGGCTACGGTAATGCGGTCTGCCCGCTAATCAATCTTCTTGTTTTCTCGAGCACAGCTAGAGGTCTGATACAGGTAATACTCAAAATATTTTTCGTGGGAATTTGACGTCCCAAAACCACGATATGATTATGAGGCAGGCGTATCTCTTGGAGTGTCCGCGTACATAATAAGGGATCAATAATGTGTATCGTGAAAATATCTTTGTCTGCGTTTCTTTTCTGCTTTTCTTTCTGCGGGTCAGCAAATTGGGAATAAACGGGATGAACCACATACCTTCTGCTGAAGATGATTATGTTAAAATGTATTCAAGCAAAGTGATGCTAAGTACATACCTAACCAGTGATAACATCACTTGCTATTTCCAGCACGCACATGACGACGTAGTCAGTAAAATTGAACAGCTGGGTCTCGTATACTCACGACCGCACCAGGAGTAAAATTAAAAAGCGTGATGAGAAACAAGAAATTGTCGGCCTAAGAGCCAAACTTCGGGAAAAATGGCTTATAACGTTTACGGGGAAACTGGTAACAATACAATACAAGCAGATACCTTGGCGAGCACACATGAAAGCACAGGCCGCAAACAGGACAATGTCGTGGCATCCCTGATCCGAACCAAACTTTCGAGACAAAAAACGACGACAGGCAAGACGCGCAACCATATTAGGATGGGTTAGAAGAGGAAGAAGAAAGAAAAAAAAGAAAGTGCTGGCATTACACAGCTGACTTTGGCCAAAATGGGATTTTAAAATTGGGCGTGTGGGGCAGAGTTTCGCTTCCTACGGGATCAAGCTACTCACGAAAGATGCGCAGGCACCCAAGGGGAAGCCCGAACCCGAAGAGGAATCCCAGGAGGGTGAAAAGGGACGGACGGGAAGAAAAGCCTTCCTGATCCGCGTCCCCGTCCTTTCGTCCAAGAAACACCTTGAAATCTTCTTGGGGTCTTCTACGTATAAAAAGCTTGTTTACTTATAGCTCGCCATTTCATTCTCCACTTCATGACTGTGTGTTTACCATGGGAGCTCATACCGCTTAATGTCCCCCTTTTTCTATTGTCCCTGTTCTCTTTTTATATATACATATATCCATTTCCCTTTTACGTATATTCTCTACTGAATGTACGCCATGCGTTACTTGATCGCTAGATAACATAGTGAAACGTATTCACAACTTGAATTAACTAAATTTAGGGGCGTTCGATTCCGTGAACATTATCGTAATGATAATCATCATCAGCCTCAATGCACCTTGTAAAGCAAAGGTCTCTCATAATTATATCGTGGTTTTGGTACGTTAAACCTGTAATATAATATTATCCCACGTTTTGCCAATCGATCTGGTCCTGTGCCTGCTGCGGCTACGTTACGTTATTCCCACAAAAGTTCGAATTAAAACAGAGATATAAAAATTACTTTTACATGTTTTATATAAGTCACTGATGGATGACTAAAATTAATGAGCTAGAATTCCATCACATTTCGTGGTTATAGACTCTTTATCAAAAGAAAAGTCCCGCCACGGTGGTCTAGTGGCTAAGGTGCTCGGCTGTTGACCCGCAGGTCGCGGGTTCGAATCCTGGCTGTGGCGGTCGCATTTCCGATGGAAGCGGAAATGTTGCAGGCCCATGTGCACAGATTTGGGTGCACGTTAAGCAACCCCTGGTGGTCGGAATTTCCGGAGCCCTCCACTACGGCGTGTCTCATAATCATATGGTGGTTTCGGGACGTTAGACCCCACATATCAATCAATCAAAAGAACAAGCCCGAGGCTAAGGCGACTGCTCCGGTAATGCACATATTGCTAATAAAACCGAGAGACTTAAACAAACGTCGTAACACTTCATTTTGAACTACCATGTTTGATGAACTAAGATTCTATGCAGTTACACGAGGGAACATCCAGCTTGTAAAAGTTCTGACAGGGTCAACATTAATTCTACGTTGGTTCACGAATGTTAATCTTTTAGAGCGAAAGCTGTTATATCACAATTCGGGTCACGCGCAGTTGTCCGCCGCCGCCGCCGGTGTCCGTAACCACATCACGCGAAATAAGAAAAAATGGCAGCATATCCATCGAGTGAATGATGGAGAGTGGGGCGAAGCATTCGTCCGTCCATTCGTTCTATCTTCCATCCGTCCATGCGTCCGTATGTGTGACCGTCCATGCGTCCATCCGCCTGTCCGTGCGTGCGTCTGTTTGTGCATCCGTCCCTGCATTCGTCCATGCATCTGCCCCTGCGTCCGTTCATGCGTCCATCCATGCATCTGTCTGTGTGTCCGTTCGTCCATCTATTCAACACTCCAAGTACCACCATCTCGCATCTTTTCATCATATATTCGCCATATAGAAGCACCGCCATCCAGCGGACATTCCAAGGACTAAACTAGAGGTGTCACACGCACACTTTCTTACGGCTTGCCCTTCGGGTCCACTTCCCACCTTTAACCACCACGAGTTCATGGTATATACTAGTTCACTGTATTCATGGCACTGTGGCCCAACGCTCGCTAAACCTTTCTAAAACCAAGAAGATTACGCCCAGCGAGTAGAACGTAGCAACCTTTCCTGTCAGATAGTGCTCAATGTACATGCCAATGGCGGCTAATGGGAATGAGAGACAGGAGAATTCGGCTCTTACTTTCTTACGGCTTGCGCTTCGTATCTACTTCCCATTTTTAACCACCTTGAGTACATGGTATATACTAGTTCATTGTATTCATGGCACTGCGGCTCAACGCTCGCTAAACCTTTCTAAAACTAAGGAGGTTGCACCCAGCGAGTATAACGTAGCAACCCTTCCTTGTCAGATAGTGCTCCATGCACATGCCAATGGCTGTTAAAGGGAATCGCAGCGTGCGCTTTAACTAAAAGCCGAATGATCCTGTCTCTGATTCCCCCTTAGCAGCCATTGGCATGTACATTGAGCACTACCTTTTATTGTTCAACAACGCACAAAAGAAATCTCCCACCGGCACCACCTTGGAGGTCAAAATGTTATACTTGTTACACACTACAACGGCTACGAGGGACGAACGGGTGCCGCTCTAAAGAGCTTCGCCCCTAAAAAAATATATCACCATAGACACAGTGAGGCTTGAAACTGGATCCGCTGGGTGCCAGCCCAGTATTCTACCACTGAGCTGCGCCAGTGCTTGTGAAGTTTTGGTAAACTTGCCTTAGCAGTCTTGATGTCGGGAAAGCAATCCCGTAAACACGACTTGTAAAGCGTTTGAAAACTGCGAAAGAACAACCAGTCGTCCCACAATGCGCATAGCGTAACGAGTGGTCCGTCCAATGCTTCAACCCATTACAAAGGCTTGTTCGTGTTCCCATATTAACTGTGGCGCATACCCACTCCAGCCATAATTACTCATCGTCGACAATCAGCCACTGCGTGAACAATTGGCACAAAATTTCTTTCAAGTGTTTAGCAGATACCACGCTTCACCAAAGAATGACGAAAAATAGCATAGCGAATGTTGGCCTACTATAACCCAAAAAACGTATTATTAATGCCCTAGTGGGTATCAAGCAAGTGTGCTTGCAATAGTTACCCAATGAGTGTTTTGAAAAGGCCCCGAAAGGTCGCTCTTCTAGCTCTCGCAGTGACTGTGCTGCGTCTTCCGTGCAGGCTTAGCGTTTTTTTTTTTTTGCTTACTCTGTGACGACAATAGTTTAAAGTGAGGCTAGTTGCAGCGTGTATGTGATAGATAGACAGAACAACACCACTGCTCATTTTCGCTTTAAAGTATCACTTTTTGTTTAGCCATTTAAATTCTCTTCTTTCTACCCTCTTTGCACATCGCGATAAAAAAAGATCGTATGCCTGCTCGCAGTTAACCATGTAAGAAGTTTAACAAGTGACGTGGCACAACGCAGAAGAGTAGAACCTTAGAGCATCGCCAGTGCCACTCGAGAAACGTCCGTGTTGACCGCTCAATTAGAGCGAACTTCGGTGCTTTCCCAAACACTCAATTTTTTTTTTCAAACAATCACAGCTGTTTCGCTGTTCAGGCTATACATGCAAACTGATAGAAGAGATTAAGAGCTTCGGAGGCAGAGGGCTCGAGTAAAAAGAAATAATAATATAAAAGGCTGGTCGATTCTTTCTTCCCCTTTCCTCCCAGAGTAACACGGTTGCCACCACGTGAATCACCGCCCCAGAGTTGCAAAATAAAACGACCAGGATAGCGGCCTAACGTGGTTTCCTACTTAAGTACACGTTCCCTGATCAAATATTTACCGCTTCGCTTATTCTGTTTATACGTTGTGGTTGTTTATATTTAGTTTTACGAGTGGGACCACCTTACCTTCACGTGCGTATAATTTGATTGGTAACAAGTGACTGAAGTTGCTAATTAAGAAGATTTCTAACATGCATTTCTGTGTGTCTTCGACACACCCTTGTCATTGTTTGAGCACTCTCCCAGAACAGAGCACGCAGTAGATAGATGGATAGATAGATAGATAGATAGATAGATAGATAGATAGATAGATAGATAGATAGATAGATAGGATAGATAGATAGATAGATAGATAGATAGATAGATAGATAGATAGATAGATAGATAGATAGATAGATAGATAGATAGATAGATAGATAGATAGATAGATAGATAGACAGACAGACAGACAGACAGACAGACGACAGACAGACAGACAGACAGACAGACAGACAGACAGACAGACAGACAGACAGGACAGACAGACAGACAGACAGACAGACAGACAGACAGATAGATAGATAGATAGATAGATAGATAGATAGATACTAGATAGATAGATAGATAGATAGATAGATAGATAGATAGATAGATAGATAGATAGATAGATAGATAGATAGATAGATAGATAGATAGATAGATAGATAGATAGATAGATAGATAGATAGATAGATAGATAGATAGATAGATAGATAGATAGATAGTGGCGTGGGAAGGTTAGACGGTGTGATTGCCTTCGGTTTTTTTGTCTTTTTGGCAAGCGGTTGTCACGTGGTTTTCACTCGCTTTTCTTCGGGTTATCTTCTGTTGTTTCCAATGCGAGCCTGCAAAAAGCCCCGCGTTTGAAATAGTAAATCAGTTGTTAGTACAGCGCTGTGATTGTGTTTCTTCTTTAAAAGTTCCGTCTGTTTTTTTTTTTGCGCTGATAATTCTGTCTAAATAATCATGAACCAACTTGCCCAAGCGGCAGTTTTAGTATAGCAGGTACTCTCAAAATTTTTGCGACAGCATATTCACAAAGCCAAAGTACAGATAAATCTCTTCATATCAATTTTTGTAACTCAGCGTTATTTACTGGCCCTTTAAGCGGAACCATGCTCTCAAACGGAGCACCGAAATACCGTTTTTCACTCACCACAAGCCCCCTCTTTCTTCATCTTCTATCTTCCTTACAGTACCCTTTCTTTCGCGCACGTTTTGTGCTTTGAGCCCCTCGTTCTATTGTTTCTGTTCCGTCCCACCTGGCTGCGAGAGAACTGTTCGTTACCTAGCTCTGCTGGTAGCGCGAAAAGGGAAGAACGACGATGGCCCCGTTTCGACTTCACAAAAACGAACGAGGAAAAAATACGCACACCTGCTTTGAACAAGGTTTCATTTTTGGTGAATATGCGCTAACCGATAACTAACCGATATGCAGTATGTGCCTGGCATGAAATAGTTGCAGAGTACGACGCGCGCACGCTTTGTATGGTATAGAATCGAAAAACCATGCGCACAATTTTTTAAAGAAAAGCAACGAGCCTTTCTGGATACATATTAAAGGCCAACAATTAGAAGTTCGAAATTAATTTCTCGTAAAGTTATTACTTGGCCTGTAGTTTCAAGACTCTGCATAATTGGTAGTATTGTTCTCAGAAAACACTGTGCACCATAGAGCGTGGTAAAAATATGTCACCAGGTACAAAAGCGTGATCTGGCTTTATTTCAGCCCCTTAGTGGCGCTAGTTGTACGTCACAAGCTCTATTAAACATTGCTGCATATATGTATACTGACCATCAAGAAACTCACCAGGGCCGATGGCCCTACTATCGACTCATTCGGGTATTCGTCTGTGTTATTTAACTTTTTTTTCTCTCTTATTTTTTTCCTCCAATCTTCTTATTTCTGTTTTCTCTGTGTTTTCTTTTCTCGAAGAAGCGGGTATGCATTGCGCCCCTTTAGGTATCAATTTTAACCATTTCTCTCCATATTTCCTCTGTGTCTGATATGTTTTTTAGTAACCGAACCAAAAAATAAATAAATAAACCACAAAACAAAATCAAAACAACGCAGAGGCTTGGTATTACCACCGGTCGAAGGCTCCTGAGAACTTTACTCCGTGTTTATTGTTTGTATAACTCATAACCCAAAATACACTGTTCACATGCATATATCGTGACTTTCTCTAACAGTGGATGAGCCGTAGGTGTCTGAGCGATGACTATATTCAGTAAAGAAGTATGCAGAAGATGGTGCCAAAAACTCCATCACCCTGAACGCACGGCATCTTGTGTGTCAAGATATTTGGCTTATGCAGATAGTGATAGCACAGTCCGAATTGTGCGCATCTAGGCCCGCTGCCTAGAGGGCCGAATATTCATTCTTGTATGCTAATCCCAATGCTCGCGGAGAATAGAATAAGAGAATTAACGAAGCTCAACTGAAATTACGCGTGGTAACATAGTTTATCGGGACAACAAAGTTGGAGGAGCTTTCCCGGACCGCCTAATTGCGCTGGTGAATGCGGCCCCTCGAAGTGACAGAAACCAATAAGTCGCCCATGGTAAGCCTTTGCGGGCCCTCTTGTCCGCAAAGCCCTCTGGTCCTCTGTGTCCGCGGAGTCTCAATTCCACGTAGAACATACAGAGGCGCTGACGAAGGCTACAAAGGAAGGCGGTGAACCCCAGACCAATCTTCTCCAGCAGGAAACGCCTCAGCGTCGACCAACGCGCGGAACACGTCTGTGTCGGTCTGACAATAGAGCTTCGAAAAGTGGACGTAGATAGAAATATTCGGTGCCTCGGCCAACCCGAACTTGCTTTGGCAAAGCTCCATGTCTGGATTTTATTACTGGCAGGAATGAATGAATAATGCCGCATGGTCCCTTAAGACGACTCCACGGCGAAAGCCACAGTACTCTTTTTTTCTTCTCCATCAATTGCATTGACACCTTTCTCCTTCGCATTCTCACGTGCTTTCCGCACCTAAAGCGGTTGCGCACGGCCTACGTGATGGGAAGCTTCGAATTTCTCTGCAATTCAAGGTGGGTGATCACAGCCTCCGTGATCAGCTTAACCAAACAATGATGTCGCGCGATGACGTGAAGAGAACGTCATGAGGAAGTCGCAAATTTCGACAATTTGTAGCCTCATCATGACGTTAGCAAATGACTTTTCGCATCACTTTGCGTTGACAACCAACGCCATGTATGATCATTTTTCGCCTTTGATTCGGTATCCAAGGTTTTTCGCTTAATAAAGGCAATGCTCGGAACAAAGACATGCCCAGTGACGCCCAGTGAGTGAAGGATATATGCGGTCCGAAATCTTTCGCAGGATTGAAGCCCCCCCCCCCCCCGCAGAGCCAGCTTATCATTACGGTTTGGTGAGGACTTTACCTAATCTTATTCCTTTCGCATTTGGATGGCCGACAACGCTCTCTGCGATGCCTGTCATTGCGAGGAGACGCTACGACACATCCTGTGTGACTGCATGGTATATTGTAGTAAGACGGTAAGTTGGGCCAGTTGGTTAGGATCCATCGGGAACTTACTTACAGCGCAACACCAGAAAAAAATACAGGACAGGGAAGGTGTAAAACAGAAAGAAAAGTCAGCGCCGTCTTTTCTTTCTGTTTTACTCCTTCCCTGTCCTGTATTTTTTTTTCTGGTGTTGCGCTGTAAGTAAGTTCACGATGTATGGTATATGTTGTTCAGAGACAGTCACTGGCATCCATTCTAATGCACCGTGGCAATAGACGAATGTCTGTTTGAGTCTATTGTCGAACGTCTTCCACAGACGACATCGCTCTGTTTGAGTCTATTGTCGAACGTCTTCCACAGACGACATCGCAGCTAAAGACGACGAAGGAGCTCTAAGGAAAACTAGATTGTGCAGGTGGTCGCGATACTGATGTCACGCACCACCTGAGCGGGTTGGAAACGTGCCTGACTACATGTTTCGGTGTGCGGTATTATGTGATATCTTTCCCTCTCTTTCCACTCTTTCATCTCCCTCTTTTGATCTTCTCCTTCCCGTTGATGCGTGTAGGCTAGCAAACTGGCTTTCCTGGGCTGGTTAATCTATAGGCCTTTCTTTCTCTGTCATTTCTTCTATTGACAGAAGATAGCAGCTTATTCCACCCTCGTCTCTTGTTGGACTAATATTGCTGCGTAAGCGAACAATTTGCTGGCCAGGCACGAAGCCAGCCTCTTCGTTATGCGCCGTGCTCGCATAGTAACAACCATAGCTTACAGTCGCCCTTACCTTGTAGGTGGTCTCTTTCACGCTCAATTTGGGCCATTAATTGTCGTCGAACTTTATATTCGCGTGATTTTCTATTTCTTCAGTTTAACGTATCCTGCAGGCCCTGATTCGACGTCGTTAAAACGTCTTATAATACCCGTCGACCCACACTATGAGTGTTTTTTTTTTAACTAAGCCTTCTTTTTTTCGTTGTGCAATAATTTGTACTGGCTTTTCTACAAGTCCTCAAGGTACCTAACTTATTTTCCGAGGTAATGGTCCTTAGGTTACCTGATTTTCTATATTTGGTCACGTTATACGCGAAGATAGACAACAACAAGTCCTAGAAGCAATAAAACCGCAGTTATGTTTGTGTGCTTCAATTTTTCATATTTAGGAGCGGAGAATAGACGTTGCATGCATTATTTTTTATTTTTTTTTCAGATTTTCATGCAGTGTTTAATGCCCAAGCGACATTGATTTTGGTAAGTCCTCGCTGATGGAACACATTTTTTTTTGTTCCTTGTTACAAAAGTTTCAATTTGACGGAAAAAAATTCGTAAAAAGCAGATAAACCAATAAACGTTGTTCCAAGTACCAGAAATCTCATTACTTACCCTTTATCGCAGTTCTATTTTCCCCGTCAGTGGCTGCGGGTATCTGTCAGTAACTGCTAACTTGAGATAATTTTTTGCAGTGTCGGCGCATTTACGGTAATTTTTTTTTTCAAAAGGAGCCTCCCACGATGCCCACCCACCTTAAAATTATAGGTTTCTTGTGTTCTTACGCAACAAAAAACTTGGGCTTTTTGCATTCATATATTCATTTATAGATAAATGGTAGGCATTCGGCAAGCACTTTCTTGTAAAATGGCTTCAACAACAAGCAGTCGCTTACATCCCTAGTCATTGATCGTCTGCCAACATAACCGAACAAAAAAAACATCGTCTCTTCTTCCGCCACCGTGTATTGAAGACGCTACGAGAGAAATAAAACTTCCGAACGGCTCCACCTACAAACGCGAATTGAAGAAGATTTCATCATCGGAGTTGCGAAACCAAGTTCAAATGCACATATTCTGCAATGCGAAGTACGTATCCATCACGTATAAAGTGCCTAAAACTTTGCAAATATCTAACGCACCCTTTAAAATTCACTGCGTTTCTTCCAATTCATTTATATCCTTCTTGAGGAAGGCGACCGTTTTCTCAGAATTTCTCTTTCCCTTCGACGACATCGCTCGAAAATAAAGCAACCAGAGGGGCGAAGATTTTCTTATACAGCGCACACCAAAATTAAAAAAACAAACGCTGAGTTTTTCTTTTTACTAACGGGACACATATGTGTCTTTTTTATTGTTCCCTCGTAAAGTGTCATAAAAAGTGTTCGCTTGCGCCACTCTGCGTATCACAACCTTCACTATTGGAGCGTCAATACTGTAGAGAAGGGAAGAAAAGAAAAATGCGTGGAACTGCCAACATTTAAAAGGTAGCTTAAAAGTATTGAAGCTATAGTGTTTCCAATGCATCGATCTATCCTCGCACACAGTCTCTGTTTTAATTCAACAATGTCTGAAAACTCGTTGTAAGTCGGAGCGATTTCTATCGCGCATGTCAGCGAGCGATGTCGACAGTATGAAGCTCCTCCATCCGGGTGACCGCCCCGATCGCTCACTCGCGTCTCTTCCGAGTTTCTCACTAGTTGCGCTTTTGATCAGAGCTCGCTAACTTCCCGACGTCGCAGAACAAAGCGTTGCGAAGCAGACCGGTCGCCTAATGACATTATAATGCGATCCACCCTTTCGAAGTAACTGCGTTCCGCAATCTGTCAGTGTCTGCTGAGCTATCGATGCTTTTTTTTGTTGCATGAACAGCTTGCCGAACCTTGGAAGACTTAATATTTTCCTAGTTTAGATACGCGTGTGTCAATCAGTGAGCTCATACCCGGTTATGTGCAAGCAGGCGTTTTCTTCTCTACAGCACGAAGTTGCGAACGACGATGGAAGTTTCTAGTTTATCGTACGAAGCTCATATTACAAGTGAGGCTTCCAGAAAGAGAGCGTAGAAGAACATCGGTGCTTTAACGAACTTAACAAAGCAGTTTTGTCAGCTGGAAAATGCGCTCTTTGAAGCTAATTATTTTGAACCACCAAAATACACGGTAATAAAAAATATTATCTCTACTGAGGCACTCCTCTACTACCAGAACGTGCAAAGCAAGCAGCCAGTGTGTTAGTTTTTAATGTTAATCCTTGCGATGTGATGACTGCGGTACAAAACTTTAGTGGCACTGCACGCCAAGCGTCCGTCGCATTCTCGTCGATGTAATTCAAGCTGCCGTCACGTACTACGTCTATATCGGCGACAGTTGACTGAACAATGAAACCTCACGTGTCATATCTGAAGTAAGTCGCTCGTACCACCAAGTCAAGACTCATAAAATGTGGTAAGTAGCAATGAAAACCGAGGTATAGCGCATCCAGGACGGAACAGAGAAGAAGACACAGAACACATACACGGCGCTAACTTTCAACAATGCGGTTTAATCCGAGAAACAGCAATACTTATACCCAAACATGGCGCGTCACAACCACGGGCTAGAACCAGAAAATTGTAATCTACTGCAACTCATGCGACATCCAAATAATGCAATTCTTTCAATGATAATGATATCGATTTTGGATGTCGCATGAGTTGCAGTAGATCCCAATTTTCTGGTTCTAGCACGCGGTTGTGACGCGCCATGTTTGGGTATAAGTATTGCTGCTTCTCGGATTAAACCGCATTGTTGAAAGTTAGCGCCGTGTATGTGTTCTGTGTCTTCTTCTCTGTTCCGTCCTGGATGCGCTATACCTCGAACAACATGAATCACCAACAAGCACGCCGTGCAACCTTAGTAATGAAAACCGAGGGGACGCGTTTTTTTTTGTCTCTTGTCGAAGCTAACAAACCCTCACTTTGACCTTCGTTGTGGAGACGTCAGGCCATAAGGCGACCCGTAATCATGCGTCAAAGTCCTGCAATCTGCCGCACTTCTGGAAGTCCTCGGGTCGTCCTTATTTTGCGGGTCGCGCGAAAGCGATATCTGTCGTGTGGTGCTTGATGGAGTCTCGAACAGGCTAAAGCTGAAAACCTCCGGACCTCACTGACACAGTTAGAATGTATGGGGATGAACACTGCCTGCAGTTATGGGCTTTGTTTCTAGCGTGCAAGGCAGCGCTTTCTAAGTGCTACGAAAAAAACGAAGGCTCCGAATATAGCTGGTAATCTTTGTTCTCGAAGGCCCTTGCGCGTAGCTTTCAACGCAGAGCGGTGGTGAAGGAATAATACTACGTACTTGCGTGCTCGTAAATTTCCGGTATTTATATGAAACATTTGCTGGGAAACGAAAAAAAATGTTAGTCAATAAGACGCCAAAAGTTTGAGAGTGCCGGGCCTGTAGGCAGAAAGTTTTTTTTTTTTCGGGGATGCTGGAGGGGGGAGGGCGTTTGCTGCAAGCCGTGGCTATTTTAAGAAGACACCGATTTTCATTATTTATTTTAAGTAAAACTTATACCTACATCAAAACTTCTGGAGAAAGGGCAGGCCCCTTGCTTCATACCTACGTGCGAGACAGTGACCTCTGTAAGCTCTCCTAGGACGCCTGCTGCGAGTCAAGTTGCGAAGTGCCCACTACGCTAGTACAATTCACCATTTTTGCGAGCTAGCACTGTAAGGCAATAGGAAGCGCTCCTGTTTAAGTGCACGCTTTGTTCGTGGGGTGGATGAGGAGGATAAATCAATATGGCTGAGCGTTTTGTAAAGGCTGGGCTACTCTAAACCGTCCACTCGTTACGCGATTCAATGTCTTATGTTTGGTGCGATTCTGCAACACCGCCACTGCTACGTGATATCGCATCTGTAGGTGTTGGGACGTAAAACTCCGCATATATTATTATTATTATTATATTATTATTATTATTATTATTATTATTATTATTATTATTATTATTATTATTAATTGCGAAGCATTTCTTAGTGAACTTAGGCAACATTGATTCTATCTATCTATCTAGGTATCTAGCCACCTACGACGTTTAGCTCTCCTGGCCGTTTCGATCATGGTATCGATGCTAAAGTCAGTATGGCATAACATGACTATATCAATCACATATTTGACTAGTCATAACATGAAAATCATGAGAGGTATGTCATGAATGTCATAATTTGCAATTCATTTTCCTGCAGCTCTTGCGGTGGTGGTTTCGTTCACATGTTGCAAAACTGGTATATGGTGTAGCATGATTGCATGGCGAACACAAGCGACAAACCCTAACATGAAAATAATGACATGCGTGTCATGTAACATCACTACAGGCCACACTCATGATGGGCTCGCGGCCGTTTCGCTAGCGTGACATATACGAAGTTTGGTATTACAGTACGGGAATGAATGACGAAAATATGTGACTGGTGCAAACATTATAATCATGAGATGCGTGTCATGTAACAACATGACTATATGCCACGCTCATGATGCACTAGAGGCCGTTTCGCTAGCTTCACTTAAACCAAATTCGGTATTACGGTACGTGAGTGGATGACGAAGATATGATACTGGTGCAAACATGATAAACACTAGATGCATGTCATGTAACAACATGACTACACGGTACGCTCATGATGCGCTCGCGGCCATTTCGCTAGCTTCACATGTACCAAACTCGGTATTACGTGACGCGAACGGACGACATAAGTAAATGACACATCCAAAATGATAATCACGACATGTACGTCATGTAACAACATGACTACATGCCACACTGATGACGCGCTCGCGGTCGTTTCACTAGCTTCCCATATGCCAAATTTGGTACTGCGTAACGCCAATGAATGACGAAGTTATGTGACTGGTGCGAACATGATATTCATGAGATGCGTGTCCTGTGAGAACATGACTACATCCCACAGTCAAGGCGCCAATACATTTTCACATCAGGCGGTGTGCGTGCTCGCCATCGTTCATTTCGTGGCGTCACGCCGGCGTCACAACGCCAGGCACCGGTCCTGCCATGTACTCGCAGGTGCGCGCCGCGCTGCGTTGCTTTCACGCATGCGCGTTTCTGCGTGTCCGGCATCCCTCCTTGACGAAAAGAGGGAGTCACCGTGTTGTCTGGGTAACGCATCGGCGCGAAATGCAGCATGTCGCATTTCGCACCGGTTGCCGTCGGGCCGCGCTGACGGACGCTGGTCGCGTTTTGCTAACGTAACGTCGCTGAGCACAGCGTCCACGTGCATCAACGCTACATTGGAGTACATTGGGCCCTTCATGATGCGCTCATGGCCGTTTCGCTAGCTCCACATATACCAACTTTAGTGTTACGAGGCGTCAAAAGATGACAAGATATATGACTGGTGCAAACATTATAATCATGACACGCGTGTCATGTAACAACATGACAACATACCACGCTCATGGCGTGCTCGTGGCCGTTTCGCTAGCTCCACATATACTAAATTTGATATCACGTGATGGGAATAGATGAAGGTAAACGGCACATCCAAACATGATCATGACACGGAAGTCATGTACGGCATCATTTACCTCCACCTAGTAACGTTGTGCTGATTTTAAAGTGACATATCAACATTCTAATTCGTGCTTCACATATCATAGATTCCCTCTGTACGTGAGATCTGCCAATTTTATTAATATTATTATTATTATTATTATTATTATTATTATTAATTATTATTATATTATTATTATTATTAGTATATTATTATTATATTATTATTATTATTATTATTATTATTAGTATTATTATTATTATTATTATTATTATTATTTATTATTATTATTATTATTATTATTATTATTATTATTATCTGCTTATTTTCCCACGCTCTCGAAGGAAGATCTCAGAAGAATAATTTTCAGTTTTCGTCCAAATAAGCAACCAATAATTGATGGGGTAGCTGTGGCCACGATTCAACGAAACTTGAAGCATTATCTGGTGTACTTCTCTTCATGTTAAATGGGTTTTCAATCAGTGCATCAATTCCCGAGAAATTAAAAACGGCTATATTTAAGCCATTGTTTAAAGCAGGGAAAAAAGATGATTTAGCAAATTACAGACCAATTTCTATATTGCCTGTACTCTCCCAGATACTAGAAAAATTTTTGCTTCAATGTATGACGTCCTTCTTACAGAAGCTCTCGCTACTAACACCCCGGCAATTCGGTTTATTGCTAATCGCAGTACTATAACATTATTAGAAGAGTTTAGTGATGAATATATTCGGCCTTAGACAAGAACTTGTTCTGTTGTGTTCTATTTTTAGACTTGGCAAAAGCGTTTGAAACAGTGAACCATACCATTTTGTTAGAAAAGCTAATTCGTTTGGGCTTTAGGGGGCCTTTTTATGACATGCTCTATAATTACTTACAAGACAGGTGACAGGTCGTTATGGGATGTAGGGAGGTAATTAGCAATAGAAAATATATTACTGCTGGTGTGCCACAAGGATTGGTGTTGTCAATATTGCTATTCAATTATTTATGAATGACTTCCCCTTGGGAATTCATAAAGCCAATGTGTACCAGTATGCAGATGATACGGTGCTATTAACACGTCTCATACGTTATGAAGGGGCGATTAATGCTCCTCAGAGTGAAATTCATAGTGCTATGATATGTTTTGAAGAAAACTCCATAATTGTAAACAAAAACAAAACAAAACTTATCTGCTTTCGAAGCCTTCTAAAAACACAAAAAAGAATATACCAATTTTTCTTCACACCGAACATTACAATCCATGCAAATGTTCTGCAGTGGAAAATGTCGAAATATTCAGATACCTAGGCGTAATTTTTCATAGTGGTATGTCTTGGCAACATCACATGGCATGTATTTGTTCCAAGCTGAGAATTGTGGCATGTCTGCTTTTCAATATAAAAAGCTTGGTGCCTCTACCAGTGAAAAAAATGATAGTTCATTCGTTAGCATATAGTGCAGTGAGATATGGGATAACAGTTTTTGCATATTGCTCAGAACGCGGGAAAATACGCATTGATAGTTTACGTCAAAATATTTTAAAAAGTGTAGCTTACGGTAGTAAGATAGATGCCAGTACTATTTTTCAGGATTTGGGCATTTGTGTATTTCAGGATTTGTTTATTAATACGTTTGTTCTAAGATATAATTGGTGTGATGACTTTAAAAGTGCCATATGTAACGCGTCGACCCCTGAGAGAAAAAAAAGCGCTTTATAGTACCCCGGTTCTCCACCACATATAGAGAAGCATGTAGAAGTGTATGTATTCCAAAAATTTTCAATGCACTACCGGACGAATTTTTTTTCAGCGAGTTCAAAAAGGCAACAAAAGAAATTACTCGCTGAGCTGTAAAATCACATGGTCTATTTTTATGCCACGTATGCTCTGTGTCCCTCCTTTGTTGTTCTTTTTTTTTTAATTTTTGCCTGTAAAAAAGTAATCGTGTTAATCGTTTGTCTGTTCGTTGGTAAGGAAACAACAACAGTTTTGTTACCTTGTATCCACATCGCTGTAACCGGCTCTGCCGGGCCTAGTCGCACAAGTCCTGGGGACTTAGACATGACCGTTTCTTTGTATTTCTTATGGATGTGTACACTCAAGTATTATTATTATTATTATTATTATTATTATTATTATTATTATTATTATTATTATTATTATTATTATTATTATTATTATTATTATTATTATTATTATTATTATTATTTGCAGTCATGACTGCTCGCGTTTTCACCTGGCTCGAACCGTGGGTTTTATTCTTTACATCTACACGTACTTTTTCACTTTTGTACAACGCCACCAATGCCGCCTTTTCTGTGTCAGGTTCTTCCTAACGTAATTGCGCTATAGCTTTCCATCATGATTCGGGATCATAAAGCCTCAAAAATTTTTAACTATAGGAAAGCAGCACATTACCGATACGTTCGTTTGGATACCAATCAAGGGTTGCGAAATTGTATGCTGCGTTACATTTCCTAAGAATGTTTGTATTAAAAGGAGGAATTTTTAGGCTAGTTGGATTGTTTGCTGAATTCTCTCTCGCACAAGGTAGGGAACGTGAACCAGAATGATAGGGAAGAATCAGGGATGCGTATAGGAAGGAAAGACGCACTCAAAAGGAGTAGGCAGGGAGGTTAACCAGAAAGGCATCCGGTTGGCTACCCGACACTGATGGATTAGGGAAGGGGACAAGACAGATGAGAAAGAGGAAAGAGAGGACTATCTGCAGAATTAGCGTCCTTGCTGCCACGCTAGCCTCACCCTCTTTGGCCGTTGGAACGTGGTGCACCGACTCGTCCCGAACAACCAGTTCAATTCAATCGCATATGTGACCTCCACGCGTCGACCTTCAAGGAGGTCACGCGAATAAACTCAGTTTTCTTCCAGAAGCCTGTTTGAAGAACAGAATACTTAAGATGCTCTCGCGCGGTTTGTGCGCACTCCTGCTGATCGTGATCTGCTTGCTACGCTGGGTCTCGCCAGCAAGTGTTGTCATCACTGCTTCGCACTTCGGACCGCCAACTTCTATCTCTTATTTATTCCCCCACCTGTCTTGCCAAAACCGCCGCTGACTTTCCGTCCGTGCCTTGAGGACCCACGGCACCGCACTTGGGACTCATATTGCGGTGAAAATCTTGCTTTCTTTTGCACAACTAACATATACAGCACGGAGGCTTGGTCCAGTTTTCTTTTTTTTTCTGTCTCCGAGGCGCGTGTCTTGGCAGCGTGTTTACCCTCCGTCAACCGCGCGCGCGCCAAAGTAGGCACGGTTGGAGTGCTGTCCAAACCTTGGGCGCGCCGGGGAGATTTGGCTGCTGCAGGATAAACAGTGAGTGCAGTAGGAAGACGCAAATGGTGAGAAAGTAAATACAAAGGGAATAACAAAGTAGCCAAAGAAAATGGCATAACGCTTTGACGACGCTCATACCGGCGGCAAATGAGACCGCGCAAAGCACGATAGAGTGGCCGCATAAGCTGCGAGGAAATGTCTCGGCAAGTCGAAACACTGGGTACATGCTCTATTGTATACTTCCTCTCACCAACCCTTATTGCTGCAGGTTATACAAGGTGGCCGCAAGTGGTGTGGAAGTATATTCTACAGCCCTATGTGTGAACTACCAAAGTAAAGATAAACGCAGGCTGTCATTCCCGATTGAAACTCAATATCAGCTTTGGGAATGATTGCCATTCAGTCACTTTTCAGATCGAATACTTCCCTTAAAACATCTTTTTTTTTCATCTCGCTCGCCTGCGTACTTGCCCAAGTCGGTGAATACTCGCCCTGTCCTGTACTGTGTTTGTCACGTGTTTCCCTTTGTTTGTTTGAAGCCGGAGCATCTTTATTACACTCTGCTAGCTTGTGAAAAAGTAATCGGACGTCACAGATAACGTCAGTAACTTCTGCACAGACGTTTAAATAAGACAAAAACAAATTTAAAAGAGGGAGTACACATCAAGGTACCCGCTTGCCTTCGACATTGCTGTAACGAAGCACCGTGCATTGTATGAACTTGTTCCACGTGTGTTAGCAGTGGTAGGAGCACTCGTAGTGACGACGTGGCTCGTAGGATCCGTCTAGCCCTATGGTCACGTGAGTGTTTGCACAGCAGCTGCAAAGCTGCCTGCAAGTCTTCCTTTGTGGCGTTTCCACAGGCGTGCATGCTCTTTCATATTACACATTCCATTTTCGTTTCACACATACGGAATAGCCAACAAGAAACATCTGCCTATAACTTCCCTGTCTTTTTTCTGACTGCATCACCGCACATGAAAGCGGTCGCTTTAAGCTTCAGTTTGTTGTTAGTTTTAGTATTATCGTTTATGTGGACACATTTATAGTACCTGGCCTTAATTAATTGCATATCTGTGCGACAAAAAAAAAGTCGAACTCTCTTGAGGGGCACGAATTCAAAATTTGCCACCGTCTCCTAAGAACATGCACTAAACTCGCGAAGCTTTTGCTTATAGTGATTACGACCTTCTGTCGACTAGATTCTTCTAAAAATGTTTGTTATCACGATTGGTTGACTTTTTTACTCGCTATTTTCTAGTTTGGACTTCTGAGAGAATGAATGCCTTCATGTTTTCAAGAGAAGGGAACATGATCACTGGCATTTCCATCGTAACACAGATGACATATGTTCAGCCGTCCGCTCCATTCTCTGGACGCGCTCGTACAACAACCACGCGGAAGGAGAAACTGCCTTTTTTTTTCGCTCAATCCGAAGCCACACATCTATCCCGGTCGGGAGAGGTGAAACGCTATCCGAAACGAAGGCAAACAAAGGCTACCCGGACACCAAGAACAAAACACATCGTGACAGCTCCTATTGTATCGATTATTACCCGGGGCTCGGGATACCGGAAGCAAGGTCCCGATCAGCTGGAGGTCACCTCAAGGTTGTTGTCTGTGGGCCCCTTCCTTAACGCCGACGCGTGTACACGTCCCACTTCGAAAGCCTTGCGAGAGATTGGAAGCACAACAACGCTGCGGGTCACTCACAACGCGAACGCTAGAGGAGGTGAGGAGGACAGTAGGCCACCGGAGCGTTTAATGGGCATATCGTGTTTGGCCTTTTGCTCTCTTCTCGGTGCGCGTGGTAATGGCATTCGATTTCTTCCTTCTCTGTAAGGGTAGGGGCGGCTGAATGGCGCAAGAGGAACCCGAGATGCCAGGAAAACAGGAAACTGGGGGCAAATGTTCAAAAGAGCGCGTCCGTACAAAGGTTTACCCATTGACTCCGTGAGGATGACTCCATCGGACTATAACGAAAGCACAAAAGGGCAATTTGGCCTGGCTTTCGAGATGCATGGTTAAAAACCACAGCATATCCACGGACTGAATGATGATGAGTGGGGCGAAGCGTCCGTCAGCCGGTCCCTGCTTCCGTCCGTCCATTCGTTCGTTCTTGCTTCCGACCATTCGGGCGTTTATTCATGCGTCCGTCCGTCTGTCAGTGCGTCCGCCCGTGAGTCCGTCCATTCATCTGTCTGCCTGTCTGTTCGTGCGTCCATCCGTCCGCACGTCCACGCGTCTATCCATTCGTCCGTCCGTCTGCTAGTCTGTCTGTCCGTCCGCGCGTGCGTCCATCTAGTGAATACTCCAAGTACCGCCATCTCGCATCCCCTGGGGCACATACTCGCTCTAGTGCGGGTATGTGCCACCGGTGGCTACGTAGTACCTACATACATACATACATACATACATACATACATAACATACATACATACATACATACATACATACATACATACATACATACATACATACATACATACATACATACATGCATGCATGCATACATACATACATACATACATACATACATACATACATACATACATACATACATACATACATACATACATACATACATACATACATACATACAAGGGATGGACAAACCCACACCTCGAAGTCATCATCATCATCATCATCAGCCTGACTACGTCCACTGCAGGACAAAGGCCTCTCCCGTGTTCCGCCAGTTAACCCGGTCCTGTGCTTGCTGCTGCCAATTTATACCCACAAACTTCTTAATCTCATCTGTCCACCTAACCTTCCGTCTCCCCCTAACCCGCTTGCCTTCTCTGGGAATCCAGTTAGTTACCCTTAACGACCAGCGGTTATCCTGTCTACGCACTACATGCCCGGCCCATGTTCACTTCTTCTTCTTGATATCAGCAATGATATCCTTAACCCCCGTTTGTTCCCTAATCCACTCTGCTCTCTTTTTGTCTCTTAAGGTTACACCTACTATTTTTCTTTCCATTGCTCACTGCGTTGGGCTCAATTTAAGCTGAACCTTCTTTGTAAGTCTCCAGGTTTTTGCTCCGTAGCTAAGTACCGGCAAGATACAGCTGTTATATACCTTCCTCTTGAGGGATAGTGGCAATCTACCTGTCATTATTTGAGAGTACTTACCAAATGTGCTCCACCCCATTCTTATTCTTCTAGTTACTTCAATCTCGTGGTTCGGCTCCGCGGTTATTCACTGCCCTAAGTAGACATAGTCTTTTACAACTTGAAGTGCACTATTACCTATCTCGAAGCGCTGCTTTTTTCCGAGGTTGTTGTACATTACTTTCGTTTTCTGCAGATTCATTTTAAGACCCACCTTTCTGCTCTCCTTGTTTAATTCGTAATCATGAGTTGCAATTCGTCCCCTGAGTTACTCAGCAATGCAATGTCATCGGCGAAGCGCAGGTTACTAAGGTACTCTCCATTAACTCTTATCCCTAGAATCTTATCCCTAGGAGGTTTTCAGAAGCCTAGAATGGGAACAGTTAAGTATAAGAGTTAATGGAGAGTACCTCAAGGTGCTTCACCCCTAAAGGAAAAAAAAACTGAAGTGCACTCACAGCGGAGACACTGATAGTGGTGCAACTCAGGTCGTGGTTTCAATCTGTCTCAGGATGTCCACATCTCGACAGTCAAGGAACGGAAAAAACGTTTACGAACTTAAATTTTACTGAATGTTGGAAGCTAACCCGATCGCTTCAAGTTATGTACTATTGGATAGGCATTGTTGCGTTCTCGCACGTGAAAATTCGAGAATTCATTTTTAAACGTGAATACTCGCAATCGATCTATGAGATTAAACGTTCCAGGAGAGTGTTCTATACCTTTCATTACAGATGCAGTCGTCGTAATATGACTGCAACGCTACAAACTTGAGCAAGGCCTTTACGAAATATCCTAGATAGCCAAGGGGGGTTTAACGTCTCTAAACCATCAGATGATTATAAGAGACCCTTATGAAATACCCTCAGACGACAAAACATGCCTATACCACCCAAAAATTTTCGGTAAGAAACCATCACAGATGACAGATCATAGATTTCAAAAAAAAGGAAAAGATAGACGGAATGTTCACGAATGGATTACTTTAATGCTCCAGAGCCAGGTCATGTAGAGAATAATAAATAAAGGCGATTATACAACGTGCCACTACGATTATATAAGCAGGGTGCATATACGGTCAATAAAATATTGCTTCATTGAATTAGCATTGTCAGGTGGAAGATCACTATACCCCGTAGAACGAGGCAGCATTCGTCATTTATAGGTAGACAAAAATCTAGTTTTTGTTACCTGCACGTCTCTTCCGTGAATATTGACTTTAATTTGTAAAGATATAGAGACATGCATCTACGATTTCAACTTAAGAACAAGCAACAAAACAGACAAAGGAAGAAGTGATAAAAAATAGGATCTCCTGTGAGACCAACCACACCACACCTTGGTAATGCGACTGACGATATGGTCTCTTCCCAAATGGGTCCTCATGTATTTTTTATCCCTTGCCAGAAGATGGGTGCTAAATATCAATATTGTGTATTCAACTTATTTACGAGGTCTCGTCTTTTTCCTTCTATCCGTTGCCTAGTGTGGTCCCCTTTCTTTATTTCTTTCTTTCTTTCTTTTTTCTCTTTCTTTCTCTCTTTCTTTCTTTCTTCCTTTTCTTTTCTCTTTTCAGTCATTTACTTCGTGCAAAAATTCTACAAAAATTCTACAAAAAGTCAGCTCGACTCCTCAAGTCGAGCTGACTCCCTCTTGCTCTGCAGTTTGTTCAGTCTCTCCGTATTTGACGTTGGCTCTCCGTCTCACCTTTTCCATCGCTGGTTCATTCCTTTGGATGAACGAGCACCACAGCCTACTAGTCTACGCCTGCACCCATGAATCAGAATTGCATGCCTCGTCCACGAAGCCATGTATAATTCACGAGGGTCACGGTTCGTCGCGAGCGTGGAGCGACCAACTTTCTCTGCCAACGCCACGCCTCCTATTCACCTCTAACCTCCAGAAATTGAATACCGCGCGTGACCCGACCTTTACAAGTCTGAATACCCCAAAAACAGTTTGGTTGGACACGCGTCCGCGCGTTTTTCGCTCGTGTAATATTTCGTGAGAGCTACGCTCGAGTTCCACGAATGGCAGCGTCGGTGTAACGCGCAGGTTATGTCCCTTCGTTTACTCAGTTACGTAGCTTTCATGGCACCGTCACTATAGGGGGAACTCTGGCTGTGCGAGGGTTAAGGAGCTGTCCGCCTCCGAGCACAGAGGTCATGGTTCCTGGCTGCAGACCCGATGGTCCCGGGTTCACTCCCTTTCGCGGTGATCGCACTTCTATGGAGGTGATATGCTGGAGGCCCGCGTATTGTGAGGTGTCAGTGCATTTGGAAGAACGCTGTATCGTGTGGTGTTTGCACGCAAGACTCCAGTTGTTGTTGTTGTTGTTGTTGTTGTTGTTGTTGTTGTTGTTGTTGTTGTTGTTGTTGTTGTTGTTGTTGTTGTTGTTGTTGTTGTTGTTGTTGTTGTTCAATTACTGTAGGAATCATGAATAGTAAACACAAATATGCCTGATACTTGAGCCAGCTTATTTCACACACTCTCGGGGCTTTGTTTGTGACGATGTCATTTCGCGCTATTGATCTTCTATAGGCAATACTAATTTTCCTATCGCAAAGGACACGCTTACTCCGCGAAGACAGGTAAATGCTAAGAGTCGCTGCGACGGTAAAAGTTGTAGTTTGTCGAAAACCACAGGTTTGCGAAGTGATGGTTTTGACGTGGATTTCCAGGTGGCAGTTTGGCGTCCTACCTCGAGCCGCGCTGGCGCTTGTAATTCATCCACGAGAAGACACTGTGCCGGCGTCATGTCTAGCGAGGAATCGCGTTAACATCCGTAATAAAGCGCGGCAGAGAAATAAAATAACCACCTTTCATCCCACAACTCTGATTGCGCTACGAGTGTGTGGCTTAATGCTTCCCACCTACTGCAATGTGCTCCGTCATGATTCTTCATCGTCAGTCACATGCAGAATCAAAAATTCTACAGAAGACGAATAATGGTGTAGAGGGTTCTGTCCCACTTCGTAAAAATTATTATTTATAGCGTAGTCAATACCTTGTGGAAAGGTAAAACTTCAAACACAGTTGGCCTTGCTCCAACACAAAACTACGCCCATAATTATCAATAGACAATAACGTAATCGTCGGCGATTTTTTTTTTTGAGCAAATCTTTCCTTACCTCTATCTGTCCACCGAAAGTGGCTGCTGCTGTCTTGACGATCGAGAAATCTTTAACAACAGTCTATTGTCAAATGCGATTGTGTCCTTGAACACGAGTCACAATGCGCAGTTGGGGTCATCGGGCATGTGCAACATCATCATCATTACACTCATGCACCTAGACTTGTTCAATACTCCCAGAATTGCCTGCTGGTTGCCACGTTCTTGAGATAAGAGAAAATGGGCCACAATGTACCTGCAGTCGGATACGTGTATATATGTATTTGAAGATTCTCTACCAATTACAACGATGGTGCATGTGCCACTAGACGACTCGTGTAGGTAGTGCAAAGAACGAGAAGAAGGGAAACCGAAAGTGGAACTAGCCAGCTACACAGTACTGAAGACATTGACGTCAAAACCGTCCGAGTGTAAACAAAATAGGGACTGGCGCCTGCGCTGGACCAGGGGCGTTAAGCCACACGCTAGTGAAAACTCAAAGACACTTTTGCAGACATCGAATAAAGCTTCGATTGTGACAGATGCCCTCATATGTTTGAGATAACTGCCATTTTATTTTTTGTATGCAGCGATCAACACGCATTCTTGAAATATTCACAAGCGTTCCCGTTTTATTCTGCTTAATTTCACGTATGCTTCTAAAAATAGCCCGGAAGAAACTTTTTTACCCAACATATTCTACGTACTAGAGCGCTGAAAAAAAAGGCAGCGGACGGTCATACGTCAAACATGCATATGGAACGCCATCGTAATATACGTATGCATTATGCACTGCGCCTGCCGAAGAGAACACTGCGTCCGGGGTGCCTTTATGTCGCAAATGTAGGAGCTTTGTATAGATGAACACACTTACGATACGGGAAGCTTCAGCTCATACACGTTTACGGTAAAGGATGCCCAGGAGTGGGACGCCATTATATATTATTTAATGACCCTTTCTACGCAGGCCGAGCTGGACTGTCCGTGTTGCTCCCTTTTGCGAGAATGTCAACGACGCCACATTTATTATCTGGGAGATCCAATATTGTGACGACCATGGCGTGACATGCGATTTCGTTGGTTCGCCGGGAAGCCCGAATTCATAAATGTGCAGGAACCCTTGATAAACGACACTAAAATCCTATTAAGCCAGCAGATAACGGAACCCTAGAAAGTACACTGTGTGTTATTTCGAGTTTTTGATGCTGTGTGCTCGCTCCCCGCAATCAATGATGCTGAAGTCGACGCCAGAATTGCTGCGAACCGGTATCTCTAACGCTATCGCGTTGAAACTTCGAAACCCAATGCTGGTACGGCACGAAGAACTTTATTAAGGTCCTGAGGATCGGTCCAAGACTGATGCTGACTGCCCCCCCCCCCCCACCCCAGTCGGGACACAGGTCCGCTTGAGCATCACTGTGCAGCATTCGCTGCCACCACTGTTCACCGTGAGAAGCCGCACCGGCCATTGCCTAGCAGAGTCAGAGAATGCGGTCAAAATCGAGCAAGCCTCCGCACTTACTACAATAGATAGAAACCCCGCAGTCTGGATTAATTTTATTCATGACAACCGGGTTGGGATACGTTCGCGTCTTCAGAAGTCCTAATGTAACCGCCAGTGGCCTGCTAAGTCTAGAAGGTGACGAGGGGAATTCTCTGCGCTCAAAGTAATCATGTTTTGTTATACCATTGCACGTTAACAGCTGGTTCCTGAACTCTGAAGTGGGAGATTCAGCCGCCTCAGGGATTGCACGGCACACTAATCCTAGTGCTTCTCTGCGCGCTACCTTGTTGAGGTTACCTGGGGCTCCCTCCACTGGACATATATGTGCGCCGGAAACCAAGTGATGGTGTGTGGAGTTATGTCCTCAGTGCTGAAGTCTTAAAAGAAAAATCTGCTTCAAGTCGGTCTTCTAAATGTGCAATTTATAACATTCAATAAAACTAGGAAACTCCCCTCAAAAGCCAATGTTTTCATTTCAGTTCACACCAATTAAGTGCAAAAGCTATAAACGATACCGACGCAATATGATTGCGCTGTCTCACTCAATAATTGTGACTACTTCAAAGAAAATCCGTTCCTATGTTCAGTGTGTATAAGAACCATTTTTCTATCATTAAAAGCACCTTTTATTTTCTTTTTGAAATGCAAAAGAGCCTCGCATGTAAGGAAGGAAAAGATCTCGGAAGAATAGGACGGCAAAGAGCGATTTGGTTTTGTTCAAGAGAATGTGACTGTCTCGATTGGAACAAGACAATATCAGCCCCGCGAGAGGCCATAACGCAAGAGAAAAGATCGAGATTCCTCTTAATGCGCTTCCAGCAGAGGAATGCATTCTAAATGCAAATTTCAACTTCCATCTCGGTAAGGGTCGAGGCACTGCCCCATTTACATCGCTGCGCGTTCCCTCTACAACCCCCTCCAGCAATCTCGTCCGTGTGGTATAACCAGATTCCCTTCATACATTTTGTATAGCCGCTTATTGTGCTCTATTATCTCTTGGGATTAACGAAAGAGTAGTTGTTGCCGTACTTTCGTAAGCACAGATTGTGTTCGTTTTGGTCACTGCATATAAAAGTCATGCAGAGTTTTGTGCACTCTCACAAGACAACTCGAAAAAAAAACCATCTCATTTTACGTCTTAGTTGATCGCATTGACCACTGCCCTCCCCCCCCCCTCGCCGAAAGCTTTCTGTACCTCATGTGGCGTTGCAGTACCACCGGAATCATCAGGTCACGTTTCACAAATCGACGAGGTCATGTGATCACGTCGTTGCATGACATCATGGTGACGTTACAAATTTTAGAAATCTGTTAAAAAAACGCGTCTGCCGGGGCGAATGCAAAAGAAAACAAAGAAAAAAACGGGGCGAATGCAAAAGAAAACAAAAAAGGCGTGATTATGTCGTGACATAGCGTCATCACATGACGATTTCTTTGTAGCTGCGCCGATAATCACTATTCGCTTTTGATTAGGCATCTAAGGTTTCGAAAGGTCTGGCGAGATAAGTCCGGCAAGATCCTCTAGAAATCGTGCAGTAGTAGCTTTGTCAGCCGGATCAGAATTAATCACCACAGAGCATAAACTCGTGCAGTCGCCCTTATCAAACACGCATTCACCGACAAACTTTCTCGGTATCGCTAAATTAATTCCTTAATTGCACCTGGACTCTTTGAGCTGCCATTAGCGATGCCGTCGACGTCGTCATTCAAAACGGATAGCACTCCGCCATTCATCCCCTTTCGGTTCTTTTCTCTCTATTCTCTAAATTTGGGCACAATGTTTTTTACGCTAACCTGCCATGTTGCTTTCTTTAGAGGGCATGCAGCTCTTTGGCGCCCATCCTTGCGTTGAACGTCGGTGTGCCTTGACCCACGTTTTTTCTCCGCAAGTAAGCGAACGAACACAGCGAAAGATTATGGGATGAAGAGGAAAGCAGAGTGCCACATGAGACTTCAGGATGGCGTCAGAGCAGTTGTAATCCAATTGAATGCTCATTGCGAATGGTGTAGTACTTTTTGTAAGCCGCGGGATTAGCGTAGAACTTTCGTTTATTGAAGAACGAGTTGTCTGTAATTCTCTGCACCACCTACATGCCTCAATTATATATTCCTCAGTATATTGGCAATGCAGTTCTTCTCAGTATTAGGATATATAGCACAAATGTATTGATTGTTCAATTGATTGATTGATTGATTGATTGATTGATTGATTGATTGATTGATTGATTGATTGATTGATTGATTGATTGATTGATTGATTGATTGATTGATTGATTGATTCGAGATAAACTGGTTCTCTCACAGCTTACATCCGTGTCAATTATTGGCAATCTCTCTAGCTGATTGATCTCTCTAGCTGCACGCACGATGCAATGGGCTTTAGGGGTATCGTGGCCTTTTTCAATGGCATCACTAAGACACCTAGCCCATACAGCTTTACCTAAGCATTTTTATTATTCTTGTGGGCTTTACAGTACCATCTTCTTCCGTTATGTTTCGAATGCTTCGAACTGTTAAACATGTTCAACCTTGACGGTAAGTTCCTCCTCTTTTCTTTTCACTTTTTAACTTCTTTCTCCAGTGTAGCATTTCAAATCAAACGAGTGTCTGGATCACCTTCCTGCCCTTTCTTCCTTTCTTTTTTTTCTTCTTATTGATTTCTGGAAAAACTGGTGATACGCTAGTGTCTGTGCTGCCCGTGCATAAAAATACAACATATATATCGAGCAGATGCCTTCTTCCACATTTGCTATTTACCTCAGGTGTGAATGAGTGATCACAATGGCCCACGGCTCACTACCGTACTATCGCACTTTCTTATAAGCTCCGTAAAAAACTTCCCACAGAGAGTAAAATAGGTTCGCAAAATCAACGGTATGGCATATTTTCGATGCAGACATCTCTTCCCCTCTCTCTTTCTCTCTTCATCTCTATCTTTCTCTCTTATTTTTCATTCTTTCGCAGCCTTGTTGATGTCCACTATCACGTTTTCTACCTTGCATGGTAGACGACGTTATACAACCGTTAGTTACCTTCGGTATTTAATTTCAGGGCTGCTTATACTCCCGTGATATAGGCACGTGCCCTAACTTCAAGTGCTTTCCCATGTATAGCAAGGGTTGCTTAGGATAATGTTATACAATATTTCGTTTCAGCTCGTTACATTTGCATCGCAATCACCATATTCGCTAATTCTAGACATCCAGGAGATCAAATTACTTTGCCTCGGCATTCTATACGCATTTTCGTCCTGGCATGATGATTTTGTGGTGTGCTATAAAGTAGTTGAATAAAGAAAAGAGAAATGTCTGACAATTCAATTATATTTAAAAAATTACCCACGATGTTGAATATGAAAACCGAAAAGCCCTGCCATAACCTTGTGTTGCACTAATACGTAACGAAAAGGACATTGACCGAACATTTGAAATGTACAAATCTGTAATTGCATTCAATAGGCGAGAGTCGCGAGACATTTTCTCTGTGTGTCATCGTGTGCCTGTTTCAATGTATCGTGCTACAGATACTGTGTTTTATATTTATTTTAATAACGCCTTGCTAAACAGCGTGTAGATTGAAATGCACAATATATGCGTCTGAAGCTTTTTAGTTAGTCGAAAGAGGTGGCCTTACATTTTTATGAAACATATAAGGCATGCACTATAACCCTACAAGACTTGATGGGTGATTCTTATAGGCGCACTAGCAATGACAACTTCGTTCACGAGCTTCGCCTGCGTCCGTGAGTTCTGTGCTATGAGTTCATTTATAATTAATTAGGCCATTTATTACAGCGCTATCTTTATATCATGTGCCGCGCGTGTGCCTGAAAAAACCAACCTTATTTTCGAAAATCACGCGGCAGAAAGCCAGGGATATTTTCTGCAAGCACAGTATTTAGCCCTGCACATTGGTGGGGGCGTAACTAGAAAACGGGCAAGAACCTACGATGCTCTAATTGCTTAGCTTGTGCAATTAGTCCAATCTTTTTGTCTGTCTGCTTGTGTGATCTCGCAAAATCACTTTTTTTCTGTTTCCTTTTTTGGACATTTCTACTATTTAGATTTCTTCCCTTCTAAATGAATTAGATAAATATCAACTTTCTAGCTTTTCGGATCATGCAACTACGAAAGAGTGAATAGCGTGAATGGGTAATCTGTTCTCGTAAGTATCAAAGATTCCCCGGACGCGCGTGGTTCAAAGTACAGTTTTCTGGATCTCATCAAAATTAAGCCAATGAGACGTCAGGCTTGTGTAGACACATTGAAATCGCGCATTATCAGGGGTACGAATGAAGGGCGTTAAATAGTTCTAGCCTCGATGAATAGAGCACTAAAAAAACCCGCATTTTGGGCAGCCGTCAAAATATATCGCAGTTGCAAGGTGCGCTCGATTTGTGTTTCTTGCGCATATAAATGCTAGCAAGTTTACGTAAATAACATAGCTGAATCGAAATTGGCTGAGCGGTCATAGTATAGACAAAACATCAAAATCAATCATTGGCTACTAAATGGGCTAATTACGCTAGTGCACTTCTTTTGTTACAAAATTTATCGCAGATGTTTATATTTAAAAGCTGAACGAGAGTGGGATCGAGAGAGAAAGGAATTCTAGAGTCAGATAAGTCCACTTGTCGAGCGTCTGGTGTTCTGCACTTCACGGGGGATAAAGAAAGGAGAAACGGAAAGACGGAAAGAGGGAAGGCATGCACACAGAGGAATCGTAGCCTTTGAAGTACTTGTGTTATTTTTCGAATAATCGACACAACACCTTCATTCTACCGATTTCTGACCGTATCACTGAATGTCGCTGAGAGTAACTAAAAGAAGCGAACTGAGAAGCCGGCATGGTCTGAGGGAAGCTCACGATGGTGCTTGGCGTGGCGAAGTTTGTCGTTACGACGCAGCGACTAAGAACGGACCCCAATAACAACCATCTGTCTCACACATACTACTCCTGAGAGACATCATCCACGGAATGTTGGAAATCGTGATGTGACCTACACATCGTCGTGCAGACGGCGCTGAATCCATCGTTCTAGAATTCCTAAATAAGGCTGCTCGAGCAACACAACGTGCAAAAAAAAATTGCACACAAGTATCCGAGCAATACCTTTCTCGCAAAACAACGTAAACTTGAAAAAAAAAGAACAGTAGTAAACAAACGCAGCACTGCGTTCTATCAGTCCTCCCTTCGTCTTTATTTTTAGGGCTGCTTTCGCAAATATAGAACGCCAGCCCAACCAACGTTTGGTTCTCTCGAGACCTCCCTTGAGGTGGTACTCTCTTGAGGAGTGCTGTGTCTTTGACCTCCAAAGTTCCCCGACAAGAGTGTCCGGCCATTAAGGCTCTCGATAGCTCCAAAGGCAGCGTGCAAAAGAAGTCTCTGCAATCAGCTTCTCCGGAAACTTTGGGACCTCGGGACATTCGGGACATAACCGAAGTCTCAGGCAGCGACGTCCACCAGCGCCCTTATTAAAGACGACGTCTCTGAGATTTCTGCCCCCATCTCTTTCTCTCTCACTTTTCTCTTCCTTTCTCACGCTGGCATCGCATTGGACCACTCGCCGAAAGCATAGCCCAATCAACATACACAACTACGCCTGCACCCTAACAGGAGCTCACACGCACGCGAACATAAAACAACGACAACTACAAATGACAGCGAAGCAAAGCACTTCTGATCTTTGGGTACCAACGTGACAAGTGCTAGCTTTCCTGTTAGGTAGCCTTTACGAAGACTGCAAGTTCCTGGTCATTTTATTACTTGCTTATTTTCTCTGTTCCTCTCGTCATTTTTTTTTGCAATTTACATTCGTCATGTATGGGAGCAACGGCTGTTGACAATCACAGAAAGGTTAATGACTGTAGCTAATGTCTTTGAAGGCATACAAAATATAATTTGCCATGAAGACGAAATATCACGCCTCGAGAGCTTTTTTTTTTCACTCCAGCTTTTCACAAGCCTTAGGCGCTGTGTCGGGCTATAGAGGCTGTAAGAAGCGGAGGAAGCCATTACGTTCCTTATCATCCACTTCACAACTTTCGTCTCCTTGTCTCTAATATCGTCGTTCTGTTCTCGCGCTATAACTATAGTCATGTCGTACCAACTAGCCCAAACTGCCACACTTCCAAGTACGGTACCCGTCAGCCTGTCCTCACGTCGGCATCTCGCGCGTGAAATTCCTTACGAACGCGGCTACGCCTGTTCGCACCCGTTGGCATTGTTTTCCTGAGCATGGTGCGTAAACACGCGCGAAGCGAGAAACGAGGAAGACGGCTTTCATTTTTCACGCTGTCTTCCGGAATCCCGCTTCTTCATGAGCGCGAATTTCTCGACCGCGATGAGAAGGAGGGTGATTGATGGCGCTCTCGAAGACGGCAAAGAAAGGGTTCCTCGGCCGGCCTTACTCGCGATAGCCTTGGCGCTGCGATGATTCAGCTATCGCCGGAAAAAAGAGCGGACGTGCGCAGGTTTACTTAATATACGCTTATTAAGCTTAGAAGGCGTTCTCAGTGATGTGCTTTCCGTTTCATATATCCAGTATCAAAACACGCGCAGCCACATGAGCACAGCTAGGTACAACTATTAATTACGCATATGCTTAATGTTTTCGAAATAATAATAATAATAATAATAATAATAATAATAATAATAATAATAATAATAATAATAATAATAATATAATTGTCATTATAATGCTGAATTATTTTACTGAGCTTACAATTTTTTGCACAACTTTGGTGAATTTTTCACGTTCACTGAACTTCTTTTCATGCTCGTCCCCAGCTGCACCTTAAACGAAATATATACTACCACATATTTATCGAATGACATTGATACTACGGATGAAAAACGCTTTGCGATTGGCCCGATGGATTATGCAACTGCGACCATACACTGCATTCGTTTCAGACATTCATATAGCAAGACTTACTTCAAATTTCTTTACTTTGTGTGTGTGTGTGTGTGTGTGTGTGTGTGTGTGTGTGTGTGTGTGTGTGTGTGTGTGTGTGTGTGTGTGTGTGTGTGTGTGTGTGTGTGTGTGTGTGTGTGTGTGTGTGTGTGTGTGTGTGTGTGTGTGTGTGTGTTTGTCTGTGTGCTCACGCGCCGTCTTCCTGTGGATAACTGAGCTGCTAAGGTGCGGCCATGTTCACACAGCACTACCATGAATAAATAAACAACCAGCAAGAGTGCCAAGTGGAGTGTGTCATATATCTACGATCTGCACTCCCTTTCCAACCACCTATTTCACCCCATAACCACGCTTTCATGCAGGAAAAAGAAAAGACTATTTATTCTCCAAGCATTTTTTCCGCGGGATTTTTTTTTCACACCCTGAAATGGAGACGTTCCTGTCACGCACCCCCAGCTATAAAGACTCATGCCCAGCCTCATGATCCCACATTTCATTTCTGGACATAAATTTGAAGAATCCGTTGACAGCGGCTTACTTTTATGGAGTGCCAGTGTCTCATCACTGGCACTCCATAAAAGGTTTGGTTGAATGCTACACAACCAGGATTAGGAAAAGAAGAAAGAAAGAAAAATGCTCTCCGCATTAAGGGTTGAACCTACGCTTCGCGAGACGAAGATGAATGCTGCGACACCAGAATAGAAAACCGCACCGCGCAGTTCCTATTTGTCTCGGAGAAAAATTCGGGGCATGATAGCAAGATGTATACCAGCATAAGGAATGCAGGTTATCCTTGCGCACATCCTTTCTGAAGGGGATGTGCTTAAGACGTTTGCGAATTCTTGTGTTTTGTGTGAATGGCTGAATTGAAGTTTGCTCCAATTCTCCAGGCATGTCCCTCTTTAGTGTGAACTGCTTAACAATTCATTTCGCTTGGACCACAGCCTTTCTTCTCCGACGGATGATAAACCCGATGAGTGCTTCTAGTTTTTTGGCAAATTTTCTAGCTTAAATGGTTAGCCCTGTCACTTTTCTGCTCCTGTTTACCTAAAGAATCGCGTTTTCCAAAACAGTGCAGCATTGTCGCTGTTGATTTCAACTGTGTGTGTGTGTGTAGAGACAGACAGACAGACAGACAGACAGACAGACCGACAGACAACAGACAGACAGACAGACAGACAGACAGACAGACAGAATGATTGATTCGTTGATTGATTGATCGATCTATCGATCAATAGTATAGATAGATAGATAGATAGATAGATAGAATATAGATAGATAGATAGATAGTAGATAGATAGATAGATAGATAGATAGATAGATAGATAGATAGATAGATAGATAGATAGATAGATAGATAGATAGATAGATAGATAGATAGATAGATAGATAGATAGATAGATAGATAGATAGATAGATAGATAGATAGATAGATAGATAGATAGATAGATAGATAGATAGATAGATAGATAGATAGATAGATAGATAGATAGATAGATAGATAGATAGATAGATAGATAGATAGATAGATAGATAGATAGATAGATAGATAGATAGATAGATAGATAGATAGATAGATAGATAGATAGATAGATAGATAGATAGATAGGAGAGGGCTGAGTTCTGGGAAAGTTAATTAACAATCAACAACCGCAAAAGTGCATTATGTCACAGGATGTGGCAATTAGGCTTTCTTCGGGGCTTTTCGGCGTCATCCCATGCCATACACAGCATTGTAAGATCCCGAAGGGTGCAATAGGCATTGATGAAGCAGCATGTGTCATACTAGAATAATCGGGCCCGTTTGCAGTTCCGGAGCACCGCCTTCGAGGTTCAAGGGTTCCAGCATAACGATTAAAATCGGTATCACTTTAACTATTTCGCCCTTTTATTATTCTCTGAGTAAGCGACAAAGAGAATTTTCGCATTGCTTGTCATCGGTGTGTGGCTGTGCGTAGATAGCCTTGAAGTTCGTCGGCAAACATTTATGCAAACTCCTTAAAAGGGTGCTTTTCTGTAGATTGCCTCTTTACCAGGAGAAGCCCACTTTTGTGACCCATCTTTTTTTACAGCGTTGTAGGGTACCATTAGTCGTGAAATGTAACCAGCGTTGTTTGCATGCGAATTGACAAAGTCCTTGCAAATACATTTGGCTATGAGATATTAGTGGATATTTTGCTTGAATGTCCCAAATCGATAGGCCTGAAGCCCAACCGAATGATACACAAGAACGTGGGTTCTAAAGAATATGGTTGGTCAAGAAGGATGAAACTAAGCCTCTTACTCAAAACTCGCGGAAATTTTGAACGTGGCTGAAAATTATAGGCGGGGATCTAAACATTCATATTGTTTATAATATCAGATTATGCATTCCGCGCCATGATATTCTGTGCAGACACCTGCCAATATGAAATGAGCGAGATCAACGCTGTATCAGCGCATTCAATAATACGTTATTTTCTTGTAACCCAGGAAAGATTATTTTCGGCACCACATATGTTAATGTCCATGTCAAAGTAGAGCCAAGCTTCTCGTTGTGCAATGGACCCCTCAAAGTTTTTATCATTGCCATCGTTGCCTTTTTTTTTACTTTTCTACTGTGCTAGTTTGAGTCCAGTGTGCTTTATCATATATTTTCTTTTATGATTGTTGGTTCCAACACCCACAAGAGTAAACGAAATTGAAGTTTCAGCATAACCTACACTAAAGAAGACATGATGAAGATTCATGAACTGAATGTTAATAAAATGGATAAACGTGACTGTTTACATTATAATGTTCCCTTTAAACCAAGCTCCTACAAAAACTCAAACACGAAGATGACCACCATATGGTGCCCCTCACAGAGATACACTTGCCATTCTGGAACGTTCCGCTTCTTTTTCTTTCTTACAAACCTCACATCATCTTCTCTCAGAATCCTTCAAAATCTGGCACGAATCTGCTCTTTCTGAAGTACGAACGACATTCATGTTTATCACTTTGACCATTAACCTCAAATCATCATTTCAGTCATTTTGCGCGATAATAACCTGAGGTTCGAAGAAAACCATCAGGCATTGTTGATTGAAGTTCACTCAAGCACGCACTGTTCACTTAACAGAACGCTGATAGCGCTTATACTGAAAGCGATTGCGAACGTGCAGTAACACCCGGAAGCGCGCATTCATTAAGCGCAGATCGAGAAGCGACTTAATTGCTAGGAAATAGCGAGAACCAATCTGAAACATAGCAGACTTCTTGACGTTCGTAAATGTAAAAGAAAGGAGGAAACGTTTCACTCTCTTTCGCAATATCTGCAGCTGCCTTAATTTCTCCTTTAGCCAATTAAGAGTCTTAATATGAGACAGCCTCAAAGGGAGAGCTTGTACTCAAGTCGGAGAAAGGTAACGAAAAAGACAGCGAGGCGTAATGAGAGAGAAGTAGCCTCAAGGCACTGTCGCAGTATTTGGAAACTGCGACACGAGCGATATGACGTCCTTCGGGATAAAAGGAACCTCCAAAGCAAGTGTCACTTACCTGCTTGACTATTCCGGCTGTTTTAAGGAGAAACCTAAGCTGTGCGGGCTGCGAAAGCGAGAGACAAGAAGAGATAGATAGAGAGAAGAAAACATTCATTACTTCATTCACATGGGGCCCATCTTGTAAGGTTCCGATGATTATGGTGGCTCGCTGGGCCTGACTATATAGTTGCCAGATGGCTTGCCGGGGTTAGTTTAGAGAGAGTCGCACTTCCCATGACCACGTGTGCATTGGGTGCGGAAGTTCAATGTTCATGTATGCAGCGAAGGGGGACTGAAGTCTTTCGAATATCGTAGCAATCATTAGCTGCGTGTGTTGCTTTTGTCGACTGATATTATCAGGGTCTCTAGCAATTGTTAGTTACATATGTGGTTTTTACAGAGTGACATGGTTATGACTTTGTTGAGTCGTTACAAATTATCTTTTCTTTAAGGGGCGTACCTCCTGTTGGTATGACTTTGTCCTGCGCATGGGCCGTAACCTGAGAGAAAAAGAGACGAGGAAAAAAGGAAGGCGGTGTCTCTCGAACATTATAATAGACGGCACTGTCTCGTAGAAGTACATACAAACTGCAGTTAGGTGAGTACATTCTAGATGGCGCTGTACCGCTACTCTGCGATTGGCTGCTGCGTGAGTTGTGCCTGGGTGCGCAAGGAAGGAGTGCCTCGCTCAGTCCCTTGGAAAGTCACCGCACGTGGCGGATCGTTGATGGGGCCTGGACAAGGCAGAGTGGCGGGCGCGTTGATTACGCTTGCGCTCGGCTTTCTTGGCTTGTGTTTCGTCGGTGTTACCCGCGCACCGTCCGCAATCTCGAACGCGATCGGACGCATGCATGGACGCATGCACGGATGGACAGACAGACAGACAGACAGACAGACAGACAGACAGACAGACAGACAGACAGACAGACAGACAGACAGACAGGCAGGCAGGCAGGCAGGGCAGGCAGACAGACAGAGAGATAGATAGATAGATAGATAGATAGATAGATAGATAGATAGATAGATAGATAGATAGATAGATAGATAGATAGATAGATAGATAGATAGATAGATAGATAGATAGATAGATAGATAGATAGATAGATAGATAGATAGATAGATAGATAGATAGATAGATAGATAGATAGAATAGATAGATAGATAGATAGATAGATAGATAGACAGACAGACAGACAGACAGACAGACAGACAGACAGACAGACAGACAGACAGACGACAGACAGAGCAGCAGGCAGGCAGACAGACAGACAGACAGGACAGACAGACAGACAGACAGACAGACAGACAGACAGAAGAGATAGATAGATAGATAGATAGATAGATAGATAGATAGATAGATAGATAGATAGATAGATAGATAGATAGATATAGATAGATAGATAGATAGATAGATAGATAGATAGATAGATAGATAGATAGTACTCGGTTACTTCAGTCGGATTGCAAGGATATCTATAAAGGTTCAAAGAGAGAGAGAGAGCTAAACTGAAGCAACGCCTATGTTGGTGTTGTATTTGTGTACCGATGCTTCAACAGCACTGTACGACCGTATTGTGTGTATATTGCACTGTTTTCAATACTCGTTCTCAAATTCTCCGGGACAAGGCTTAGCAGTCGTGGTGTGGGAGCGGGCTAGGTAGGTATTCCATGCCTTAAAGAGCTGAAGCGCAAAAACGTAACAATGGACTAAGGGAATCAGTGCTTGTCCTCGTTGTTCCATTAGTCTGTTGTTATCTTTTTGCGCTTTAGCTGTTATAGCAGGCATGACTGGACAAACAGCTGATCTTAACAATGAGAACAACACATTCCTGATACTTCATCCTCCGCGTGAGATGGCAAAAAGCGATAGCAGATTCCGCAGCTTATTCACGGCTCCCAGGACTGTGGACATGTATCAAGGGCGAGTTCGGATAGAAGCGGGCGACCGCGCCTGTTAGGGCACTGCCATGTCGGTTCGCCATCACAAGTATCGGCAGATGACGATGCGAAAATTACATTCTTGTGACGTACACGTGGTTCGTTGTTAGTCTATCACATGTTGATGTGACGTAGCACTTTCCAGTAGGTCTGACATCGTCCAATTCATAATGCAACTAGAAACAGAGCGTATGTTTTGCTGCAAAATCTTGTGGTTTACACCTCGTATAGTTTCCCCTCTGATCGAACAACCTGTGAGATGGAGTATAATGATTTCCTCGAGCATACTAGTGTATAGTCGGGTACTACTTTAAAAGGCAGGGGCATTTCCCCCTCAAAGGCAGATGCACACGAGCCTCTACTAATAGGCGCGCACTTCGGGTGACGTCATGAGCTGGACAGCTAGTGACTCTACCGATGAATAACATCCTGCCTTCGTTGTTTTCAGCTCAGCGTGCAAGTGACTGATCGTTGGCCGCAGTGTGATAAGATAGCTCAGCGTTTAGCTGCCCGAATGAGCATTTAGAGCCTTGCCAACGGTAACCAGCTAACAATAGTGTTTCAATTCAGATATGCCTGCATCGAAATGTGTTCCTGTGCCACTTCTCAAATCGAGCATGATGTGCAAGGGACGTTGCTTATCGAAATACGCGTTTTAGAGGCATGTAGTCACAATTTTTTAGTGGGGCTACTTATTTAGTCGTAAAGCGAATTGACTGCTGCGCTTCGGTGGTCTGGGCAGGGCCTCTCCTGTCCTCTAAAAGTTGTACCCGACAGTATACATTCTTGCCATTGCATAACAAGTGTACATCATTCATTCTCCATCTGACCTTTCTCGGAGTGAATATGCGCATGCGCACCCATTCTGAAGACCGCTAAATTGTATTTCGCCCACTCGACCTGACGACGCCTAGCAGTTGACGATCGTGAGCAGTTAAGGCTGCCCTGAAAGCACCTTTGGAAGAGCTATTTCTAGGTTCGGCTTATTTCGACTGCTACGCGAGAAATATAGCGAGAGTAGCCGTAAAGGCACTCATCTTTGCTATTCGTCGTTTAATAAAAAAATGTTTTAAAAAAGCCTATTCGGCAGAATCCCTGAATTCAGCCGTGAGGCTTAGCGAGCTTGTATTCCAAATTTATTCTGAATGTTCCACAACAGGCCGTTATTTAAACACACACGGCCCGTACAAAGGACCACCAATGCGACAAGCAAAGCAATTCTTTTTTTAATAGCTTAGTTCTGCTGAAGAATAGCGGAATTTATAATGACAACTAGGGCACTGGAAACGGCCTTTCGAAACTGTTTCCTCATGCTGACAATACAAGCTAGCAACACAAATGCAAACTATGCAAATATTTCGTCGTGTCACCATGAATTATTACACCAGTTACTGGCATCGCACATAACTATAACCATCACGCGTTGAATATGAACGTGTTTGAGTTACAACGACGCGACATGGCCTGTTTAATAAGAAATGTATAGTCATGGTAAGTACGTTAATGTGCGCCCTTTAGAGAGCACTGGAAGCGTGTTTTTTTTTCCTTTACCCTTGCTTTTTTGTAACATTGAAGGGGACATACAGGTCTTCTTTTGTTTTTCTGGGTCCTAGTGAAGTTACCTGCTAAGCTTTTTTTTTCTTGTTTATCCAAAAAAAAGAAAGTACGTCACAATAGTAAAAACACGGTTTTGCGGTTGCTTCGTCATTCAAGACGAAGAGAAGATACGAGTGCTGCAGTGCATGCGCGTAATTTTTTTTCTTTTCACATCCTTCATCTGATAAGGTGCTCGAATAGTCTGTTTTCTTTGCTTTTACGTCCGAGCTAAACTAGGGGCAACGTCCATTTCTGCCATTCTGGGTACTTAGCACTGTGGGCCGGCCATTAGGATGCACCATGGCGTGCGTGATTTGCACAGCAGAGCCACTTTTATTACGGCGGCATCTTCGCAAGAACGCGAGTGGCCGCAGAGAAAAACTCGTGTAAGCCCATTTCGACGTAGCCCTCTGGCCCGCCATTATAAGCATGCAGATAGGCGACACATACTGTTACCAGCGCCGCCGCTCGTCGTCCCTTTGAGTGGCTGCAGGCCTGCGGTAACTCATCCCCCACTCCACCCCATCTTCGACGGCGCAGGGCTTGTGTTTTTGCGAGAAGGCTCGTTAGCGAAGCGACTCCACGTGAAAGTCGTTATGACAACGCGAGGCGCATTACAATCTGGCAGAATAAGAGCTCGTTAAAGCCGAAAAGAAGATGTAAAACCAGGAGGATAGGCGCTACTTGCGGGAGGAGAGAAGAGAAAGAAGAAACGTTAACGGTGTCAGACGTGGAGTGAAGTGAAAGAAGTAGCGAAAAGAAGGGACGACTCAGCGTCGAAGAGAATGCTGACACTGCTCGACTGGTTGTCATCTCATCCCGACCAAGAATGACATCTTTTTTTTACTTTCTTTCTTCCCAGCTCGATCTTTTTTCACCGACAAAGCTGGTCGGCATGTCGTCACAGACTGCACACCCCTGGGAGCTCGCCATATTCTTTATATTTTAGCAAACAGCAAGATTTAATATAGAAGCTTTGCATGCCAGATGAGAGATTAAGGAGAGTAAAAGGGAATAGCGTTGCGTTTCCTTCGAGCGGAGGCGTTCGCTGTACAGCAAGTTCAGTACTGAAAGCATTCACCCTTTTTTCCTTCTGGCGTTTGACACTGCGGATGACACCATGATAAGAACATTGTCATGAAACAAAGAAAAAAACAAAGAAGAAAACCAACTGCAGATCTTGCGCAAGTGCTACATGTCACGTCAACGCAACAATATCGCTTCTGAGAACAAACAAAATACTGACGCTTTGTAAGAACATGTTATTGTCCTGCGTGCTGTTGTGATCTCGGAAGTTGTTACAGCGCGCCATAGACTATTTTCACGATGATTTGTAAAACACAGTCACCACACTCTGTCCCCTGAAATTTCCCTCATCAACACTCTAGAATGGCATATATATGAGACGAGAAGCACGCTATTGTCCCATCTACGGCCCACTTATGCCACGTCACGTCCTTTACTTTATCTGAGACGACAGGAGAGCTCATAAACCGATTGCTTCAGCCTGAAGTTATGTACGGTTATACGCTATCGAACCTATAACAGTCGAAGCGACTGTTGACACGATTTGTCCATACCACTATATAGTTATCCTTCAGTGTGACAATATTTCACCGCCATTTCACAGCACTCCATTTTGATAAAAAGTATGAAAGCGCTCTACTGATAGGCTATCGAACTTGTGGAAATGGCTAGGTAATTATGAAGAAATTTTCTTCCTTGGCAACTTAAATACGCCTAGTAGTGCTTCCACAATACGGATATACGGATTATTTTATAACCGTTGTTGGCGAATTCCTGCGGTATTTCTGGACAATTTGCAAGGTTTTAGGGCCATTATAGTGGCGAATTGCCTAATTGATAGTTAACGGTGAAAAAGCCGAGCTAGAACAAGTACAACAGGACAGAAGAATACAAGGCACGCAACATTCCTGTTATATATGCGTTGTATCACCACATTTCTATCATTATGAACACAAACTAACTTGCCCATCTATCGGTTACTGTTAATGGACACAATCAGCGAATGAAAAGAAAGTGCTCGAAGTGTTTGCCATTGACTAGTTTGCCCTGCGCAGGCGCTCGAAAGAGATGCAGGTCAGGGGGTTTCGGTCAAACAATATAAAACAATTTGTATATATTTACATACGTCTCAAAAAACCTCCCGTTTTGGATAAGCGACAGTATGACGTCTCGTGTCTTGCGTGCCAAAACCACGATATGACTATACGAGGCGCATTGTATATTGAAGCACTTCATAATTGTTTTTTTATATAATCTGGTTTTCTTTAGCGCGCACTGACATGGCACAGCGCGCGGGGTCTCCAATGCCTCGTCTTCATCAAAATATGCCACCACCACGGCCACAATAGAACCAGCAGGCCGGCTGCCGAGCCCCATAACCACAGCACCACCACGGTGTCACTTGCGTTTAAGAGATCGTCTCTTCAACTGTAAAAGCAAGAGTAACTATACCCCAAACCATTTCGCTTAGGAATGGCGTGAAACTTACGCAAGGTGTCTGCGACACAATTATTTTCCACGGCAGCTGCGTCGTGTCGAGGGAATATATGGGCGACGAGAATGGTTCTCGTAAGGGTGCCACTTCGTTGCGAGTGCCCTGGTGGCCCGACAACTTCATGAGTGTCTAGCTGACATCACTGCTGCAGTATTTCAAAACATCCGGGGATCTCGTAAAGCGTGCATAGACCCTTCCACGCCTTTTTCATACATTCTAAAAATGATGAACAGTCGTGGTTGTTAAGAAAAATATTATTTTACTGGTCATAACCACCGAGCGAGTGTAGCCTCTCGGGGCTGCTAACTATTCAGTACGCGACAACCCCATTAAGCGCATGCCGACGACTAATATTGGCCCACAAGGCGCCCCCATTGTTCTTCGCTGCGCACGCCTCGTTGGACATTTGGGGACCAGGAAGACAGGGTGCCATGAAGGACCTGCTATGGCGGAGGTGACACATATATGATTGTAGCGAAGAGGGATAAAATTAACAACGAATGAATAAATTTCTATTTGCTGTGAACTTCCAGTCATGAATTTGCGAAGTTCCTGACAGGTGGAATGAAGAAATTCGAAAGCTGTAATTTTAGGGCGGCTTCGTTTCAAAGGTCATCCACTCCAGTACGCTAGATGGGACGTCCAGAAGCACGTTTTGGTGTCTCTAGACAGAAGCCGTTTCACGTTGTTACAGGTCGGAACGAAACCCGGGGATCGCTGAGTGAGTCTTTCAATTTGGAAGGAGATCATGATGCCGCTGTCGTACATTTGAAGGAGGAGGGTAAAGGTATATGTGACGCCTTTCCGAGTGAGTCCTCCAAGGCTGATCTTTATAAAGAGACAGGTTGACTCTCTTCTTGTTTGCACGACTCTATAGCGAGAGCTCAGTGATCTCCTAACAAAGTTAGTATTTCTTTTTAAAGAGATTCGCATTTGTGGCAAGTCGAGCCTTGCAAAAGTGAGTCAAAAAAGATTTTCTTTACAGTGTAAGACAGGTACCAGAGCACCACGCGCACTGGTTTGAGGTTTGGTTCACTTATGTGGATTTTTGTTTCGTCTACATTGATTTCCGCTTATATTAAGGTTTACACACGTCACTAAAGCTAACGCCGACATCATCTAAGCTTTCCTAGGCTTTCTTATTTCTTGGCCTCATATTGTTATGTTTAAGAAAAACTGCGTCCATTTTTTTACACCATTGAAGTCACTAATTATTATATCCGTAACAAAAACCAGCTGATGATTTTTGGTTTACTAAAGTTGTGTCAAACACAAAAGCACGAGTCCTCAAGAGTTCTCTTTCTTTATTTATTTTCATAACGCACTTTTGTATTACTAGTAGTAGTAGTAGTAGTGGTGGTAGTGTTGCCACATACACTTGCTATTAAGGCATAATACTTTGTGTACAAAGTTGTATTAAACGTGCGCCGTTCGGCCGGTGTTGTGTATGAAGTGATAAAGTGTCTTATGGAACCTGTTGTCATGTATCCAGCGGTGATAACTGATTGTGTCGCTGCAGCGAAGACCAGCTTGCAAAAAGTGACGGGAGCATTCCAATCGCATCCCTTGACACGTCTATACTACGTGGTATGCTTGTGCATTTATCACTGAAATAGAGCGTTTTGGACATGTAACAGCTGGCGGTAAATGCGACCAATTCCACGTTGAGCTGACAGCCAGCGACTACCCCCGCCCGAAGTTCCCGAGCGCGACTTCCCCCGCCCTCGAAAGGTGAAGGAGGAGAGAGAAAGCAAATGGAGAGATAAAAGTGCGTCTATCTTGCCAGAGATAATCTCTACGGACTCGGAGTGAGTCGAGGTGTTGAGGTAAAAAAAATTGGTGAAAGATCTCTTGTGAGGGTTCGCAGCATGGCATTGAATTCAATGCACCCTCGCTCTAGTAGCTGTATGATGGTTCATGACATATATATATCGCCTCGCAGATTTCCCTCATCTTGCCAACTTTATCTCCTTTTTGAATAGCCACTAAAATATCTGTAAATATGTCAAGTTAGTTGGCTTTAAGCAGCTTAGAGGTCACATCTTGCACATCGTCATGGATGGCTTGAAGTACTATCATCGAGGGTTAACCTCCGTACATGAATACCGCTAGTGACGGTTGATGAAATTGTGCATTGAGATAAGAAATTGCGTCCTCCCGAGTGATAATGCAGACTTATCCGCGTCATATTATAACTTCCTAGCTGTGCAAAAGTGCTCATACACCACAAATCAAAAGTCTTTTCTGTCATTTCGGTAAGATAGTATGCGTGACAATGCGATCGTCATGCTCTAAAAAGAAACTTGCTGCTGCCACGAGGAAGATGACGAATACGTGCTTTGGCACCTGGCGCAAAGTTGCAACTTCCATTTTTACACCCAGTGAACCTGCACTTGCACATGCACTACATGTGCATACTTCGCTTTGTGTGTGTTTTTTTTCTCTCTAGTGATGATATGACATCTATCAATATATTGGTAATGAAATTGTCTCTTTCGTTCATACATATCGCGAGTTATGTAATTTTCATTTTTCGATTTGATCGAGGCTCTCAAGAATACTTTAGTAAAATAATAAGTACCAGCCTTTTTACTGATTCGCCGACCATTACCAATAAGAGGGCCCTGAACCACCTTTTCAAAGATGTATCGAAAGACCCCACTGTGTGCGTTTATTGCCTCACGAATCGATCACCGCAAAATTTTCTTCAATCAGTCAAAATCAAGAGGAGCAACAGGCACTTGTCACACACTTTAAGCATGCTTCAGTCGCTTTCTCTCTTCTGTCACCCCCGACGAGAGCACTGGTAGTTAAGCAGGGAGGAGTGACGCTGGAGAAAGAAGATATGTCAGCACACGTAATCACCTTGAGGGCGCGTCATGAAACATGATTACTCTTGCTCTTTGGGATTCCTGTGCGTGCTATGTATGACGTTGCTACTGTGTAATTTTAGCACGTACATAGAAACTATAAAACTTTTATCTGGTGCTCTGCGCGAGAAGATCGGTAGGTGGGATCCGTGGTCTGGGATCCCTCTGGCGCGGGCCGCTATCCTCGCACGTTTCGTGAGAGCCTTTCGGGTCTTCGTATCCCAGCTGGACAGAGCTGCCTTCCACCCTTCCATGTTGTGCTGTGTCGTGGGTTGCAAAGAGGGATTGTGTGGACATTCCCATACCATGTGGTACAGGGCGGCTGTTTCATTGGCGCAGAAGCTGCACTGTGGCGCCATCTGTCGAGATCTAACTCAGACATGTATGTATGTATTGGCGTAGAACACGCTCTGCAGGAGACGCCCCGCTAAGTGCGATTCCTTACTGAGGTTCGGCCCTGAGGGCAGAAGTTTCCGTCTTTCGAGTCTTTGGTGTTGAAGAGTTTCTCTATATGTGAGAAGCGGGTCCATAAGCAGAGACGAGGCTGGGAGCGATATACCGGTGTTGAAAGTCAGCAAGGGTGATTGTCGATCCGAGGGATGGACGGGCTCATTGGCTCCAACTCCGCAGTGCGGCCCCGGCACATGGCGGCACCCCGCGACAAGAAGCGAATTTGATCCAAACACAACTGCTCATTTAAGACACGGATGAGCCAATAGCATCAGACTGCTTTGTTTGTCGAAGTGCAGCTTTCACCCCACTCACAGAAGTGAGCGAGGAGGGTACCTCTATATATGAAAATAGGGCACATGAGAGAGCAGCAACTTCACGCTCTTCTTGTAAACTCTACGTGCCACGCACGACTACAAAGTTTGGCTGAACTCTTCATAGCAATGTTTGCCGTTTGGATCATGTCCTCTTTCACCGAGTCTGATGGTGGGTTAAGCACGCCTTTTAAGGACAGCAGTAGCTCAATGCGTGTTTCTAAGCGCACCACTCCTCGCCTTTTCGATTACTACATGAGAAGTGAAGCAGTTGTCATGCAGTTCTTCACTTTCGGGTTGTCCACAGTATCGGGTACGCGGTTTCCCAACAACACGAGATCTATGTACTCCAAAACAAGGAACGCAAAAGCGCCACGTCCATCTCTTCTAAGGAGGTTCATCATCCCTCTCACCAAGCGCAAAATAAATTTTTAAAAATACTCGGTGGCGCTCAACGAAACTGTTCGCCACCGCGGTTCTCTGAGCGTGTGATTAAACGTCTCTTGTGCCTGCAAAATACCGAAGAAAAAGGTTCAAAGTGTCCTCCGTCAACCAGGGCGCTCAATTTTTCACCACAGCTGAACGGTTTTACTTCATGAGAGTACAAAACGTCGTGGAAGGTAAATAGCTATATACACGAATGTTGGTAAACAAAAATGTAACCGTTGTTTATATTTTTTCCTTCTTTGCCGCACAACGTTGAGAAATGAAACTGCCGAGAGGATATAAACCTGAACCTCTCCACAGCAGAGCGATACAGAAAGGAAGCCTGAATGGATATGGTTGTAAAGACAAAAAAAGAAAGGAAAGAGGCAGACTATTTAAGAAAAAAAGAGTAAGATACTCGTTTAGAGAACCGCAAACGTGCACCTCACTATTCATCCTTTCTCGTAGATGTTGTGCCTGACTTCCTATTTACACAACAATGACGCTCGCGTGTGTTCGATTTTCCCTTTCCTATGGCGTTCATGCAGCACCTATAGACGTATTAGATCCTGTAACCGGTGTGTCTATAACTAGAGAACATTGCCTATCTCGTAATCAACGCCTAAAAGACTTATGCATCTCCGAGATTCCCTTCCGCTCCACTCTCTAGGCGCTCGTTTGGGATAAGCAGAATCTTCGCCTCACAGATCCGTCACTCCTTCGGTTTGTTTCGTCAGCATAAGAGAGAGTGATAAGCGGAAAGCTGTGGCTCGGATCGTTCATTACACAACGCAACGATCTCCTTCTGAGCACATGTACACTCGGCTTCACTGGGTCTTTTTCCGGCATTATCCACCTCCCCTCCTTATAAATGCGCCTCACATCCGACGCTCCTAACAATCTCCTCGAAGTATTGCTTGGTCATTTCACATTTCACTGTTTTCATTCTATACTTATCTCCTCTCGTCATCCCCCCCCCTCTCGCATTACGATACACGAGCAGGGGAACGTGTTGTTTCCATACCGTGACATCTATCCGGGACCTTCGGCTGAAGGCCGGACAGATATTCTGCGCTTGCGCGTGATTTCCGAAGAACGTGTTCCCGCAGTAGTATTACGCCTTCATCAACACTTGAATGCGAAAGCTGGTACCACGTAGGTAGTCACTCAGTGCGAGCCCTTGTCTCAGGCTCACTCTCCGCCTATCTCACGTGCGATCTCTCGTCTATACGTTTTCGTCGCTCTCTCTACATGTAAGCTTTTTTTAGAAGCCCCGGGGCAGATTGCGGGATGAGATACTAATGGAGAACAAGCCGTCCGTATACGAGTGTTGTGTGAGATACCTTGCGGCAAGTAGATGGAGACCGCGTGTGTACGCAGATCCGCGTAGTAATACCGTACTCAGCTTGGCGCGAATCTCTGCCGGCACGTCTCCGCGTGTCTTTTCCCACGATGCGTGACGTACGTGCAAGACGCAGGATTCGCATTATTGAAGAAACGCTTATCCAATGGATGCTGCACTTTATTCTTTTTTCTGCAGTCTCGTTCCTCCGTGTGCTGTATGTCCCAGGACTGGGGGATGTGCATTGATTAGGCGCTTTTGTTATGTCACTGACCAGCAATGAGCAACGTCGAACAAACCACTTCACTTGTGCAAGCATGAAGAAAAACGGCACCCTCGATGCAATTTATAACAGTATACCTATGTAATTAAGCATTTAACGAGTGCTACAAGCGTGAAATGAAGAGGACACAGCGATGAACAAGGATGAGCGCTAACCTTCAACCGGGTTTACTGAGCAGAAATTAATGTTACAAAAAGAACATTCGATGAAGAACAGTTCGCTTTATGGCACCACGGGTGAAGGTGAGAGAAAGTAACCATATCGTACTCCTTGGGGAATACGCCCCACACACTTTTTTTGTCACTGTGACAAAACAAAAACTGACCGCGAAGCTATACCGTCTTACACCCACAATAGGAGACGCCCAAGCATCATCACGCAACAGTTTTTTTTGAAGCCGATGTTTTCTCGGTGCTCTGCTACTTGCATGCCAAGCTATACGTTGCTATATTTCCTCCAACTTTGTCGACACGCATCGTTCAACTGAAAGCCAGGGCGCCCAGGATAACTCAGAAATTTCCTGCGGCATTTCCATATATCGAACCTGACAGCACACTTTTTCTTCGCTCAAACCAATGCAGTTACGTACCCTTGAGAGTATACGCCTCTCAAGACTGGGACAAATCAAGCCTGATCAGGCCACAGACGATGGCACACGTCAATCACTGCTAACCGTTGGAGCATGTCTTGCGGTGCATTGCTTCGACTCGCAAGAGAATGGCAGTCTTGTGAGCCAAAGATACGCTCAAGTACGGTGTGGTGCTTATTCCATAACGACAAATGCGCTTTCCGTGTCTGCAGTAAACCGTTGCACTTACGAGAAGAAACGTTGGCCATGTCCAGAGAAGCAGTCACTAATGCAACGGATTCGTCCCGCGCTGTAACCACGCGCAAACCGAAGAAACAAAATAAGGATTGAGCCTTTGATCTTACACCGTAGCATTCTTCTCTTTATCATGCGTATGTGAGAAATGTAAAGAAAAAGAATAAGGCATGACTCGGACTGCATGTCTACATCTCGTACCACTCCCACCACCTCTTGTGTAAAAGCTTGCAATTCCAGGCACCATCGTTACATTAGTTTCTTTTTTCTATATACTGATGTTCTCACAATGTCTTTGAGTACTACCGAAGAGACAAGGCTTACTCGTACGACGTTTATTGAGTCATACTTCCACTCGTACGTGTCAGCATGGTCACCCCACGCGTTGGGCACTTATGTAATGACGAGACAAATTCGCTTTGTTTTATCGGGCTTGCGCGCTTTGCACAATCATGTAGCCATTACGACACAGTTCATAGTACCCCAGAAAGCACTCCAGGATTAGACTGAAGCTTTTCGTTTGTCTTCCTTGCAGACTCAGCACGCATTGCAAAATCGGCTGCTGCCCACGCGGACGATATTCAGATGCGAGTTATGTCGATAAAAATGTCTCCTCCGGTTGCTTGAATTCGTCCTTTGCCATATAGTGTAGCACCTAGGTAAACGCAATGAGGTTTGGTCAGAGTTATCCGTTCGAGCACGAGTGGAGCACAGTGGCAATAACACAAGAAACTTCATCATCATCATCGTCATAATCATGAGCAGCAGCAACGTGTCATAATCGTACCTAAGGCCTATTCGCGTCGGTGTTATAGGTAATTCCCGTACCACTGCTTCTCGGACGAAGACCCGAAAAATGCGGGTTCAAACGCAGGCGCAGTGGTGGTGCTCATATCTTATGACATAAAAAATCTTATGAAATAAAAAAATGGAAAGTACCAGTACAGAGACTGGTGCCCCAATTTCAGAGGAGATCGGTGGGGATCCCTTGGAATACCGTAGCCTCCACCGCGCGCTGGTGCGCGTGCGTCGTATAATAGGGATCACTCCCAGGTGCAGTGGACCGTATTCGAAAGAGGTGCAAGGCTGGAGGCCCATGTACTGTTATATGTCAATGCTCGTTATACAATTTCTGATGCTTATTATTTCTAGAGTCCTCCACTATGGCCTCCCTCAAATCCTATGGTGGTTTTGGCACTTTGAACCCCAGTTGTTATTATGGTAAAAGAAAGACACGATCTCCCAATAATCTCCAACCAACTCTGTCCTGCTTGAGACGATTTCATTTGATGCCTGGGAGTTTCTTAATTTTGGCGTTCTACCGTCTCTTCTTTTTGGCACCCGCGGCAACGTTTGCTATCTCTCCGTTACATCGTTTCAGAACTTCACCAGTTCGAAACTATAGTCAGCTTCAAGGTAACAAAGATTACGGCCTTCCTTGCTTCCCTCCCTAACTCACCTCCCCGTTTTTTTTTGTTTTTTTTTGCAGGTCTCACCACAGTTCCTCTGTGCACCGCAGTTCCTCTGTGCTCACTTCATCCTTCCCCAAATTGCTCACGCGTGCTACAGCGAATGAAATGATCGCGCGCAAAGACGGGCGTAGCATTAGGATTGACAGAGAGCTACCGTAACAAGACCTCATGCTATGCCTCGCTCACACGTTCGCCTATGCATTTTAAATACTCCCACGTACCGATGCAAATCGGAATCGACGGGACCAGCGGGATGCTGCTCGCATCGTAGTGCGGAGAAGCTCGGCAAAAGGAAGCCGCTTCTACTTTGGCGCGGCCCCTCCAGCTGTCGTCCGATCGCGTATACCCTTAGCGTTCATGGCATCGACAGGAAGGAGGAATACGAGGCGTTCCGCTCGTAATGAAAGCGCCTTCTCCGACATCAAAGATCACTTCTGGTCTACGCTTCACGTGCGTAAGCTTCGAATACCATGCACTGATAAAAAAATGGGGGGTGGGGGGGAATCGCACGAACATATATGCCCACGAGTGCGGAAAGAACCCCATCAGCCATTAAATATTCCCCTCCCGAACGTTGTGTTCTCGATCGTGTCGAACAAGTCGTGTTCCTGCATACGTTATAGCGGTAGTGTACACATGCCGAGTAGCAGTAGATCGGAGCGCTACTCATCGGTCCTGCACCCTTCGGCTTGTGCTGCAGCTCTCTCCCGTTCTTTGAGTTGAGTTCCCGTCTTTCTACGCACTTTCCATTAGTCTTCCCTCACGTGCATACGTTGTGTGGATCTGTAGATATTTTGCTGCCTTGGTGGCTTGGAGTAAGAAAAAAAGTTGTAGTCATTCACCTGACTGGCGCACTCCTGCCTCAGTTGTTGCAGACGTTCATAAGCGCGCTGCTTCCCGGGCATTCTCAGAGAGGTCGAATTTTTTTACGCACGATCAGGTCAACGAAGTGCCTAGACACAACTGGTGCAGCGAAACGTGTACAAAAGGCATATCGCACTCCACTTAAGTTCTCTGCACGACCTCTAGAATAGGCCCACTTAGTCGGTCGCACTTAGTCGGCCATCAGCTCACCTTCGACCATTTGAGCAATCAACGATCCGATTTTAAAACGTAATGTAGTGTTGTCACAGTGTGCAGTCATGATGTCGTCATCTGCTCGGAAAGCGTCACGTGAATTTTCATTCTGATCGTGGACGGATGCCACAAACCGTACAAGTGTCAGTCTTGCAGCTCCACAGTAAAAAAAAAATAGGCGATATCATCGTGCGGGAGCACTTGAGACATAGTCTTTCAAGCAGCTAGGTTTGATGTTAGTGATTTGTTACACCATGTCTCTATTCTTGTCTGTATACGCGGACGACTTCCTCACCTAATTGCCGTTAAAGCTGTGGCTTTCGATTTCACCTTCACGCCGGGAGGAAAAACAATATTGCTTATAATTACTAGCATTCTAATTGAGGGTGCTGCTACGGCCCAAACTTATGTAGGAGCCGAAGGCTGAGAACTAATTTATTTGGTGATGTTCAGCGCTCTGCGGCTCATAATATTCAGCATCACAGTTATCTGGTGTTTTTTCTAACAAACAGGCTTGGCTTAACACCGTGTTTTCTTTTAGGGGCGAAGCCCCTTAAGGCGTGGGTATGCCCATTCCTTATATGTATCTAGTAGTACGTAACCACCGGTGGCACATACCCGCTCTAGAGTGAGTATGTGCCACAGGGGATGCGAGATGGGAGATGGCAGTATGAAGTGCCATCATCACCATCGTCATTTCTCAATCACCGCGCCGCGCCTCTCGCGCAGCTGATGATAGCTCGAGCTGCGCGAGGATTAGAACAAGCTCGCGCACTTGGTGTGTCGGACGTGGACAGTCACCGCGGCTCCGTTTGAGGCGTGGAATAAAGTGGCGAGAGAACGACACGACCACGTTGGCCGCCGTCCCATCTTCCTCTCTCGCTACAGGTACTTGGAGTGTTCACTAGCTGGACGCACGGACAGACGGATAGACACGCGGACGTATGGACGGATGGACGCACGAACAGACAGACTGACAAATGGATGGACGGACGGGCTCACGGACGGGCTCACGGACGGACAGACAGATGGGCGCACGGATGGACGCATGAGTGGTTGCGCGGAAGGACGGAAACAAAAGCGTACGGACGGACGGAAGCACGGATGGGCTGATAGACGCTTCGCCTCACTCATCATCATTCTATCCGTGTATATGCTGTGATTTTTTTCTTGCCCGAATACTGTTCCATAAACTGGTTATTTCACTACTTAGGTAACAGAACACGTCAGCACGAAGCCTGACAAAGACGTGCAACTCGGAGTTGCAAGTACGTTGCAGCAGTTTTATTTCATTTTTTCAGCGCCCTCTGAATCTGAGTAAAAAAGCAAAAAAGCAAGAACTTTTGGCATCTAGACGCGCATTCTGAAGTGCCTGCACCATTGTGAGAAAAGAAGACGATATAAAATGACTCACACATCGGGGCCTGCGCATCCTGTGGAAGCATAACAGGCGATACCAAAGCGAAGCTAGCGCCAAATAAAAATTCTTTCCGAGGGTCGCGCCGGGGGTCGCGCCAGGCACCTCAGTGCATTTCGCTGCCCCCAAAGCGCGAGAAACATATGCACTACGCGTGCGCTTGAAGTGCAGGGAGTGCGCGCGCACGGGCGGCTGCCTCGTTTGTAGATGCATAAACTAAGTACCAGGTCGCGCCTCCAAAGTGGAAGAGCCGGGTAAATGCTAGTGCAATGGCTGCGTGCTTAATTTGCATAGGCGGCGAAGTTGCCCATAGCATTCGCCGTATGTAGTAGAGCGATGCCGAGGCTTCGGGGAACGGGGAATGGGAAATAGAAGCATAAGTAGAAGCATAAGGAAAACAGAAAAGCTGAGCAGTTCCACAACTATCGACAAACGAGCCAGAAATAGGGAAAAGCAAAAAAAAGAGGAAAAATGTACATCGCGCGCGCCTCGCTGTGCACGAAAGGCGACGTTCGGCCATGTGCAAACGTTGAGCTCGATCCGCAATAGGCGAAATCCATGCCATTGGCTCAAGCGGGGCCGAGTGAACTTATCGGGCACCCTCTTGAAATAACCAACGATGGGGTGTCGCGCAAAACCTGATGGGTCGAAATGGAATGCTAGGTGAAGCGAGTGAGTTGAGAAGCGCACAATCGGGGTGGGGTTGATTTACGGGGTTGAACGTGACAAAGCGAATCAGACAGTGAGTGATGTCGCATTGGAGCGCTACCAATAATTTCGATTACCCTGGTTCTTTGAAGAACACTGACATGACAAGCGCAGGACAGTGAAGAATACGGTTAATTCGCTGAGGCTGGCAGCCGTCTTCTTGGGCGTCTTAACATTCAACTCAGCAAGAAGAAACTAACCCATTCTTCGACGTTGCATGCGTTTCAGCGTACCGCTCACTATTTTTTGAACGTCACCATCTAAGAAAAGTGATGTTTGGCTGCGCGTTTTCCGATAAGTGAAATACAAATTTTATTATTCTCAGCCGTCGTTCACTGCCGTTACGCTGTGTCTTTCTTCATCTTTCGTATCGGTAGCATGCTGCAAATGGCAATAAGAAATAAGAAAATCAATGGAAGATAACGCTTGTATAACGGGGCGTCTTATATATTATATTCGGTATGATCACTGAATATACTTATCTACTTTTGTACCACCGTTGATAGACGTACCTTTTCTTAATTTTAGGACCTTGCTCTTCTGCTCGTGGCTTGTCCTTTGTCGGTGGCGTGTACACCAGTGTTGCCTGTACACTTCTGTCGTCACGCTCAAGGTCGCCTCTCTGTTGATTTCAACAATGCTCACTAGAAGGCGCGCCATTTTATGAGCATTGTTTTAGAAAACACAGGATACCAAGCCAAAAGGAAATATTGGTTAAGAAGAAAGTGAAGGATACAGAGGGACATGTGGAAAATCGGAATGCCTACGAAATTGTCTCTGGAGACATACCGAAACTTAAAGCAGAAAATTTCAAAAGAAAATATTTACCATAATTCTCTGTGTAGTTCTCTGCTGTTCGAGGTCAGAACGGGAGTATTGCAGGCCAAGACGTACCGAGCCAAATACAAAGGCAGAGACACGGTATGTGTGCGTGTGCAGAGGAGGAGGAAACGGCTGAACATTTGATAATGTTCTGCTAAGAGATCCTCCCTATTGTCCAAGATGATGGCGCGAAAATTTTCAAATCATTGAGGATTGAGGATTTTTCAAATCATTGAGGCAAAATAAACATCAAACCAGTAGAAATAACCAGGAGAAGACTAACCGATATTTTGCTACAATCAAAGCGCGAGTGAAATTCAATCCTTGAGCGCATAGTGATAGTACTGAACATTATGGCTAGGTGGCATGAGCCACCGCCTGATATAAAGGGCACAGTCGAATACATCCATCCATATATTCATCTATACATCGTCAGTTTTCGATGTCCCGCGCGCTTGCCTCCTCGGAAGTGGATTTGAAAGAAAGTGAAGAGAAAAGTGTGTCGTGGTAACTGTCTCTCTCTGAGGAGGTCACCTCAACAACGCCACACAGGAAAACTGGCCCCGTATCTGCATGTAATCTGCAAATGTCGTCGAAAGACGATAGTCTTGCGTATGGAGAGAGTGAACAAATCATTTATTTCATGTTCTGTTCAAGAAAATCTTTGAATGGTATTCTGGAGCCGCTGCGTTAGAGTGTCTCGAGAGTGCAGCGGTGGTGAACGAGCGCATCAAGTCACGTCACACGTGAGACATGAGCGCCATCTTTCTTGGAAACCAAAACGCGCGGCTCCGAGACTGGTGTGCGCGCCCGTCTCTGAGGTGATAAGAAGTAGAACGCAAGGCGATGGTAGGTGCCACCACCGTCTCGTCTTAGGAAAGCGTTGCAAACGGCGTTTCGTGCAAGCGCTGCATGGTCAGCGCAGCGTGATAAGCGCTACAGTCCTTAATATTACTTATCTATGCCTTTTCTAATAAAATGCACACATGCAGAATATATACGTGTAATTATTATGGTGCCCCAGACATGCACATTTATTTGTTTTTAATTGACAATTGCACAAACATAAACGCTAAACCTTGAGCAACATTGGTCGCTGAGGATGGAGTTTCAAATACCCGGTGCCGTTAAGAGTGGACAAACAGACATATGTATAGACAGACAGACCAAAATTTTCGTGTCGAAGGTCCCCAAGAAAGACTATCGTCTTTAAAATGGGTAGTAGAGCGAGAAAGTAAGGTCAAAGTGAGAGGAAAAGAGGTAAGTGTCTGTGGTGTTTGGCCTGGCCGCGCGCGAACGAGCACCACCTTCCGTAGTGTCGGTTATCTGGTGATTATAAGAATGTTCACTAGGTGGCGCACCATCCCGGCGCACACCACACTCGGCACGTCCGCTTCCTTTCTCTTCGCTGGGAGCTCACGCAGTGAGTACGCTTGGTCACCGTTCAACTACGTGTATAACCCACAAGCAAAGGCAGCAGCGCAGCGGGCTTGCAGCGCAACTGCAGCTCGTACTCGCCATCAAGACCCTGCTGTGACACTGCAGGAGGCCGAAGCAAGGAGGCTCGCTCGCAATCAAACCCAGAGCTGTGGGTTGTGTATATAAAATTCGGGTTATGTATATAAAGCTTATGTAGCTCATCAAAATGTAGATAGTGCATCTAATTGTACATTAATAAACACCGTGTATGTATAGTGTATACAACAACGTTGTCAATCTATATATGATGATGGGCAGATGTGTGCGGAGAATTCACGGGTTCCCCGATCATATCCGAGCAAGCTGCTCTAACATCATTCACTTAGAGGATATGGGCAGTGTATCTTTCTTGTTTGTTTTTGTTACTGTGGTGTACATAAAAAACAGGATGACGGATATTCTTATGTGTGCCATTTTTCGGTAGCCTGTAAAAGAAAATGATCCGGGACAAATTTTATTCGGTTTATTATTTTTTTTACTTTCTGTGCAAAAGACAAAAAGTTTTGCAGTTATATCAAAGTGCAGTTTTTAGGAACATCAGAAAAGACGTTGAATGTGAGAAAGCGAGAAATTTCGAAGATGTTGAGACGTAGCAAGGGCTTCCAGAGAAATTGGTCGCTGCATAATAAAAACGCCACTTGTAGCGCAATTTACTTTTGTTTCTCGACGCAGTACACGAAGGAAAAAACTCACCTGCGCCCTCACAGCCAGCCGAAACAAAAGATAACAACGGGAAAACTACGCAGAAAGACTCGTGTATAGAAACAGACATACAAGGAGCCCCACGAAAACGATTGTCCTGAAAAGTTCAGCATTAAACATACAATGCGCGAGAGATGATGAGGAAGGACGTCTTTGCGCTTAGTTGATCCTTTGCGAAGATATCTGTCCTTGTACAAGGAACGGAAACAAAGATAACGTAATGAGTAATCCTCCCCGCGTCCTAGTTGTTAACTTTTTTTTGTTCCTTTGTGACGCGACTCCAAGAATATTATTTACGTTTTCCAGGACTCGAGAGCGGATTATAATGCGCGGACTCATATTACCCAGCTTATATGTTTTCCCCGCGCGGTTCATCCATGGAGTGTGTAATGAACCGACGCGCCGTCTTAAACCCTTGGTTATAGTCGCGTGCCACTGCCTAGCTAACCGGGGACGCGACAGATTATGGCCGTCATCCACTTCTCGGAAGGCATTGCTGACGGCGTATTTCGGTGAACTTACACCAATTCTTGGTATTGAGTCCGGAAGTACTAAGGGCATATACGTGTTTGACGGCTGAGAGGCTCCATCGCTTTTTGCGCAGAAGGTGACTCTGAAAGAGTACAAGAACTATAAAACAGCAGGATACTTCAGTAGAAATCTAAATAAAAAGGACGACGCGCAGTGTATTTGAAGCCACTTCAAACGCACTGTAATATGCGTATAGTTCGCGTCTAAGAAGCTTTATAAGTAGCTCGTATAGCGCATGTATGGTCAACTATTGTCATAGTGGACAAGGCGAAACTAAGAGAAACTTGAGAATTGCCTCTGTCAGCGTAATTAAAGAAACCTCATTTTACGGAACAATACTCCCTCAAGTGCATTTTCCTTATATACTCGTCATTCGGGAGGCATGGGCCTTTAGCGTATCTATACGTATGTGGTGTGGCGACAATACAGTTGCACACAATTTTCTTTGTGTTTAGCTCGTCAGCGTCATTCGTTTTAGCACAGGCCTTGTCTAGCGTGAACCAGAGAACCAGTCTCCCCCCCAAAATATCAGCTATTTTTTGGTATTTGGAGAGCCCGTCAAAAGCTGATGATCGGAGCCCGTGTTCACAAGAACATCCAAACGCTATGAAGTAGTTCATAAAACAAAAAACATGAACAAGTCCAGATTCCGGACTCTCATACTAAGGCAATCAGCTGAGTGAATATAGCACTTGAGAACGCAGTACGTCAATCACATACTGTTCAAGGCTGCACGCATCACAACACAACATCCTCCATTCATTCTTCCCATGGCTTAGAAAAAAGATAAAAGGAAAGAAGGTCTGTAATGTATGTGCTGCCTGTCACCGCGCCGTATGTAAAGGTGGGAGCAAAAGCATTGATGCTGGAGCAGTTTGCTCAGGCCATAAATGTGCTTCTGCAGGAAGGCATAGAGGCAAAACACAACGTAGCTATCGTCAGCACAACTATTTTCTCAGGCGACAATTGTAAGTGCAAGTACTCTACGTTCAATTGTTTCTGACACGCCGTTCAGTCGGTTCTTCTCATGGGGGCTTGAGCATTGCGCTTTCTTGCAGAAATGTTTTTTTTTCTAGGGCCCATCCATGGGGACATCTCCGACCACCTAGACGGTCCACCGCGAAACAATATTTACGAGCGGCGCTGTGAAACGAAGTAATCGACGGCAAAATACCGAGAAGCACTTTATTCCGAATGAGCCATGGACAGGAAGCAAAAGTCGTGCTACGATCTGTCCTAAAGCGCGTGTGCTTGAGTTTTCGCACAAAAGATAAGAGATGTACAAATGAATATACGCGCAAAGAATTCCGGGACGGGACATCTGTGTGTCCTGTGGGGAATCCCGGTTGGCGGATGCTTGCAATATTGTCCGGGGCTATCTCGGGCAGCGCATAAAGAATGGTATAGGGCGCGCGTTTTGCGTCGCGAACAGTTTCTCTCGTCTCGCGGCCGAATCAAAAGGGACTGGTTTTTGCCATTCGCAGCAGGCCCGCACACCACTGCGCTGAGCTAGAGAATGGGCTTTCACTGCAAACGGGCCCTGCCGTACTCGTTCTACCGTCCGGCAAGTTGCCAATGTCCCGAGATGTCACGTAAAAAGACGAAAAAAAAGTGCAGCGCATATTTGTTGTGTGCGTGTGCGTGCGTCTCTCTCTGTATGTATGTATGTAGTATGTATATGTATGTATGTATGTATGTATGTAGTATGTATGATGTATGTATGTATGTATGTATGTATGTATGTATGTGTGTGTGTGTGGGTGTTGTGTGTGTGTGTGGTGTGTGTGTGTGTGTGTGTGTGTGTGTGTGTGTGTGTGTGTGTGTGTGTGGTGTGTGTGTGTGTGTGGGTGTGTGTGTTGTGTGTGTGTGTGGTGTGTACAGCCGTTGTACACAAAACACGGGAGGAAGAGACGCCCCGAACTATTGACGCACTTCAGAGAGTTGACTGTTGGGCGAGATGGTGCTTTGACATAGAAAATTGACGCAATATATCCATATACCGATATATATCTATATATCAGAGAGTGCGTCAATCTATATTGAGGCAGTCCTTGACTTGTCCACCACGAAGTCGTTTTTAGAGCCCAGGAAGTTGGTTGCGAAGCAGTGAGTTTTATTGCCGCTTGGTTCACCATAACAGTATCGTTTCTGCGGTACTTACAACTCGTCCTTTAGAAGCACACTCCCCAGCAACGCACAAACACTGGAAATTGATATGGCTGAATGCATTTTTCTTTTCTAAGCTCTCCAAGTGTTGCTCCATCTTCGTCACGCAGACGTTTTTAGACGTTTTTAAAGGCAGCAGGTGGTTACACACGCTCTGCCAGGGTGACAAGGGTGCGTCACAAATAGGGGATAAATTACGAAGGAGTAAAAGCGAGCGAGAGCAGATTACACGAGTCCCATTGCAGAGGAACAGGAATGTAGAATCCAGTCTAGCTGCCCATTATTTTCTTTAGAACGACTTCGTTTTATCTATAGCCTGTCGTTATAATGTCCCATGGCGTGGAAGTAAAAAAAATAAACTTTTTTAAGTCTTGAAATAAAGGTAGAAAATGTCGTCTAAATTGACGAGGTGAATATTAAAGCGTAGGAAGTTTATGTCGCTCTCTCTCCTTCTCTACTTGTCAGCGTTGGCGGGATGAATTCGCAGGTACACTGTACAGCGTCGCTTTGAAAGCGGCGAGGCTGTGAAAGTGAAAAAGAGTTATTGCAGAGACACGCTTCTAAAAACTGTGCCCGGAACGTTGAAACTCCTTACAAAGCGAGCAACTCGAAAACGCGTCTCTTTGTGACGTGGGTGGTATGTGGCTGCTAGCCTTGACAGCAACAGTTGTCATGGCTGGAACGTTCAGCGAAGAATGATGGGCAAGCGACGTGTTTGGACAATGCATCTATCGCCAGAGCATGAGTTGATACAAATATGGTCATTTGGCTACATCTGAGGTATTTAAAACTTTCCTCAAAGAACGTGTCTAATTTCCAAATTTATGCTGCACAGTAATTGAAAAATAACTTATCAGGAGCATGGCTTCACTTGACAACTGAGCCACATGTGCACCAGCTCAAACGATTAAAATAATTTTTGTGTTCGCAGTTCATTACGCATGCTGTCCCTACCTCAAATTTATAACATTTCTGTGTGCGCAGAGCATTTCAGTGTTGTGCCAGACACTCTTGACGGTGTAGCTTTTTTTCAGGTACCTGAAAGAATGGCTCAAGGCCTCTGCGTATGTTTGCGTAACCACTGCCACCCACGCTACAGCGTTGAGTACCAAAAAAGTGTGAGTAGAGGAGTGACGGCTAGCTCAGAAGAACGTCATGAAGGCGAGAATCAATTTAAAAACTTCGCCTAGATTATTTGGTGCGTAATTCTAGTGAAAGGTCCACTCTTGGCACACCCCTCCACACACACACACACACCCTACAAATGGCGTACACGAAAACCTTGCCGCAAACGAAAGACCACGGCCGTTAATGTTGTCCGCTTTGATAAATTCTGAACATCGGCGAATTTGAACTATAGCCTCTCCTTTCTTGTCTTCTTGTATGTTTGCGTTCATATGGTGAAGGGGCCCTTAAATATGCGGGTGCTAGAAATTTAAAAGTTCAAAGGCAGTCTTTAGGACTTTCTAAAACAATGAAGGAGATTTTTTAAAGCTCTCGAGACAAATCTGGGTAGTCGAACGATCCGAAGAAAGGTGGCCGAAATTTGTAGTAGTCGGTAACGATCAAAGCAATTGCGAAAGCGGCTTCTTGCAGAGACCTTCCTCGTATAGGAACGCGTCGATATCATGGTGTGGGGTGCAAGCCATTTTGGATTTTAACGTGAAATGTTGCTGTGTGTAGTCTAGAGGCGCAAGCCTGGTCACAGATGGCGAAAATTTTTTTTCACTCTCTGCCGAAGAACGTAAGAAGCTTGTCGGATTGTGCGTAAAACAGCACTCATGACATGAACGAAAACGTAGCAACTCATAAAGGTAAGATTTGCCCTCTTATGTAGATCCCATACAAAACGGCAACTTTCATATTTCGGGGCTATCTGCAGTC